>CM053594.1:103765122-103795570 GCA_028646575.1 Pseudocheirus occidentalis
TCATAACTGTAATTTTGCTACTGTTATGAATCGTAGTGTAAATATCTGATATGCAGGATATATTTTCATTGTTACAAATTAAATGTAATTAAAGCATAGTAATTAATCACAAAAACAATATGTAATTATATATTGTGAAATATTTATTTCTAATTATGAATAAATGAAATTTCATCTTGAAGCATGGTGTAGCATGGGTAACAGTCTTAATATACCAACAGTAAACTACATTGCTACATTTTGTGACAGTATGTGTAAAAAGCCAACTTCAGTGTGAAGGTTGAAATTGCTTCTTTCTCACCAGATCAGAAATTCTCGGGGCAGTCTTTGCAAGAGCACAACAAAGATCATCCTTGCAAGAGCACAACAAAGATCATCTTTCACAACAAGTCTACTTCTTTATTTAGAACTGATAACCAACAAGCTGGAAAATCCTGTTTTACAAAGATATGTTGTTGGAAATGGAAGAAAGTACAACCCAGTCTCAGACAGAACAGGATATGACAGCAAACACTTGATCCAGAATTTTGAAACTGGCATTGTAGAGAAATCAGTTCTCACTGCATCACTGTTAATAAGTTCAACGAACTCCTCTTGTGCTGTCTCAGGAACATATTCAGCTTTGACTGTGAATGGGCATCTGGCAAGTGCAAATGGGGTGTCAAGTAGATTTGGAAAGTACTATGATATTTCGTCTGCAAGCATGTGCAAGCATTCTTTCACAGAAATTCTCATTGTAATCCTTTTGTCTGGTTAAAGGTCACATTCCTCAAAGAAAGCAGATAAGGTAGCAACATGTAAATTTTATTTTCATCCAATTTTTTTGACCAAAGCTGAAGTTTCATTTGGAATGATTGGAGCTTTACAGACAAATCGAGGCATGTTGCATTTGGTCCTTGTAACTCATTCAAGATGGCAAAGATGTCAACCAAGTAAGCTATTTTCTGCAGTTCACTTTTACTGCTGAAAAGTGCTTCAAACTGTGGTCTTGCTTTCTGACTAAAAAGTGTTTTGAGTTCATCACAAAGCTCAAAAACACATTTTAAAACATTTCCTCTCAACAACCATCTCACTTCAGTGTGAAATAGCAGAGCATTATTTGGCGTATCCAACTCATTGCACAGTTGTAAAAACAGTTGACTGTTTAAAGTGCTCACCTTTACAAAACTGACAGAACTTTATGATGCTTTTCATTATTTCTTGTAATTCTTGTGGCAGTGTCTTCATTGCTAATATTTGCCAATGAATCATACAGTGAGTTCCAATAACTTTTGGTGGCTCATTCAGTACCAAACATTGAAATTCAGATCGATATCCTAGCATAGCTGGAGCACCATCTATGCAAACACCACAAACCTTTTCCCAAGAGGTCTTATGCTCTTTCAGAAATGAATCAACTGTGTCAAATACATCACATGCAGTAGTTGTCATTTCAAGAGGTTTGCAAAAAAGAAACTCATCTTTAAAAGTCACCATCATTAACATACCTCACGTAAACCGGTAACTGTGAATAGTTTGCAACATCTGTACATTCATCAAGCTGGATACTAAATATTGGAAGTGGAACAGATTTAATTTCCTGGATTACCTGATCAAGAATATCAGCAGATATGTAATCTATTCTTCTGTGGACAGTGTCATTAGATAAGGAAATTGCACTCAATTTTGTAACAAATTCATTTCCGATCATAACTCCAACAACATCTTTGGCCACTGGCAACAGTAAATGCTCAGCAATGGTGTGAGGTCTCATAGTTCTGGCGATTCTGAGTGCCACCAAATATGAAGCCTCAATGGCTGCTATGTTTTGTTTGTGGTACTTGCCACCAGTATCAAGTCTGGCTTTCTTGAGTCCATCAGCTTTGCTTCTAAAATAGTTGGTATCCTTCCCAGCAAAGCTCAGATGCTTGCTATCAAAATAGCGTTTTAGTTTGTTTGGCTTCATAGATTCAGCTGATAGAACTTCACAACAAATGATACACTGTGGTTTCTCAATTCCTGCTGTAATTATTGAGGTAAAGCCATACTGTAAAAAATCCTCACTATATTTTCTTTTCTTAACATTCTTCTCTACACAATCCATTGTCATGGGATGGTTTGCTAATGAAAATAATATATAACAATAGCTTTAATAATGCAAAAGATGATACATGGCATAGTTCAGTCTATACAGTTCATTAAAGTTTCCTATGATTTACCATTATCTGTGGGGTTTTTTTACATACCTGTTACTATTACAAGGGTGCAGTATTCCCATCATCAACCACAGCTGAATATAAAAAGACCAATCAGCATCCAGATTAAGTTCCCATCATACAGATATTTTGGGGGGGGTAGTTGATGATTTTACAATACTTGATTTCTCATTTGCTCAGTAATTATAATTCATGAAGTGTCATTTTACCTCTAATACTGCTGCTTTCAACACAGCAGCTGCTTTCAACACAGCAGCTGCTTTTAACAGAGTAGCTGCTTTCAATACAGCAGCTGCTCTCTACATAGTAGCTACTCTCTACGTGTGACTGGTTCACATAAGCACATTATGGCGCCAACTCTGTTACATACACCTGTATTTGTACAGGGTGCATGTCATGGGATTGGCATGATGATGTCATCACACCGGGTACTTGTATGTAGGCATATCTGCATGTGGGAAGACCCTACTGGAGATGGATAGAGGAGTAGTGTCTTGGTTCCAAAGACCATTGGAAAATGTGTTTTCCAATGGTCTTAGTGTGACCCCTGTGAAAGGGTTGTTTGACCCCCAAAGGGGCCACAACCCACACTGAGAACCGCTGGTCTAGGGGAACTTGTTTTTATGGAGAGGCTTGATAGAAAGAATGCTTAAGATGTCAGTGCTCACTGGATTAGTGATGAGTACCTTGTTAAATCTCACCTCCTGGTATCCTAATGCTGTTCCAAATAAATACTTTGGTTTTGCCTTTGAGGAAGAGAGTTTGTTATATTTTGTAAATCTACACTGGAAATGCACATGCATATTCAAAGTGGCTGCTATGCACACAGAATTGTAGCATTTAAGAGTTGGAAGGAGCCTTAGAACCTACCTATCCCAACCCCTAACCAAAAAGAATCTGCCACTTTAACATACTAGACAAGCCAGCTTCTGTTTGAAGATCTAGAATGAGGTGGGAACAACTCAATCTACTTTTGGACATCTCTGTTAGAAAGTTTACCTTGACATCAAGCCTAAACTTTCCTCTTTGCCATTTCTACCTGTTTCTCCTAGTTATGCTTTCTGGGGTCAGCCAGAAGAAGTCAAAATTCTCTTACACATGATATTCCTTCAAACACATGAAGATAGCTATTATATCTTACCAGTCCTCAAGTCTTGACCTTCCCAAGCTAAATATCTCAAGTTCCTTTGATGTTCATTATGTGACATGGACTCTAGTCTTTTTACCATCCTGGATGCCCTCACTGGACTTGTCTCCAGCTCAGCAATATCCTTTATAAACAGTGGCACCTTGAACTGATCTCAGCCCTCCAGATGTGGCCCACCCATGGCACAGTACAGAAGTTCTACCACTTCTTTATTGATAACAACTGTGCCTCTTTTGATATAGACCAATTTGACATTAGCTTTTACGGCTGCCATATTATATTGCTAATATATTGAGGTTATTGTTCACTAAATTCCCACCCAGATCATTTTCAGACAAACTGCTATTCAACTATAACTTCCCTATGCTGGGTTTGTGAGTATTTTTTTTTCAACCCAAGTTAATACATTTATCCCAATTGAATTTCATCTTATTAGATTTAGCCCTGTGCCATAGCCTCTTGAGATCATATTGATTCTCTCATTCCCACTTTCATGTCTTTTGCAACTCTTGTCTATGCCTGCCCATAAATTTTCTGTAGATGTGCACTCAAGGGGACTAGATAATGGGGACCTATTGCTTAAAGTATGTGCATTATTCTCTGCCTGATACATATATACATAGTGACTTCTGAGACTACTTCTGGAAATATTTGGTGTATAATGGAGGGACCTTAAACCTGATTTGGAACATGCACAAGAATGCTGTGATCATTTCCTATTGGTTTGATGAATGATGGTGAAAAGTATTTTAACTGGGTGCTGAACCAGAACTGAGTGCATATACAAACAAGTTTTCTTGCTTTCTCTCTATTTTTCTGTCTCTTTCTCTCTGTCTCTTCTCTCTATTTCTCCTTTCTCTTTGTTTCTATTTGTCTGTCTCTGTCACTCATTATGTCTTTCTGTCTATCTCTGTTTCTTTCTGTCTGACTTTCTCTGTCTCTCTGTCTTTCTCTGTCTCTCTGTCTCTCTGTCTGTCTCTCTGTCTCTCTGTCTCTCTCTTCTTGACTGTCTGTCTGTCTCCCCAGTTTCCTGGAAACTTTAGAGTGAAGAACGAGGAAGAAGAAATGCTGTAAACTTCAAGGTGGGCAGACAGGATTAATGGTAATGTTATCATCAATTATCTGATCCTAGGTGACTGAGCATTAAAGGTGAAGCACCAGGTCATGAATATGTGAACTTCAAAAGATTGGAAGAGTCAGCAGAAAACCACCAACTAGAATCCATGCAAATATATGTAGGCAAAAGGGGAAACCAAGCTTGCTGAAGAGCCAGCTCCAAGAAGTCACTTGCACCAAATCAGCTCAACAGTACATTGACCTGACAGCAAAAACACCATGGCAAACAAAGAAGCAATTTGTCTATCAACTATGACTCACCAGGGTTTAACTTGGTGGGGGAATGCATAGTGGTTGTCATGTAAAATTTCAGTTTACTCTCCCCAGAGACTGAGGTGCTTAAGGACAGTGCTTCCTAGTTTGGGGGGGGGGGGTTCTGTACTTCAGTTCTTACTACATCTTTTAGGAAACATCCCTTTGTAAAATTTGCTTGACATTACTTTGTCAAAATTATGTTGGGGCACCAGAAATTGCTAGTTAAATAATATTAAGAAGAAACTGGCTGTTCAAATTAATATTGGGAAGATAATAATTTATGTTGGTAAGATTGCACTAGATGGGAGTTCACAAGTGATAGTACGACAGAGAAACTTCTTAATCTCTCAGGAATTATCCTTAGAATCCTAGGGGTTCAAAGGAGGGGAAAGTGGCCAAGCTATGGGAATTTGATTTACCAGTGTTACTAGAGGTGGAAGAGTTAGCTCTAAAGCCTTTAATTTGTTACTGATGATCCACCCAATATGACAGAGGTCTTCCTCTAGATCCTTTATTATCTTTGGGTGTGAGTACAGCAAATACTATCCCTTGCCCTTATGGCATGATTTGCCCATCTCTTTCTGATCATACATCTTCTGGATCCTATCTTATATGGCATATTCTGTATGCAAATAATTATTGGTAACCTGATGCAGTCTGTTCTTAACAAATATTCATTTGATTAACTCAAACACTTGATTCTTTAGAAAGTATGATTTTCCATAATTTATAGTCATTAGATCGAACCAGGAGGATATTGGTGTTTAAAAACATGGGTCTCTCTGTCAAGAAGTTGCTTTGGATCATTACATTCTACATAATTTCCCAGTGGAATCCAGTCCCCTGTCCTTTCTCTTCAATTAGCTTAGCATTCTACCTGTAGTACCTGTCCAAGATACATGAATTGATAGACTACTCCAATGGACTAGCCATCTGTCCACATTTTATAGTCTGCACAATAAACATTCATCATCTATTAGATTTTATTTGCTTTGTGTTGTTTTTCAGTGTGATTTGCTAGACCCATCTATTATAAGTGGGCATGAAGCATACTGAAGAAGTCCTATATTATTCTGGGGATTGATATCACTTGTACAGTGTCATCCACAAACAAGATCCACGCATGGCCAACTTTTGATTAGCATAAAGCACCAAAAGTTTAGAGATATGATTGATAAGGAGTTCAGAGGGGAATGTATGTAGTATCATCTTAAAAATCTAAACATTTCAAATGGTCACTCCTGACATTAATATGCTGATGATATCAGGATGAAGTTAATAAAATTTGTGATTATTTCTGGTCTTACATAAATACTGTTCAGAATGTGAAAATAGCCACACTTTAATAATATCAGTCTTTCTGGAAAGATCTAACGTCTGGGTATATATTTTCCCCTAGACCACCCAGTCTTTAGTTGGAAATTGATCCTTCAAAGTTCACTTCACTGGTCCCTTAGTACTTATTACACTTACTTAAGGTAATAGTGATTGAGAGATAAACTATATCAGAGTACACAAGAAGACAAACATTAGAAATAGTTATATTTGGTGGATAATTAGCAATAAAATAGAAGTGAGTGCTCAGGTTTTAAAAATAAACCAAAAAGCTACATTTTCTATAGAATACTCCAATTTCTAAATGATAAGATGACAAGTTTTCTGGTAAAAAGGAGGAAAATGTGTTTTTAAACAGTAGCTTTTACTTGATGCAGATTAATGCTGTGGAAAATGCCAGTCTTTATGTTAACATGTGGAATTTTGTAAAAGCAATGTCAAGTCCTCTTGCTGTGACTTTAATGTGGATTGATTAGCTGGAGTGTCCGTGTTCTATTAGGAGTACATGAAATGAGAAACGTCTAGGGAAAGTGGTGCATCAGTGGTAACATTAATATTTTGTTTCAGATGCAAAGATGAATTTTTGCTAATACTGCACATTTTTCTTGGGCTTGAATGAACTGGATAGAATTGCAGACTGGGGAAATATAAATCCTTCCATTTATTTTCTTTATTATTTTACACATGTATATAGTTATAAAGGGACTTTCTGGATCCTTGAGGTGTTCATTAGTCTCACACTCCTTTGCACTAGTCAACTATAATATATGGAGATAGATGTGTGCACCCAACCCCAATACCTTTGGGTTATCCACCAATTCTCCTTTGTTACATTTGTCAAAGATGATTTGCTAGGTTTTTGGAACCAGAGCACTGGCTTCCTCCAGGAGACATTAATAGCTAGCTATACGGCTCTACTGTTCCTAACTATAGTGACCTTTTATAGGGAAAGCATCTTTCTTCTTATATTTAAAGTTACAGAGAATAGTGAATATGAAGGAAAGGAAAGGGAACAATTTAAAAAATACCTACTATACTCCAGGCCCTATGCTAAATGCTTTAAAAATTTCTTACTTGAGCCTCACAACAAGCCTATGAGGGAGGTGCTGCTTTTATCTTCATTTTCAGTTGAAGAAATTAAAGCAAAAAGACATTAAATGACTTGCACGGAGTCACACAAGTAAGTATCTGAGACTGAATTTGAACTCAGATCTTCCTGACTCTAGGCCCAGTGCTCTATCCGATGTGTCACCAAGCTGCTTCTATGAATTATATAACAAGTGGGGTTTTTTTGTTTTGTTAAGTTTTTGGGGTGGAGTAAGCAGGGCAATTGGAGTTAAGTGAGTTGCCCAAGGTCTCATAGCTAGTAGGTGTCTGAGATTCGATTTGAACTCAGGATCCTCCTGACTCCAGGGCCTGTGTTCTATTCACTGTACCAGCTAGCTGCCCTATGACAAGTGTTTTTGACAGGCCTAGATCACCATTTTGAGTAAAACAGAAATTATTTCCCACCTAATTAAATTGAATTCCCAATTAAGTCTTAATTAGCCTTAAGTCTATAACCTGTTTACAGTGGGCTCAAATTTATAGTATAACTTTTACCTCTCATAACTCCAAATACCGCACTGTTTCCACTACACCATGGCAAAATGGATAGAGGGTCAACCAAGGCATAGTATAGTTGAACCTGGGCATGTGTTTGCAAAGAGACATATATGGAAAGAAAATAAGATAACGATATTTCTTCCTGAAAAACCCAGAATTAGAGGTCAGAAGGAGAATAAGACAGCAAATGAGACAGAAAAGCAGTTAATTTGGGAGGTAAAAGAACCAAGAGAATATATTGTCACTGAAACAAGTAAAAGGAGATGAAGGATAATGAGAACTAGGAGAAAAAACTATTTAATTTGGCAATTAGAAAGTCACTGGTGGCCTTAGAAAGAGAAATTTATGGAGACAGGGGGCCAGTTGTAAGGGATTGGAGATAGAATAGGTGGTGAGGAAGTAAAGGTGTCAAGGACAGACATTTTTCCAGGTTGTTTGCAGTGAGATGATGAGAGATGGAGCTGTAATTAGATTCTTGGTAAAGACAAAAGGAGGCTTTTATATAAAAGAGAATATCTGAGCATGTTGGTAGTTAAATGGCACCAATAACGAGCAAGGATCCTGAAGATGAAACAGAAGGAGGGGGATGACTGCTTCATCAAGATCCCAGAGGGGATACAATGGAATGTAATCAAGGGCACAGGTAGATGAATTAGCTTAATTTACTACAGAGACAACTGTTCTTTGATGATGCTGAAATGGTTTGCTGAATGGAGAAAGAGGAGGACTTAGAAGGCTCACTTTGGATGCCATCAATCTTCACAATGGAGTAGGGGGAGAGAAGGCAGAGCTTGAGATTGAGAGTTATAGATGAGAAGAAAAAATGTGGGAATACTCACACAAATGACATAAGGGGTCCATAACGGTAAAAGAAAGCTTGATTTTAGTAGTATCATTGAGATAGTGTGAGATGGTTGGTATACTGTCATGGAAAGACATACATTAAACCAAAAGAATAGGATTAATGGGATAATGGAATTAACAGATGGCTCAGTGGATAGAATGCTGGGTCTGGTTTCAGGAAGACCTGAGTTCAAATCTGACCCCAGACACTAATTAGCTGTGTGACCCTGAGCAAATCACTTCACCCTTGCTTGTCCTGGTTTCTTTATCTGTAAAATGGGCATAATAATGGTTGTTGTGAGAATTAATTGAGATAATAATCATAAAGGTAATTTGAGTAGTGTCTGGCACATATAAAGGCTAAATTCATGAGATATATTTATAAAGAATTTCATGAACCTGAGGGGGAAAGAATGTTGGAAAACATATGGACAAGAATCAACATAGGGAGAAACATATGTGATACTGTGTTGAGAGTATGCTATAGAACACCCAACCAAGA
The DNA here is from genome assembly GCA_028646575.1 of Pseudocheirus occidentalis. Classification (NCBI taxonomy): domain Eukaryota; kingdom Metazoa; phylum Chordata; class Mammalia; order Diprotodontia; family Pseudocheiridae; genus Pseudocheirus; species Pseudocheirus occidentalis. Next base: position 103,774,121 of record CM053594.1, read on the forward strand.
AGAAGAAATTAATGAGTTCAAGAAAAAGATCACAAATCTGGTGCAGAAACACTGTATGTTTAGTGACCTGGGAAGCCACTACAGCTCTCTTTCTGCTTCTCCTTTCCACCTTTTGCTCTGGGTAATCAAAGTGATAGTATCATTGCCACTGAAAAGGATGTGACAATTAACTCTCCTATGGCTCCACTCACAATCCATATTAGTTCCCATACCAAAATATCCTTGTCTGGCTACTACTCCCCTATATATATTTTCTCTTCCTTACTAGAATAGAAGTTATGGAGGGCAAGAACTCTCTCACTTTTTATTTGTATCCCAAATGTCCAGGAAAATGTCCAGTACATATCAAGTATTACATTTTTTTTTCATTTATTCACTGATTAAGAACATGTATGATTGAGAAGGACATAAAGATAGTAAGAATGAGAGATTACAGATGAATTACCTGAATACTACAATAGTGTTGCATGGAATATTTCAAGAACCAGGATGAAAGCTTCTAGTACATTAAATGGAACCTCTAAAAGGGATTTTTAAAAAGATATGGAAAATAATCACATAAAGAAAAGACATGGAAGACTTAAAATCCCCCTTAGTAGATTAATTCTTGTCATTTTATTCTTTCTTTTTCAAAACTCATATTTTATACAGACAGCCAGATTGTGGTTTGTCCTTTGTTCTCTAAGAGGGCTATGACATCAGGGAGATGATGACATATGACATGCAGTTGACTTTGATCTGAGTGAAGGAGGGCTGTGCAAGGTCACTGGCCTCACTTTCTCCTCCAGAGTCATCTGGATCCAATGTCCAGTTATCTATGAGGATGACTGGAGATGGCCCAGGATGCAATGGGAGACATTGGCTCCTTTAAGCTTAGGTCTTTTCAAGTTCTCACTTTGAGGGAGGCAAAACCTGTTCAATGAATAGGTCTCTTTAAGAAGTGAGTCAAGGGATGGCCCCTTTAATTAAAAAAAAAAATGTCACTGGGAGGGGAAGACCCTCAGGGTTGCTAGTCAAAAGAGAAACAGTTACCAATAGAGTGCTAGGCCCAGAATTAAGGAAATCTGAGTTTGGTCTGTTAACCTGGTAATCATTTAACCTTGGCCTGCCTGAGTTTCCTCAACTGTGAAATATCACCTATATCCTAGGGTTGCCGTGAGGATCTAATGAAATTATATTTGTAAAGCACTTAACGTAGTGTATGGAACATGGAAGACATTTAAATGCTTGCTTTCTTCCTTCAGAGCTGTCATTTCCCCAAGTTGGCTAGTTAGTCTGAGAACATGAATTAATGTTCTTAATGAACTACTTCATGAATTAACAACATTAATAATGCTCTTAATGAACTACTTAATGAAGTCAAATTTGCAAATAGGCCTGTAAGAATCCCTAGCATCTTTCAAAACTCATCCAATGTCACATGAGGTCTTTTCCGATGTCCCCAGCTGCTACTATTCTGCTCTATAATTTGGGTGTATTTTTGTGTATGTGTTGGTTCCCCCTCTAGATGGTGAGCCCCTTGAGGGCAAGAGTTTCTACTATAAATCCCTAAAAATCAGTACTTCATTTAAATCAGCAAATAGATTTTTTAAATCTTCATTTATTTTCCTGTTGTAGATACTTATACCTGGGGAAAATAATTATTTCCTAGTTTTTAGTAATCATCATTTACAAATCTGTTTCCTCACTGCATACCCAAGATAATGATAAGACGATTTCTTCTTTCATAATATATAGGGTATTTTTTCTGTTTTTGCTTCTTTTTCAATTCCAAGGAATATGTTTTAATCTCTGACTCTTGCTATTACAATACCTTCCTTAATACTTACTGTCTTCCTTTTCTTCCTTTCAATATGCCCTAATCATATCTGCCGTAATTGATTTCCCTTCTTAAGATAGTTATCTTCTTTAAGGATTTTTATTACCTCCACCAAATTTATATCAACAGTTTTTTCAGTGTTTATGACCTCAACATGTTTTTCTCAGTAATAATTACTTAAATTTTCTGTATTCATTAATCTTCACTCAGTTAAGTTAGTATTTTTATGATGCATTTAACCCGTCAACTTCTCCATTTTATGGATATAGTATATTTTAATATATAACTCATTGAAATGAGACCAACATATCTTGAAGAGTTTGAAATTTGTATACAAAGTCACAAAGAAAGTTGTTAGATCAGCTTTCAAAATAATCCCGTGTATTCCAGACCCACCTGGCCCTTTTCAACAGCAGCAATTGCTACACATTGAGGCATTTCTTTTCACTTTTTTTCCTATGAAAATTGTACTCTTTTAGGAAAATCACCTGAAGGGAATAAAAAATTGCTAATAGGTCTTCAGCTCAGGCAACTATCTAAAGAAATAGTTAACAATGACCTCTTCCTCCTTTCTAGGACACTCATTCAGAGGAAGTGTTTGGGTTTTTGGGGGTTTTTTTTTCCATTTTGGAAATTAGATTACTCTCTTCCTAGACAAAATTGACAGCCTTGTCAATAAGTTACTATCAATACTGACTGCCATTCATTCAATGTTCATAGGGCCATTCTTAGCTATAAATGTAGCCCTAACCACAGGTGGTAGGCCTAGACAGAAGTGCTAATTTTCTGATTGGTGACCACATTTCTAGTTTCTACTCTTTTCAACCCACTCTGCACATAGCAAACAAGTTAATTCAATAAATATTTAGTATCAGCTATGTGTAGATGACTATGCTCTGTACTAGGAGGGAAAAGAGAAAATAGATATCTCTTAACATCAAATAGCATATGATCTTATAATGGAATAGGATATATGATAGAAAGAATATTGCACTTGTCACAAGACATTGCTTCACTGCTAACAAATTGTGTAATCTGGGAATTCACCAAGGTCACATAGTTACCAAGTATCTGAGGAGTGATTCAAAGCCAGGTCTTCCTAGCTCCAAGTCCGTTGTTCTATCCACTGTTCTAATGTTGATGTGTAAATCACATCTTAAGATGTAGGAATGACAGCCAGGGATGGAGAGGAATGTCTGGAAGGGGGGAAGGAGAGAGAGAAAGAGAGAAAGGGAGAGAGACAGAGACAGAGACAGAGAGATAGACACAGAGACAGAGACAGAGAGACAGAAACAGAGAGACAGAGAGAGACAGAGAGAGAGGGAATGCTCCACAAGAAGTCTGCATAATTGAAGTCCACTACTTTATCACACTTCTGTGCCTGTCTTATGAGTTGCTTTCTAAAGCCTTCATTTATTTTTTCATTCCAGCCAGGTATTCTGTAATATACTTCACTGAAAATATTGCTTGTATTTCTTCTTTCTCTGCTGATTTCCACTGAAATACTCTCTACCATGCTTTCCCTCTCAAGTTCCTGGATTTACTCACGTGAGTATGTCAGCTAAACAGACAATGGTATTCAAATCTCCCTCCCCACCCACTTTAGCTATCCTTTTCCTTTTGAAAGAGACATAACACTCAAGAGCCATATTCTAGTCAAAAGTTTTGTGCCTACAAGTCTTACATGAAGGGTGAGTATAAGATATAGGATGTAAGCATTGCTTCTCTGCCTTGAGCTACTGGGTTCTCTGTCTGTCTGTTTGTCTGTCTCTCTCTCTCTCTCTGTCTCTCTCTCTCTCACACACACACACACACACAGTGAGATCAAAGTTTATTATTTTGTCTTTATTATACTTTCATTCTTAAAAAAAAGTGGAGAAACCAAAGTATTCTGGAAATGCTTCTCACAACACCGTGGTTCAGTTGGTGTGTAAATAATGGGAACTTTGGATAGAAGTGGCCCCTTCATTTTAGAATTTGTGATGGAGAAAAGGAAAATCATAAATAATCTGACATGCATCCTAGCTTTTGTAAAGCAGAATTTCAAACCTTTCAAAGAAAAGATCAACAGGATCTCACAGACTAAAATTCCAAAGGGAAGTTTAGCAAAAAGGGGTGAGAAAGCTCTCAAGAATGAAATTCTGAAGACTCAAAGAGAAACTATTCCAGTGAGAAAGAAAAGGAGAATTAACTAGAGACCATATGAAAGAATGGGAAATTCATCAACCAACTTAAACATTATAAAAGATGTATAGAGACAAAGAAAATAAGGACAGGTAATGGAGGATGAAAACAAATAATGTTAAACTCAAAATGAGCTAAGGTTGACAAAGAAAGCTAAGTATGATGAAAACAAGAGTAAACTATATTGGGGAAAAGAGGAAAGTCAAAGAAGGGATAGAACCAATTCTCTGTATGGGTTCAGTGATAACTTGAAATGGAGAGAAAGCAGAGTTGCTTGATTCCAATTTTGTTTATATTATCTCTATTGTGGAGAACAGGTTGTGGATTAGAAATGAAAGAACAAAAGTGGCTAACAGGAGGCTAATTAAGGACAAAACTGAAAAAAGTTAATGCAGAGATAAGTAGGGACAAACGTGAAAGCACATAGCTGGCACTGATGAATTCAGTTCACCAAGCCCAGAGATGTCTGAGTGTGATATGATTGTTGATCACATCAGTGATCTCTGTCAGTGATCTCCGAAACATTGTGCTAAATGTGAAAGGTTCCAAAGGATTGGAAAAAAGGAAAATGTTTCCCCAGTTTTAAAAAAAGAAAAGAGAATAGACTTTGAAAACTACAAGCCAGCAAGCTTGACTTGATTTGAGGCAGCTAGGCTGCACAATGTGTAAAGTGTAAGATTAGGAGTAAAAAAGACTTCACTTCAAATTCTGCCTCAGATACTTAGCAGTGTGCCTTTGGACAAGTCAATGAACCCCTCCTAGTCTCAGTTTCCTCATCTGTAAAATGGGATAATAATAGCATCTACCTCACAGGATTACTGTAAAGATCAAATGAGATAAAATGTGTAAGGCACATTGCCCAGAAATATTAGATATTATCAGTTCTGTAAAATTCTAGACTGTATTATTAAGGGGATGGTCAATGAATATCTGGAAGAAAAAAATCAGAGATTACAAAAAGCTAGCATGGCTTCATTAAGAACAGATCATGCTAGACAAGCCTTATTTTTCTTTTTTTAAAAATCTGTTTCTAACCTTCTGTACATCTTCTGTAAATATAGTTCATCTAAATTTGAGTAAAGCATTTGATAAAATCTTTCATGGTATTCTTTTGGACAAAACTGTAGTAAAGTTAGGTGGATTCAAAAGTTTTTGAATGACTAAAATATGCATTCTATATCAATGTTAAAAGAAACAGGTAGAATGTGCCTGGGAGTGTTCCTTGGTAACATTTCATCTATATTTATATCAATGGATAAAGGAACAGATAATATACCCATCAAATCTACAAATGGCACAAACCTGGAAGGAACAGCTTACACTTTGGATTAGAGTTAGGATCGAACAAGATTTTGAAAAGATAGAAAAATAAAATGAAATTTAATAAATATAAATGTAATGCGTTACACTTAGATATTTTTTAAAAATCAATAACATAAGCTCAAGATGTGGGAGGTATGGACAGTTCATCTGGGAAAAATCTGGCAGGATTTAATAGACTGTAAATACAGTATGAATCAATGGTGTGACACGGCAGTCAACAAACCAAATGCAATATTTGGCTGAATTAAGAGAGGCATCATTTCCAGGAAAAAGAGGGACTGTTCTGCTATGCTCTGCCCTACTCAGCCCACATCTGGTGGTCAGTTCTGTGACCCTATTTTAGAAAGGACATTAATAATCTAGAAAGAATCTAGAACAAAGGTTCATACTCTTTTTGTGTGTGTGTCATTGATCCATTTGCTAGTCTGGTGGAACCTATGGACTCAACTCTTCTCAAAAGAATGTATAAAATACAGAGGATTACAGAAACAATGGAAGAATTAGGGAAAATAAAGATGCCATTTTTCTCATCTGAGTCCACAGACCATTCAAAATCCATCCACAGACTCCATATGTGGATCAAAGGTTAAGATCTCATCATCTAAAGAAGGCAACCAGGAAGATGAAGGAAATCCATATCATGCCATATGAAGATCAAGTAAAGGAATTACAGATGTTTCACTTGGAGAGTACAAGATTGTTCTGGGGGGAAGGTGCAGACATAATAGCTGTTTTTAAAATCTTTAAAAGGTTTTCACACTGCAGAGTAGTTCATTGTTGTACCTGTTGTTGTTGTTGTTGTTTTAGCCCCAGATGTACAACTACGATCAATGGGTAGAATTCAAATTACAGCAAAAAGTATTTATTAATGTGCCAGGCGCTATTCTAGGTGCTGAGGATACAATCAATCAACAAGCTTTATTAGGCACTAGCTAAATGCTAGAAATTGAGCTAGACCCTGAGGACATAATGACAAAAATGAAATAGTCATGACCTCAAGCAACTTCCATTCTCTTTGGAGAGATAATATATGCATATAGAAATATATACATAATAAACATGAGGTAATTTTCTGGGGAAAGAAGGTATTAGAAGCTGGAGGGATCAGGAAAGTCCTCATGTTAAAAGTGAGCTTTCAAAGATGCTCAGGATCTGAAGAGGCAGCAGGAAGAAAATTATGTGAAGCGTGAGAGATAGTCTATGCCAAGACACAGAGATAGAAAATGAAGAGTCCTGTGTGAGGAATGGCAAGAAAAGTTCTTTGGTTAGATTGTAGAGATTTGGAAGGAAAGGAAAGGAAATTAAAGGTGGATTGGAGCCAGGTTGTGAAGGGCTTTAGGAGTCAAACAGAGGAATTTGTATTTGACTCCTAGTAATAAAGAACCATAGGAGTTTATTGAGTTTGGGATCATCACGGTCAGGCCTATCCTTTAAGAAAATAATTTTGGCAGCTACGTAGAAGACAAAGAGAAACGTAACAGAAAACAATCCCTGCCTTCAAGGAACTCACATTCTACTGAGCAGATCATTGTGGGGAAGGTATAACAATTAAACTGATATGAATGATAATTTGAGGAGGAAGAGAATACTTATATGGAGAAAGAAGAAAGACTTCCCATAGGCTTGAAAACTAGGGATTCTAAGATGTGGTGGAGAGGAAGAAATGCATTCCAGGCACAGGAGATAGTTTATACAAAGGAGGAGTGAGGCAGAGTGTATATGAGAGAGATTCAATGTTGAGTCATAGGATCACAGATTAGATAAAAGTTACTAATGAGAAAAATGAGGCCCGGAGAAGTTAACTGACTCGTGCAAAGATACACAGGTAGTATATGGAGAGCTGGGATTTGATTCCAGATCCCTTGTCTCTAAACCGGGTATTCTTTACATTGCATTACATGCTCTGCCTTTAGGACAAGGGTTCTTAATCTAGGGTCTGTGAACTTGTTTTTTTTTAAGATAATTAAATTTTAATATAATTGGTTTACTTTGTAATGCTATGTTTATGTTATTCATTTAAGAAAGAAAACTTTTTTTTTCTGAGAAGAGGTCCATAGGCTTCACCAGACTGCCATGACCAATTAAAGTCAAGAAGCCCTACTTTAGAATGCAAACTGTTTGACATTTAGAGTTTCTTACAATCTCACCTCCTGCCTTAACTTTACAAATTATATGTAACTTCTCACACACATTCTATTCTCAAGAACAACTGCACTACTTGTCATTTTCTCCATTCAACATTCTATCTCCTGCCACTGTGTTTCTTCCCAGGTTGTGCCCCATGCCTGGAACACTCTCCCTTTTAAACCTCTTGACTCCCAGTCCAGTGCTATTTCTTCTGGACTACATTGCTTCATAATCACTTGCTGAAGCAGATGTGGGTAAAACATTGCACCATCCTCTATTGCCAAGCATAGACATAAGAATGGTAAGAAGAAGTCAATATTCATGAGACAAAGATGTAGAACAAAGTTCACTAGAGTTTCTACACAGAAGAGACTTGGCTCCACCTCAGATTATCTGCAGACCTTTATATATTTCATAGACTGCAAATTCCTTAAAGTGGAAACACAAAAGGGAGAAGGAGGTTTTTCCACATCTTTACTGTCGCAGTAGCAAATGCAAGCCTCCAACAGCTGTAGACAGCTTATGTCAAACTCTCAAGAAGTGTGACAAATACAATGTTCCACATGCCCAGAGAAGCTCAGAATGAGGGTAGTCAGGATATTAATATCTGAACCTTCCACATCAAAAAATTAATCTGTATATTGAGATATAGTCATTTACATTTTATTCCCTCCTCCCTCCCTTTCTCCTTCCTTCCCTCCTTCCTTTCTTCCTTCCTTCTTTCTTTCCTTGTTCCTTCCCTTTCCTTCCTTCTTACTTTCCTTCCTTCTTCCCTTCTTTATCTATTTTTCCTTTCTCTCTCCCTCCTTCCTTCCCCATCCTTCCTTTCTTCCTTCCTTCCTTCCTACTTTCCTTCTTTCCTTCCTTCCTTCCTTTTTCCCTTCTCCCCCAGATGTCTGGTCCATCAATTGCTACTGTCCCTGAACATATATAGACCTCTTCTTTCCTTTAAAAATGTGGTATCATATGGGTACTTTTTTAAATCTTCATATTACAGACTAACGCATTTTCAAAGATTTGGCCCATTGTAATGCTGGGGAGGAATCTGCAAGATATTAAAACCCCCTCCAGAGCGATAAAGATTCCTAATGTTACAAGAAACTGCTATGAGGACATCATTAGTAGTCTCCTTATGGGGATAGAACATATATCTTTCAGGGCTAACAAAATGGCCCTTTTTTCAAGAACCAGTCTTTGGTTTTTGTACTGGCCCCTTTCACAATATTTGTCAGCTCTGTGGGGATGTTTTGGAGCCACTGGACATGATTCACATGGTAACATACTGTAATATGGATTGGCCACACTGAGATGGAAAACAGCCACTAGGAAGAAAAAGAAGCTGGTGATCATATGGTTTTCTCCTGCATATTTGTGTGACTGCCAGATGCTATGACACCATAGCTAAACAGTGAAGTGACACGGGGGAGAAATTGGGGGATTTCTGGTTTTCATTAGACTAAATGACAACAGGGTGGTGAGGGAGAATGAGGGGTACTTATATACAGACATCCTGTAGAGGACACATGTTGTTGTAACTACAAAAACTAGTGGCCAAACTAGCTAAAAAATTTTCACTATGTGAAACTATTCTTATTTATCTGTTATTAATTTGAAAGAATGAAAATTCTTATTTTTTATTTAAAGGACCAATACTCTATCATATATATTGTTTTTTTTTAAAAGATGCCTTTGTTTTCAGATGACTTTTTACACTTAGTTCGTATGTGACCCCACCCCAAAATTTCCATTTAATGATTATGGGAGAGTAAATTTCTGAGCTACTAGTTACATATTTAATAATAATAATAAGAAGATTGGCAGATATCATAAAGCCAAGTTCAATTTTTTTCCTCAATGATCCATGTTAGTCCTGGCTTCTACAGAAAATTATCTGTATGAACTTTGACTATGGCTACAGCTTTAAAGAAGGTAATTAGATGGTACAGTAGATAGAGCATTGGGCCTGCACTCAGAAAGAATCATCTTCCTGAGTTCAAAGCTAGTTTCAGATACTTACTAGTTGTGTGACCCTGAGCAAGTCACTTAACCCTGTTTGCCTCAGTTCTTCATCTATAAAATGAGTTGGAAAAGGAAATGACTATCCCACTCCCATATCTCTGTCAAGAAAATCCCTAATGGGGTCAGAGAGAGTTGGATGTGACTGAAAAACAGCTTATCTACAATAGCGATAGCTTTAAACACCAATATGATGAAGAGTTGAAGTTAAATCGTCTGACCTAGTGAGATGAGCGCTGACTGGTCTTAAAGTCAGAGAGACCCAAGTCATTAAACTTCTCTGACCCTCAGTTTCCACATTTGTTGGGCTAGGGCTCTCTGAGGACCTTTTCAGATCTAAATCTACAATCCAGTTAGCTAGGTGGCCCAGGAAGCAGCAAAAATATGAAATTATTATTGAATGAAAGGACCTTTGTATACAACCCAAAGTCAGTAACTAATTGTCACAACCTCCAACAGGTGGTTGCTATCTATTTAAACTAGGTGGTGCAGTGGATAGAACAATGGGCCTGAAGTCAGGAAAAATCTGACCTCAGGCACTTACTAACTGTGTGACCTGGGAAAGTCACTTAAACCTTTGGCCTCAGTTTCCTCATCTGTAAAATGATCTGGAGAAGGAAATGGCAAAACCACATACTGGGTCATGAAGAGCTGGACAGGACTGAAACCAAACAAACAAAAACAAAACTTGCAAGTAAATTTTATCAAAGGATAGCAATGATCTATCTTGAAAAATAGTTCACCTATAGAAATTTTAAGAGAGACAGAAACAAAGAGGAGAGACAGAGGGAGAGGAGAGGAGAAGGAGAATAGAGGAGATGGAGAATCTAGAATGAACATGTGTGCATTAAGGAGACTCAGTCCTCTTGCAGTTACAATTGCCCAGCCTCATAGAGGAATTATCATCTTTATTTGCACTTGAACCAGGACAAAGCAAGTGACAGTAGACAAATTTGCCCAAGAATTTTCGTACGAAATGAAGCCTAAGGCAAGAACAACAATGTATTCACCTATTGCTCCCCTCTGCAATCCCTGTTCCTCCTGCATTCTTCCTCACACACTGCTGTTGATGCCATATCTTGGTCCAATTATTTTGTGATTTTTTTTTTGGTCCGTATTTTTCCATTAAACAGTGCCTTGTACTTTATTGCACTAAATCTCAGAACAGCACATCTAGACTCTTTCCTGCAGCTTACACAGTAAATAACGATCTAACCTCATCTAAAGTGATAAAAGTTTATCTACAGGAGAGAAAAGAAAAGTGAAGGGGAAAGAAGACAAAGATAAACAAAAAACTCCTAAGCATTACTACCAGGGTTCAATCAACAGATTTTCATTTTGCTTATGAATATAAACTAGACATCAAGGAAATGCTGCCTTCTGCACCATCCAAAGTCTGAGCTACAACAACCACCCCTGGAAAGAAACCAAAGTTGCATATTTGGGAAACAGAAACTTGGTACCACATCAGGTTTCCTATAAGCTTCCAAAGGGTCATTAAAATAAAACCAAACTCCCCAAACACAAAGAAAACAGCATATTGGATGCTCACTCATGCAAAGGCTTCTAAGGGCACTAGCCAGGATTCTCCCATCAGGATCACAGGCTTTACCCTTCCCTCGTTTTCTCTGGCTTAATGGTTTAATTTACATCTCACTCTTTTATTTGATCTTCATAGCTTCCTGGGCCTCGGTGGTTTGCAGGCCTGGTTCTCCCCTCAGTATTTTGTCACTGGGATCATATATTTGCTGAATAGTTTCCATTTCATTCCAGTTTTAAGACTTCCTTTTTTTAGAGATCTGAATTTATGAAAATCTAATAAAAGAAAGAAAGAGTGAGAAAGACAGAAAGGAGGAAAGAAAGAGAAGGAAGGGAGGAAGGAAAGGAGGAAGGAAGGAAGAAAGAGAAAGAAAGAGAAGAAAAAGAGCTGATTGGATGAAGGGAAGGAAGGAAGGAAGGAAGAAAGGAAGGAAGGAAGGAAGGAAGGAAGGAAGAAAGAAAGAAAGAAAGAAAGAAAGAAAGAAAGAAAGAAAGAAAGAAAGAAAGAAAGAAAGAAAGAAAGAAAGAAAGAAAGAAAGAAAGAAAGAAAGAAAGAAAGAAAGAACTGATTGGATGGAGGGTGGAGCGAGTTTTTATTGTGCAGGGTAAGTCAATAACAGTGGTGACAGGTCCCTAATAATGTAGGAGGTTAACCTCTCTCAAAACACACGGAAAACTTTTGCCAACAACTTTGTCAATTTCCTGGATTACCAAAACCCAGACTCATCATTATCCTGAAAAGGCAACAGCAATTTTAGTAGGCATTCAGCCTATTTTGAGGTTAATCTATCTGCTCATAATAGGCCTGGGGCAAAACTGCGAAGTAGGCTGTTTATTTCCAGGACTCTTCCTCCACCCCCATCCCCATCCCTTTTTAACCGATTCTCAGCACTTTGCCCTAGGTCTGTCAAGCTCTCTCCTGATTCCACAGCCCCCATCCCATCCCCAAACATATGCAGCTCCATATATACTGACTGCAGCACCTCCTCTGGGCTAGCCCTGTCTAGGCAGTGCCCTGTCTCTGAATTTCCCTTTTGTCTCTTTCTGCCAAATCAAAATTTACCTTCTTTATGTCCTTTTCTACAGGAAGTTAGCACCCATCCTTGAAAAGTTCTGAATAAGTCATTCATGTTAAGGAGCTACCAGCTCAAAAAAAATTCTCTTTCTCAGAGGTATCCACATTGTAATAAGTTCTAATCCTTTTAATAATAATAACTAACATTTATATAGCCCTTCCTATGTGCCAGACACTGTGCTAAGTGCTTTACAGTTATCTCATTTGATCCTTAGAATAACCCTGGGAAGTTAAGTACTAAGGTACTATTATTATCTCCACTTTTACAGGTAAGGAAACTGAGGCAAACAGAGGTTAAATGAGTTGCTCGAGGTGACACAGCTGTTAAGTGTCTGTGGCTAGATTTGAACCCATGTCTTCTTGAATCCAGACCCAGTCTCTGTACTGCACTGCCTAGTGGTCCCCAATGCATTGATGATAGGATTTCAGTTACAGGTAAAAGACCAGTCCCAAAGATATTTTGGAGCAAGAGCTGATTGGATAAGAGCTCTGCTCACTTCACTTTGTATTAGCTCATAGAAGTCTCCTCAAGTTTTTCTGAAACCATCTCCTTCATCATTTCTTTTTTTTTTTTGGAGGGCAGTTGGGGTTAAGTGACTTGCCCAAGGTCACACGGCCAGTTTTTTGTGTTAAATGTCTGAGGCAGGATTTGAACTCAGGTACTCCTGACTCCAGGGCTGGTGCTCTATTCACTGCGCCACCTAGTCACCCCCACTTCATCATTTCTTACACCACAATAGTATTTCATCATACTCATATACCACAACTTGTTCAACTGTTCCCCAGGTGATGAGTATCCCCTCAGTTTTCAATTCTTTACTACCACCAAAAGAGTTGCTGTAACTGTTTTTGTACATGGGGGTTCTTTCCCTTTTTTCTTGATCTTTTTGGGATACCAACCTAGTAGTTTCTGAGTCAAAGGGCATGCACAACTTTATAGCCTTTTGGGCATAGTTCCAATTTGTTCTACAGAATACTAACAGTGTATTAGTGTACAGATTTTCTTAATTCCAATCCAGAACTCTCTTTTCTCTATCATGCTATCTTTTAAGTTCTTAGTAATTGACTAAAGAAGACTTCTCCTCCCTACACTACACCCCAAAAGAGAGCAAGTACCAAAAGTACAAGTCACAGGTAAAAGATAATGTTGAATATTGCCATCAGTTCCTGAAGTAAGCCAAGGGAGCTAAGGAGAAGACCAATAAAGGAGGCAAGAAGATCTCAGGAAGGTTCATTCACATCTCCTCTCTGCTAGTGGTACTGATTATTCCCATATTTAATGATTCTGGGCAAGTCACTTAACCTCTTAGACTTAATTTCATCATCCATAAAATGGGGGAATAATTACACCTACCTGTAATGGTAATGGAATTTGGAGATGCCCCTGAATTGACTTGGCTTTTGGCTTGAGTGTTAAGACCCAGAGCTTGTGAATCCCACTTGTGGGATGGACTTTTTGACGTAAAGAAGGAGGGCTGAACTGGGAGGAACCATGAAAGGCTCAAGCCAAGAGAAGAAGGACTTTTGAGAAGAGCAGTTTCCAGTGTTGTGGACCTGACTTGCTGGGAGAGACTGTTAAGAGCCCATTGGAGCTGCCAAGGACGTTTGAGAACTGCCACCTGGAGCTGCTCAGAACTGAGGAGGCATGGCTGTGATGCCAGTATTTTGTCTGTCTGTTTTGATGTTGTTTTTCCAGATTCACCTGATGGTGGACAGTGCTGCTGTTGTAGAGATTCTGGAACCTGGCTGTTGGTGCAGAAGCCCTGAAGAAGTATTTTCTTGTTGTATGTTCACAGAAATCCTGGAAAGGGGCCTTGCTGATACTTTCAGGGGTTCTGTTACTATTCTACAGGCAGAGTGTGACTTGATGAGGACACTGGCTATGACTTTGTTGAGCCTTGTCTCCCCAGGAAATGAGATTGCTGAGGGCTTGCCTTGAGTGAAGATGAAAGAAAGGTCTTTCCTTGGGCTTTCAATGCTGAGAAGTTATCTTAACCTTATTGTGGATTAAGGGTAGATGGCCTTTTGTGCTCTCTTGCTCTCTTTTGAGAAAGTGCTTGGTGGTGATGGATGGTATTGTAATTACTTTGAGTCCAGGGGTGGGACCAAACGTATCTACTTTGTTTATGATTGAAAACTGATCTCCATTTGAGAAGAGACTTTGACTTTTAATCAAATGTAACTTCTAGGGGTGGAGTAGTACCTGGACTGAATTAAGAACTTACTTGTGAAATGTATGAGTTATACAGTACTTTGACTTTCTATGTTCTGTGAATGTTTTGCTGAATAAATGGGGTTTTCTATGCTGGTAATCTGAACCTTGGAAGTTGCCTTTGCTTGCCATTACACTACCTTACAGAGTAGTTTCGAGGCACAAACGAGATAATAAATGTCTAGCTCTCTGTAAATCAGTTACTATATGAATGCTAGCTACCACTATCACTATGTTAAACTGGAAAGCTTTCAGTTAAGAAACTAAGAATTAATGATGACCTTAAAGTTCAGTTATCTTGCCAGCATGTGGGCTAGCAATGAAAAATGTTTGCTAACTCTATTAGACAACCTTATGTGAAAAGTCAGAACATAGAGTTACAGGTGTGTCCAATGTGTGGATTTGTTTCACTTAGTCGAAATGTTTCCTTACAAGGAAGGGCCTTCTATTAGGCAAAGAATAAATTAATAGTAATAAAGAAGCACAGAAAAAAAAGAAATGAACATCAATAAAATATTTCAAAATACATAGTAGGAAGAAAAATTGTTTTGAAGAGGACACAAGCAAAAAAAGGCAATTTTATTACTGCCATGATAAACTTAATGTTTAAAAACACTGCATTAATAGAAGTTCAAGATTTCATTTTATTTGTATATTAAAATGTATATGTTTACTTATGACTGGTAAATTCATAATAAAAAAGAAAATTTTTTAAAAAGTATTCTCTGCTAAGCAGATGAAACACATTTACCCAATATCATTAAATATGGGAATGATCAGCACCACTGACAGAGAGGAGATGTGAATGAACCTTCCTGAGATCTTTATTGGTCTTTATTGCTCTTCTCCTTAGCTCCCTTGGCTTACTTCAGGAACTGATGGCAATATTCAACATTATCTTTTACCTGTGACTTGTACTTTTGGTACTTGCTCTCTTTTGGGGGGTAGTGTAGGGAGGAGAAGTCTTCTTTAGTCAATTACTCAGAACTTAAAAGATAGCATGATAGAGAAAAGAGACTTCTGGATTGGAATTAAGAAAATCTGTACACCAATACACTGTTGGTGTTCTGGGAAACTATGCCCAAAGGGCTATAAAGTTGTGCATGCCCTTTGACCCAGAAACTACTAGGTTGGTATCCCAAAAAGATCAAGAAAAAAAGGGAAAAAACCTCTATGTACAAAAACAGTTACAGCAACTCTTTTGGCGGTTGTAAAGAATTGAAAACTGAGGGGATGCCCATCAATTGGGGAACAGTTGAACAAGTTGTGGTATATGAGTATGATGAAATACTATCGTGGTGTAAGAAATGATGAAGGGGATGGTTTCAGAAAATCTTGAGAAGATTTCTATGAGCTAATACAAAGTGAAGTGAGCAGAACCAGAACATTGTACACAGTAATATTGTAAGGATAATCAACTGTGAGCTGCTAAGTAGTACAGTGAATAGCATGCCAGGCCTGGAGTTAGAAAGACTCACATTTCAGAGTCCAAATTTGGTCTTAGACCAAATTTAGCTATTTAGCTTAGCTATGTGACCCTTGGGAAGTCACTTCACCCTGTTTGCCTCAGTTCCTCATATGTAAAATGAGCTGGAAAAGGAAATGTCAAACTCCTCTAGTATCTTTGCCAAGAAAATCCCAAATAGGATTGTGAAGAGTTGGACATAACTGAAACTACTGAACAACAACAAAATCAACTGTGAAAGACTTAGCTACTCAGATCAATACAGTGATCCATGACAATTCCAAAGGATTCATGAAGAAAAATGATATCTACTTCCAGAGAGAAAATTGATGAGTTCTGAATGCAGAGTGAAGATTTTTTTCATTTTCTTTATTTTTCTCGTATATTTATTATCAGTATTATTATTAGCAATATGGGTAATAAGGAAATATGTTTTGTATGATTTCACCTATATAATGGGTACCATCTCACTTGCCTTCTCAATGAATAGGGAAAAGGCTGGAGGAAAGGAGAGGATTTGGAACTCAAAAAAAAAAGAATTTAAAAAACATTGGGGGGGGGCAGCTAGGTGGAACAGTAAATAGTACACTGGCCCAGGAGTTAAGAGAATCTGAGTTCAACTGCGGAACTTAATGTGACCCTGGGCAAGTCACAACTCCACCTGCTTGAAAATAATTTTTTTTTAATTTAAAAATAAATTTAAGACAACTTGGATTCAAATCTCTACTCTGACAGTTAATGGTTTTGTAACTAAGTCATTTAAGCTCTCTATGACTTAGTCAAGACCTTAGGACTTACCTAAGACTAAGATCTGTTTCAGTAGAGGGAATTACTCCAACACAATCACAAGTCTTTCCACTACTCCACAGGACCATATATTTAGAGCTGGAAGGTACATCAGAGGACATCTAGTTCAATCCTATCATTTTATAGATGAAGAAATTGAGACTGTTTAGTGCCTTCTCAAGGTGAAACAGGGATTTTGATTTATTCAGGGTCACACAGATAGCAAGGGTCTGAGGCAGGATTTGAACCCATGTTTTCCTGATTCCAAGTACAGCGTCCACCATTCTCCCTCTTGTTATTAATCTCATTGAAAATAAGAACATTCTCACAAGGGAACATCAATTTGATTGCAGATAGATTGTGCACATGTAAGAATACATATACACATGTGTAGGCATCAAAGGCAGGATTTGAACCTAGGTCTTCTGATGGAAAAGCTAATGTTCTTTCCACTGTTATCATTATGGCAACAATAGGAAACTTGATTTCCTGCATCGCAATGTATAGATATTTAATATAAATTCATTTTTCTAAGCATCCCCTTCCCATTCTTACAGAAGTGATGATGGGTGTGGAACATTGGATATACTAACAGATTTGATTGATGAGTCAATTAGTTTTGCTGAATTATGTGTGTGTGTGTGTGTTTCCTTTTCCTATTTTATTTATTCTCACTAAGAATTGTTCACCACATAGTGGAGAAAGGGAAGGACATTTTCGGAAATGAAAGTGATGCAGAATCAAAAGTTATCAAATATTAAAATATAGGAGCAAATTTTTAATTTTTCTTTCTCATGTGTGCACAATCTATCTGCAACCAAACTGATGCTCCCTTGTGAGAATGTTCTTATTTTCAATGCGATTAATAACAAGAGGGAGAATAGTGGACGCTGTACTTGGAATCAGGAAAACATGGGTTCAAATCCTGCCTCAGACCCTTGCTATCTGTGTGACCTTGAATAAATCAAACCTTCTCTAGGGCTTTGTTTTCTCATGTATAAAATGAAGGGGTTGGACTAGATGGCCCACAAGATTCCTTCCAGTCATAGTCTATGTCCAAATGAACTTTTTTTTAAAGTGATTTTTTGCTTTTAAAGTCTTTTGGAGAATTCAGCATGATTTTGTGGCCTCAGAACAGGGAATCGGGAATTCTCTCTTCTAATCAAGTTACCCTCACTGATTTCCTAAGGGATCTTGAGCAATTATTTAATTTTTTTTTCATTCTTTGATGCCTTGTGGTAAAAATGTGGATAATGCTTATTTCATGAGGATGTTGTGTGCATTAAATAATGGATGATCATTAAGGGATTTCAAAATATAGCAAACTAAAGAGATTTTCCATATAGTAATTACATGTGTTCTGGTTACAAATGACTACATTTAAATGCACTGCTCCTCTGGTGCTCTTAAAGAATGCCATCCCAGTGGGGCTTTAATTTCTATGAACTCCAGGATATGCCTTGGTCTATTTGAAATCTCATGCAAAGGCACAGTGGCCCAGGGCCAGAGAAGATAGGGTTTCCAAAGGGTTTGCTTCTTTTTCTAGGGGTAAGGCTTAGAGACAGAAAGATCTGGATTCAAAACCTGCTTCTGATACTTATTGACCATATAATGCTGGTCAAGTCATTTAACTTCTGTGGTCCTTAAATAATCTAGGAATTATCTACTAATAAATTATATACAGATTTCAGCCTGGAGTTTCCCCATAATGATGAAATCTCAAATAACTCCACATTCACATTAAGTTAGTACTGGTAATATAATTTAGTTTTCTTACACCGACCATGACTTTCTCCAGTGCTCTATGGATCGCTTAAAAGTTTGATTCTTCTGAGTCAGTTGTGTTCCATGTGATTTATAGCCAGATAGCCTCACTGGGAGGCTATTGATTCTTTAAAAAGGGGGGAGGGAGGAATTTGGAGGCAATGAGCCTCTTGGGAACATTAAAAGCAGTATACAGTTTCCCAAGTGCCATCCCGTTCTCCCCCTCCTATTCATTTCTTGGCACAGCTCACTGCCCGTTTGCAGTTTTTTTCCATGATGACTTGTACATGTGAACTGGCATTAAAAAAAAACACAACAAGGACATATATGGCAAGAGATGGTTTGGTCATATACATAAGAGTAAGGAATAGCTACTGAAATCTCAAGTGTTTACTCTGGCATCCAAGAAATATTAAAAGGAGCAAAGGAAGACCTCTATTTTGTATTAGGTGGACCCTCAAATTTTTCATAAATCTAAGGTTTCATGAAAACACAAGATGAGAAACCATGGAGGCATTGTGAGCTATACTACTGAAGAAAGTATTGATCACCAAGTAAGCAATCAGTAAGTCTGTGTTGATTGGCTACTACACCTCAAGCTATGTGTTAGAAATACAAAGACAAAAGTGAAACAGTACTTACCCTCAAGGGGCTTCTACATACTAATGAGGTAATGAATCTAAGTAAAATTTCTACCTGCCCAGAAAATAACAGTTGAGATCTCTGCCCAGTTATATGGAGACATCTCATGAATATAAGGTAATAAGGTGGTTGCTGTAATCCCCCCACCTCCCTACTTCCTCCCCCTTCCCCTATGTTCCCACTATTGCAATTTCCTTGAACTTTTCAAAGTATCTGGTGGGGGGCGGCTAGGTGGCGCAGTGAATAGAGCACCAGCCCTGGAGTCAGGAGGACCTGAGTTCAAATCTGGCTTCAGACACTTAACACAAAACTAGCCATGTGACCATGGGTAAATCACTTAACCCCAATTGCCCAACCTTCACCTCTCAAAAAAAAAAAAAGCAAAATATCTGGTTGAATGGAAACTGGAAACATTAGTTAACATCAATTATTCACTGACTTTGGAAGTTGGCTCCCGGACCGTTGCTTTGAACTTCAACTGCTGACTCTTTAGAAGCCCAAATGTTCAGCTGCTTTAGAAGGAAAAATTACATCTTTTTTTCTATCATCTTTCTCTATTACCTTTCTGGGATGTAGTTTTGGTAGTGTAGTCAATAGAGCACTGGGCTTGGAATCAAAAAGACTCATCTTTATGAATTCAAATCTGGCCTCAGACAGTTACTAGCTGGGTGACTTTGGGCAAATTATTTAATCCTATTTACCTCATTTTCCTCGTCTATAAAATGATCTGGAGAAGGAAATAGCAAACCACTCCAGTATCTTTGCCAAGAAAACCCCAAAAAGGGGTCACAAGAGTCAGACAAGACTGAAATGACACAATAACAACAAAAACACTTCTTACTACGTTTCCCATAATTTTCATATGATAAAACTTCATTAATTTGAACTAACTGAAGGAAGCAGGGAGAGGCATGTAGGATTTAGTAAAAAGTCTACATTTTGGAGTAGTTTCTAAGAAGTGAATTTCTCTGATTTTCAGTTACTCAACTACTCAAAGTATTTCCAGATAGAGGCCATCTGAGGCCAATCATCATTATTGTTCAGTTGTTCAGTGCAACTCTTTGTGACACCATAGACCACAGAATGCCAGGTCCTTCTAAGCTCCACTATCTCTTAAAGTCTGTCTAAGTTCACATTTGTTGTTTTCATGACACTATCTATCCATCTCATCTTATGTTGTCCCTTTTTCCTTTTGCCTTCAGTCTTTCCCAACATCAGTGTCTTTTTCCAGTGCCTCCTATTTTCTCATTATGTGGTCAAAGTATTTAACCTTCAACTTCAGTATTTTACCTTGCAGTGAATAGCCTAAATTAATTTCTTTAAGTATTGACTGATTTGATCTCCTTGTTGTCCAAAGGTCTCTCAAAAGTCTTCACACCACAATTTAAAAGGATTGATTCTATGGTGCTCAACTTTCTCAATAGTTCAGCTCTCACACTGCTACTGAATGTAGCACTGAACTCATACATTGCTACTAAGAAAAACCCACATCTCTGACCATACAGACCTTTGTTGGCAAGGTGATGTCTTTGTTTTTTAGTATGCTGTTTAGGTTTGCCATAGCTTTCCTTCAATTTCATAGTTGCGGTCATCATCTGCAGTGATCTTTGAGCCCCAAAACATAAAATCTGACACTGCTTCCATATCTTCTCCATTTGCTACTGGAGCCTGTTGTAATGA
Source organism: Pseudocheirus occidentalis (assembly GCA_028646575.1). Classification (NCBI taxonomy): domain Eukaryota; kingdom Metazoa; phylum Chordata; class Mammalia; order Diprotodontia; family Pseudocheiridae; genus Pseudocheirus; species Pseudocheirus occidentalis. The sequence goes on from CM053594.1 coordinate 103,794,753, forward strand.
CCAGTAAGATTTATTGACATCTAGCTCAATGTGGATTGAGTGAACCAGGATTTAAAATAGATCCCAAATAATTGTTTAGAATATACCAAATATCCTTAATTAAATAATGCATCTGCAGGGGCAGAGCCAAGATGGTGTTGTAGAAGCAGCAAAGACTTGGAGCTCCCACACAGCCACCTTAAATACCCAGAAAATACAACTCTAAACAAATTTTAGGGCTCCAAAATTCACAAAAATGCAGAGAACACATCTCTGGCTGAAGATAGCTAGGCAGGTGGGGCTCATCCGGCAGGCTGGGAGCTGAGGGCAGCACAGCCCCAAACCGTGGCCTGGCCCCAGGGTGGTCGGGAGAAGCCGCAGCTGGAGTCTACAGTAGAGTGGATTGTAGGCACTTGGGGCAATCTCCACATTTATCAAGCCAGAAAAAGTAAGGCTAAGAGAAAGGTCAGTGGAATTCAAGCTAAATTTGGGGGGAAAAAAGCAGTCTGGCAGAACAGCCCCTGGCACAAGAAAGCAGCCCAACATGGCTGCTCCAGAGCCCCTGGCCTGCGGAGCACGGGGGACCAAAGCAATTGATCAAAGGCCAAGGGCTCTTGCATTGAGCAGCCTGGATCCAGATCATGGTCTTAGGTGGTGGTCCTGGGGTGTGCTTTCAGTGAGCCAAAGCTGATGGGGGCTGCAGCACCCCCCTAATAGCTCCAGCAGCTGTGAAAACCCGAGCAATTTGGGACAGAGCTTTCCCCACTGGAATCAGAGTTCCACAGAGCTAAAAAATCAAGCAATTAATTGACTGGCCAACATGAGGAAAAGGAAGCAAA
>CM053594.1:103796070-103818924 GCA_028646575.1 Pseudocheirus occidentalis
GAAACTGTGAACATTGTACTGAATCTGATTTTGTAATGGAATAAACAGAGTGTTCACTAATACTGTGTAATGTGAATCTTAAAGGCTGTTCACAGTAGCATTCTCTCAGGAATCTACTGCTGATTGGCTTTACAATCACTTAACATAGTGGCCAATATTTTATATACATATTCACAAAAAGGGGTAAATATTAATAATTCGGCTAGTTTTCATTGGTTCCATGGTATGTAGGAGTACAGCATCCATATCCCTATCTTCATGGCCAGCAAAGTTTCAATTAACTTTCTGCATTGTATACTACATATTTGTTCTACATGTATCTATACACAACAAGAGGTAGTTTAGTGTAGTGAGAGTGCAGGACTTGGCAACAGGACAAATGGATTTAAATCTCAACCATAATATGTTAGTTAGGCAATCATGGGTAAGCCATTTCACCTCACTTTCACTCATCTGCTATCTTTGTTTAACTTCCTGCTCAACATCTCAACATCTCTTGTCCCCTTTTTTCCACTTACCTAAGCACCACCCTAATTCAGGCCCTAATCATTGTTTACCCAGGGTTTTATAATAACCACCGCATCTCACTTTATCCAACCTCTACATTCTTTTATTTATCCTCCATATAATTACCAAATTGATACTTCTAAAGTATGGATCTGACCATGTCACTCTTCCCAAGACACTTCAGTAATTCCTTATTGCCTCTAGAAGAAAAAGGAAACTTCTTTGTTTGGCATTTAAGGCACTTCAGAATTTGACTGCAACCTATTCCTCTTAGGAAGTTTATGCACTAACTACACTAGCCTGTTTGCTGTTTTCTGTACAGGACATTCCATACCTTTGTACATGCCTAGAATGGTCACTTCTGCCTCTTAGAACCCTTAGCTCCCTTCTAAGCTCATCTGCCTCTTTCTAAAGGAGACTTTTCTTGATTTATTCAGTTTTTAACAGCCACCCCTCACCCCTCAAGTCCTATGTATTTATTTAGAAGAGATCCTGTATTTCTTTACCTATGATCATGCTGTATCTCACCCACCCACCCTTAGAATATAAGCTCCTTAAGGGCAAGGACTGTTACAATTTTTTTTTCATTTGTATCTCCAGTTCCCAACATAATGCCAGTCCTATAATAAGCCTACTAAAACAGAATCACAGAATCTCAAGAGACAACACTTTGTTAGCTGAGTTCCAGCTACTTTGAGTACTACAAAAATAATAAGATTGTATTTCACTGAAAACAAAGCATGGTTTTAAATTTGTAAATTTTAAACTTATTTAGATGTTTTACTAGCTAAAATTTGTCTTTTCCAATGTAGTATGGAAGGGTGATGCAGTTTACTCTACCTATATATTTCTTTCTTCTTTTTTTTTTAGAGGGGGGAAGACAAAGCAATTGGGATTAAGTAACTTGCCCAAGGTCACACAGCTAGTAGTTGTGTGTCAAGTGTCTGAGGCCAGATTTGAACTCAGGTCCTCTTGATTCCAGTGCCAGTGAGCTATTCATTGCACCACCTAGCTGCCCCCTATATATTTGTTTAAGAAACAGTACTGGTGTGTGGTTTTTTAAGTTATTTTATTTATATTGTCTTTTTGCCTTAGTGAGTCCAACCTATCATGAAGCCACTAGGTATCCTAAGTGACTGTACATTCAATAGCTACATAAAACTAAGCTTTGACTTTTTTAAGGGAATAATTATATCCTTAATGAGATGGACATAATGTTTCCTCTTACCCATGAGTCACACAGAATGAGTAGAGGCTATTTCTGGCTGACAAATTATTTTCCCCTTGTAGTGAACAGTTTCATATTCAAAGAGCATGAATACAGCTGGGTACAAGAGTAGAATTAATCATATTGTATTGCTGTTCATGTCTCAATATTTAGAAATTGTCTGTATTTAATAACTAAGAGGAGACCATTTCAAATCAATTGTAATGTACTTAACATGTTAAATAGGAGAAAAGGAATCGATGAGAGAATGTACAAGCTCAGACTGGTAACTAATGCTCTTTGTGATTATTGAAAGAGATTCTTTCATGGGGAACATGTGATGAATATGGAAAGGTTATGATAAAGCTGAATTTTCCACTGGACCTTGAAATAAGTCAGATCTAAGTCAGTACTATGACTAAAATGTCATATTGTCTGATATCATAAAGAACTAAAGCCACCTCTAAATCTGAGTTGAATCTCTTAGTCTAATTTTCAGAGGCAGAAGACATTTTCTACATCTTAACCACTGTAGAAAGTGGCATTGTTCTTAATTGCTTTTCTTTTCCTTTCTTTTGCAAGGTTGTTATCCTTGCATTGCGCTCTTCCTCAGAAGGATTTAAAAAGGAGCAGAAGATGTCTCTCTCTAAGAGTCTATAAATATACATTGCTTGATTCAGAAGGACGAAAGGAATATTTTAATGACTGTTAAGAGAAATTAGTGAAACTAGAGCATTAGAAATATAAACTCACTTATATGAGAGCAATTCAGTTCAATTCCTAAACATTTACTTAGAGAGCATACTATATGAAAAGTGTTAGGTAGATAAGAAAAAAAATTAAACAGTTCCTCCTCTGAAGAAGTTTACATGTCATCCTCATTCTCCTACTCATTAAATTCCAGGAGCTCCCTATTGCCTTTAGGATTAAATACCAAGTTCTCTCACATTTAAAATTTGCCCAACCAGTCTTTCTAGACTTTTTACACATGACATCAGTCAAGTCACACTCACTTTCTTTCTACACGTGGCACTCACCAAAGCTCAGAACTAGTGGGATCTTCTAAGTGCTGCCTTTTCTGATCCTGTAACTTCTATTATCTTGGTCCCGCACTTCAAAAAGATTTATTGTGTACCTAAATATAAATTTATCTATCCATCTATCTATCTACCTATTTATGTTTCTAAGTATAAAGAATATACTTATCTATGTGCATAGACATACATATTTCCCCATACTAGATTGTAAGGTCCTCAAGGTCTGGGACTGATTGACTTACTATTATCTTTGTATCCCTAGGGGCTGGCACTGGCAGTCACAAAGAAGATGTTTAGTAAGTGTTTGATGAGTTAGATCCCAAAGAAAAAGTATGAGAAGATAGCTTTCCCCACTCCTTTGCACAAATGTGGGGTCCACAGGCATGGACAATTGCACATATTGTCAGATTTTTTTTTCAATTTATTGGATAGTTCTGCTGATTTTTTTCTCTCTTCCTCTTTTTTCTTAAAAAAAAATGTCTATGTTATAAAGGGCAGCTCTCTTGGGAGGGATACTATTATAAATCTAGGCAATGTTAAAACAAAAGATATCAATAAAATTCCATTTAAAAATAAATTTGGTGATTTATATGTTGATTACATTCTCTGGAGCCAGTAAGAAGCTATGTTGTAAAGAGGAGATTGAATATAGTTGTTCAACAGGATTGTCTTCTTTTTTACTTGGCAAATGAAGAGTATTCACCTTGGTCTTTATTTGGAGATTTTCTCCGGCTCCAGTTCTTTCTCTGGAGAATAACCCTGAATATTACAGTGAATGCCAAAATACCACTTTTCATTCTTGGAAAAATGAATTCCAACTTTTATTGGGTACTTGATGAGGCTTTGACATTTCCAAACTATCAAGAAGTCTGAGACCAAGGATAAATCATCCAACTAAAAATTTCTTACATATTTCAAAAATCAGTCAACAAGTATTTATTGGACACCGCTTTCCACATCTCCCTTCTTTTCTTTACTTCCTCTCCTCCAAGGTACTTGGAGTTCAAATACCGTGTTCTAATTTCTTCTCACACAAGACAGTCTCCTGATTTTAATCTGTTCCATGCTGATTAATATCTTAACATTAATATCTATCAACTACGGTTCTGCTGAATGTGTCTTCTATTTTATGAGGCTCTACTAAATGTGTCTCATATTACTTTTGGCTGCTTATCATTAAGCCTTATTGCTTTTCTTAAGGTCACCAGTCTAAAAACCAAGCTGCAAAGAATGACTACTACATAACAATCTTAGAAATGATTGCATTTTAAGAAACAGTGAAAAATCCTTCTTTTACAGATGGTAAAACCTTACTGTTGGATTGTTGTTTTTTTCCAGAAGTGTGGCTAAATAGGCTATTGAACTGTCTCATCATCAAAGAATATATTGAGCTTCCCCTGCCCATCAGTTCAGATTCTGTACCAAAATATAATAAAATTAGATACTTTGCTCTAGGGATTCCAATTATGGATAGAATATAAATAGCACACAGAAAGAAGATAATGCACTCCATAATTTGGATGAAGACCTATTTATACAAATGTATCCTTTTTGATTAAGTGGCATCTGTTAACCTGTGTTCCCTACTACTTTTGAGTTTACCTTCAATCTTTCCATTCTCCTGTCATTAATACATGTTCCTGATGTAAAAAAAAAAAAATCAACAGGGGACAAATGAAAGCAATAGAGAAAGTGCTGATATTCTCTGCTGGAATCTCCCATCCCCCCTGATATGATCTTGCCTCATTGATGAATATCCATTTCTGATAGCTTAACAACTCTGCAAAACACTGGCCACCTAATTCTATAACCATTTAGCTGACTGTGCCTAGAAACAGCATATGATTGCCTGGCTAAATATTGAATGACTTGTGCTCTCTTTAGCAATTTTGACACTGTCCATTATCAGTCGTAGATTTAAGTTGATTAAATCTAATACTATGATACTGATGCATAGTTTTTGAAAGCTATTATTCTGAAATATAAATGATTCAATGGTCAAACCTTCTATGGTCTAAAACATGGAAATGCTTCAAGGTCTTCATATTAAGGAAATATGATGTTCTAAAATTTAGAATGTCAAGTCCAATTGGCCCTTAAAAGTAAATCATGCTATAATGTACCTTTACTATAATATGACCCCAAAATAGTCATCCAGTCTCTCCTTGAATACCTCCATTGAGGTATACCTACTAACTCACAAAGCGGCCATTCCACTTTTGAATAGCTCTGATTATCAGGAAATTTTTCCTAGCATCTAGCCTCCATTTGCTCCTCTCTAGTTTCTACCCATTGTTCCTTATTTTGCTTTCTGGAGCAGAACTGAAGAAATCTAATCCTTCTTCCAAATGATAGCCCTTTAAATATTTAAAACATGACTATAGTGTTCCACAATTGATAGTCAAAGGATATGAACAAGCAGTTTCCAGATGAAGAAATTAAATCTATAGTCATATAAAAAAAATGTTCTAAATAACTATAGATTAGGGAAATGCAAATTAAAACAACTCTAAGGTGCCACTTCACACCTATAGGAAAATTATCAATGTTGGAGGGGATTTAGGAAAATTGAGATACTGATGCACTGTTGGTGGAACTGTTAATTGATCCAACCTTACTGGAGAGCAAAATTTGGAACTATGCACAATGGGCTATAAAACATTACATACCCTATAATCTGGCAACACCACTGCTAGATCTGTATCCCAAAGAAATTTTTTAAAAGGGAAAAGAACTTATCTGTATAAAAATATTTATAGAAGCTCTTTTAAAAAAAACATATTTCCACATTAGTTATGTTGTGAAAGAAGAATAGAACAAAAGGGAAAAAAAACACAAGAAAAAGAGAGAGAGATTCAGAGAAAGACAGAGACAGAGAGAAACAGAGAGAGCAAATAGTATTCTTTGATCTGCATTCAGACTCCATAGTTCTTTCTCTGGATATGGATAGCATTTTCCATCATGAATCTTTTGGAATTGTCTTAGACTATCATATTGCTGAGAAGAGTTAAATTTATCAAAGTTGGTCATCGCACAATGTTGCTGTTACTATGTACAATGTTCTCCTGGTTCTGCTCCCTTAACTCAACATTAATTCATGTAAGTCTTTCCAGGTTTTTCTGAAATCTTCCTGCTCATCATTTCTTACAGAATGATTGTATTATTTACTTACTATATGAAAAGTATCCATTACTTTCATACACCACAGCTTGTCCAGCCATTCCCCAAATGATGAACATCCCCTCAATTTCCAGTTCTTTGTTACCACAAAAAGAGCCACTATAAATATTTTTATACATGTGGGTCCTTTTCCCTTTTTTATTATCTCTTTGGGATACAGACCTAGTAGTGCTATTGCTGGATCAAAGAGTATGCACAGTTTGTGCCCTTTGGACACAGTTCCCAATTATTCTCTAGAATGGTTGGATCAGTTCACAACTTCACCAACAATGCATTAGTGTTTCAATTTTCCCACATCTCCAACATCTATCATTTTCCTTTTCTGTCATATTAGTCAATCTTATAGGTATAAGGTGACACTTCAGAGTTGGTTTAATTTGCATTTCTATAGTCAATAGTGATTTAGAACATTTTTTCATATGACTATAGATTGCTTTAATTTCTTCATCTGAAAACTACTTGTTCATATCCTTTGACCATTTATCAGTTGGGGAATGTTCTTATAAATCTGACTCAGTTCTCTATATATTTTAGAAATGAGTCTCTTATCAGAGAAACTAGCTATAAAAATTGTTTCCCAGCTTTCTGCTTCCCTTCTAATCTTGGTTGTATTGGCTTTGTTTGTACAAAAACTTTTTAAATTTAATGTAATCAAAATGATCCATTTCATATGTCATAATGTTCTCTATCTCTTATTTGGCCATAAATTCTTCCCTTCTCTATAAATCCAACAGGTAAACCATTCTTTGCTCTCTTACTTGCTTACAGTATCACCTTTTATGTCTAAATGATGTACCCATTTTCACCTTATCTTGGTGTACAGTCTTATAGCAACTCTTTTTGTTGTAGCTAAGAATTGGAAATTGAGGAAATGCCCATCAATTGGGGACTGACTGAACAAGTAGTGATATATGGTCATAATTGAATATTATTGTGCTATAAGAAATAATGAGCAGGATGATTTTTAGAAAAACCTGGAGACTTACACGAACTAATACAAAGTGAAAGGAGCAGAACCAGGAGAACATTGTACAAAGTAACAGCAATGTTGTACAATGAAGAACTTTGAATGACTTAGCTATCCTCAGCAATACAATGATCCAAAACAATCCCAAAGGACCCATGATGAAAAATGCTATCTGCCTCCAGAAAAATAACTTCAGTCTGAATACATACTGAAGCATACTATCTTCTTCCCTCCCTCCCCCTGCCTTTTTCCTTCCTCTACTTGAATAGCTCCAGTGACAGGGAACTCATTACCTTACAGTGTAGGCCATCCCATTTTTCAGGAAGCATTGTTAAGAAGTTCATTAAGTTGAGCCAAAATCTGCCTCTGCAACTACAACTCATTGATTCTAGCTCTCCCCTCTGGATCTAGATAGAATAAGTCTAATTCCTCTCATCTGTGTGTAGTGCCAAAGCAATATTCACAGTGCCCACAATCACTATAAGTATACCTGCATAGTGCTTGATTGCAAAATATAACAGACTCTCCATATAGAAGACAGAAGCAAAATATGTATTCAGGCACCAGAAAACCAAATCCCACACCAGTAAGCTTATTCCATCATAATAGCAAAGAAGTTAATAAGCCACAACAGCACAGAGAACCACAGTATCCCACAAACCAATATAAGACCAATATTTACTTACTCACAAACCTATCTGTCTCTCTGGGAAGTGTGCTCTCCTCTCAACCATCTAGTCCAGTGGTTCTCAATCTTCCTAATCTTCCTAATTAAAGGGTTCCTAAACAACCCTTTAATACTCGTATGTGGGCATGTCTGCACATGGGTGGACCCACCTGGAGACAGATAGAGGAGTGCGGTGTCTCAGTTCCTATGTGTTTTCCAACGGTCTTAGGTGATCCCTGTGAAAGGGTCATTTGACCCCCAAAGATGTTGCAACCCACAGGTTGAGAACCACTGGTATAGTCTGCCTCTGACTCCCAGCTTCCTATGGGCTCTGCTCCACCCTTCAGCAAACTCTTCCCACCACAAGCTCCATGTAATTATTTTCAGCCTATCAGGTGGCAGAGTTTATTTTCAAAGCAAAGAAGGTCTTCAAATTCCCTTAGGCTTATTATGGGGCAGGGAAGATTTTCAAATTACCACTACCATTACACTATGATAGTCTTTTTAAAAATATGCATTATATAATGACCATGACTTTAGCATTTTAAAGAATATTAAAATGTTACACAAATTTACAAAAGTGTAGAATATCTTTCCCCAACAGTAAAAGACAGGTGCTCTGTAGACAAACTTGTAGTACACTTGCTTCTGGTTCAAGCTTTATGTGTCCCATAATAATCTTTCAAACGTTTGAAGGCAGCATCATTCCTACCCCCAATCTTCTTTTTCAACTAAAGCTGTATTATAAAACTATCTATCCTATGGGCTAGTTTTCCTTAATAATGCTTAAACTAAGCTAAAGTCCTTCTAAGAAGAGTGTTTCCATTTATCTGCAGGGAAAAACCTCAATGAGGGATAGAATATCTTGACTACAGATAACCAGCTCCCGACTTTGGTTAACTCAGAAGCACCAGTAGCAGCTAATTAAAGGATTATTTTTAGCAGATGCTAATTCATTTCAGGAAGAAGCTAGGTGGATAGAATGGATAGAGTGCCAGGCCTGGAGTCAGGAAGACTCATCTTCCTGAGTTTAAATCTGGCTTCTAGCTGTGTGACCCTAGGCAAGTCATTTAACCCTGTTTGTCTCAGTTTCCTCACCTGTAAAATGAGCTGGAGAAGAAAATGGCAAACCACTCCAGCATCTTTGCCAAGAAAACATTAAATGGGATCACAAAAAGTCAGATGGGACTGAAACAACTAAGCAACAACAAAACAACAGCAAATTCTATTCAACAAATATTTATTGAGAGTCTATTTTGTATGAAACTATGATAAATGATAGATGATAGAGACACAATAGTAAAACACAGAGGCCTCTGCCCTCAAGGACATTATAGTCTAGTCATCTCACCTATTTAACAACATATAATAAAACTTTGTAGCAAACACTGAAAGAGAAAAAGGAATAGTTTAAGAGATGATAGACAAATAATTTATAATCTGATCATTGTCTTGGGTAAAATAACATTTCATCAGTGGCTTTAATCTAAGCACAATGAATTTATTTTCTTTGGTTTACTCTCATAATCTTTAATTGTCTTTTCTGTAAGTCTTTTCTATCATTTCCTTGAGTTGGGTCAGCCTGTAGGGAAACAGAAGACAAACAAATTCACCTTCGTATTTCAAGGGCCAGTATCTTGCACCCATGCAGTCACACTAAGTGTGGGTCATGCCTTTCAGGAACCTCTTCTCAGCACTCTTAGGAGAAGTATTTATCTCAGAACTTCCCCATTTACAATCACTATTTCTACCCCTCTACTCTTCATTGCTCAACTCATTCCTTGCTCCCTCTTCAAATATCTATGTATTTACTTAGCTATTTACACATTGTATCCCTCCACACACTCTTTCTTCTTCATAAAATGAAAACTCCTTATGGTCATTCTAGTTTTTATATTCCCAGCATCTATTACAGTGTCTTGTACAAGGTATGGTCTTAATAAAGAAATACTTGCTTGACTGAATATTATACTTACATAGGGAAAAGACAGGGAAGAAAGGGGTTTGGTAAGAATGAAATTTTTAAATAAGAATTTTCTCAGTTGGAGAAATTGGAATTGTAATAAAAGATATTTTTCAAAAAGGTCCTAAAGGAGACACACACACACACACACACACAAGCACAAAGATCCCATGCAATAATTTGAGAAGACTTTTTTCCCTGAACTTATAAGCTGTTTTGAATATATTATACTTCCTCTGCTCAACTCCAGTGTAACCACACAAAACTTGCTTTGGCTGTGAAGCCCTGGCATCTGGCCACATTTATGTTTGGACTCATTATATATCAGTGAGTAGGGGCTTCTGAACTTTTTTGTTGATGCTGATGGAGACAGAGGTTGCTTCCTACAGCTTCCCAATTGTAGAATCCTAGATGGCTGTGGAAGATTGAACTTCTCCTTGTCTCTCACGGTAGTACATGACAATCAGAGGCAGAATAGTGCCATTAGTATGTAGAGTCTTGACCTTAGCATCAGGAAGACTTTGGTTTGAATTACTATTTTGGTTTGAATTATCAAACACATATTATCTGTGTGGCCATCAACATGTCATTTAAACACCTCTAAGCCTCAGTTTCCTCATCTCCACAAAGAAAGCTTGTACTTAATGATCACTAGTTAATTCCCTGCTCTAAAAGCTATGATCTTGTTTTCCAAAAGCATATAGTTTGGTGAGAGGATATTGAATAATTAGAGAGCATTAAAATCATGACATCAGCAACCAAGTCTGTTGGAGCATTTTGTTTCCTTACACTATCTGCCTCTTTCTCTAGGGGAGTTTGAAGCTTCCTGTCAATAGGCCCCACACCTTCAATTCCACTGCTATCTGACTTGTTGAGTTCAGCTGTATAAAGCGTCCCAGCAGACTGACAGACTCCTTATGGGTGCTCAGTTGGGGTCAATTTATTTATAGTTTGCAAGGGCATTATCTCCCCAGTGTTACCTTTGGATACATTTCCTTAATATCTAGAGGCTACTTCAAGAAATGTGTAGAGAGGTGTCCAAAACATTTTTCTGGCAAAGTTTCCTGGGGAAATCAGCAGCTTATTTCAGAAACGAAACCATCTGGAACTAAAGGAGGCCCATGCAGATAGCGGGGAATAGATTTTCTCTCTATAACAAAGTCACCCCTAGCTTATTGGGTACTAATGTTGGCAGCTCTAAATACTGAGAGGATAGCTGTTCTATGGCACAGCCCATGATAGCTCTGTAGATACAGGATTAGGAAACTTCAGGTGATAGAGAAGCAATAAGAAGTATGGGTTTCTCAGGAGATGACCTACTCCCACTAAAATACTTTTTCTATCAACTTCCCTTTCACAGGTATAGTTGGTAATAGAAGAGAGCTGGAGTCCATAGAAATGCCTCATGTTGGCAGCTGCCATAGAGACACATATTTCTTAAATGAAGAACAAAGAGATTGGCTTTATGGCTGAATAAGGTTCTGTGACCTTATATGTCAAAGACCTTCAAGACTGTAATATTTGATGTTCATGTCAGAAGGATCTATTCCTGGAACATTCTCAAGTCCTTTAACTCCAGAAGTTGGAAGTATGTTCCTTGATAAATCTTATTCTTGGCTCCTGTGTTTTGGTCTCTCTATTTGGTCTGGGGTTCAGGAAGGGAATTGGAGAAAGAATTGATTGCCTTTCTCCATGGTTAAGGGTAAAAGCATCTGCTGACTGGAAATTCCTCTTCATGAAGATTTCAATTTCTAGTTTTTTGAAAAGAGATTATAAAGTTTCTAAAATCTTAGCTCACAACTAAGTGTTGCCATGAGTTTAGTAGTCAAAAACAACCCCCCCCCCAAAAAAAAGACTTACATTTAAGTTGAGACAGAAAGAGGCAGGAAAGATAATAGAGCAAGAGCTTAAGAAATTGTTTCAATCCATTTCCTAGGAATTTTTTTCCCCTTTCTCTCTGCATTTCTATCAACCCTCATAAGAGATAATGCTTTATGATAAAATTTAAAATCTATATTTCCCCCAAATAAATGTTCCGTAGCCTTAGACTTGTTGTTTCTCTCTTCAAACCACTTTTCCAAGTTCAGAATGATCAATTGGCTGTTCCAGTCAATGGTCACATTGAAGATTTATATCAATGAAGAAGCTTAATCTTATTTTACTGGCTACATTGATAGTCAATCAACATGCAATTATTAAACACCCACTGTATACTTGGCACTGTGCTAAGCTCTAAGATACAAAGAAAGGCAAAAACAATCCTTGCCCCCAAAGAGCACATTCTAATGGTGGAACATTTTAATTCAGTGTTTAATTTCTTGGATTTCTGTTTCCTCATCTGTAACTTGAGAGAGTTAGGTTAGAAGACCTGTGAGGAATCATCCAGCTCTACAAACAGGACCCTAAGAAAAATCTCTGACTCATTTTTTTCTACCCGTCCAAACAAAACTTAGTAAAAAAAAAAACAAAAAACAAAACAGAGTATGACCCTCCTTCTTGACTCCTTTAGTACTTCTGCCTAAACATATACCTATGCAATGATTACCTTCACTTATAACCCAAAACAACACTTAATGCCTTGTTTTTGTTGAGTATTTGCACTTTTGCCTGTGGCTCTATCAATACAATGACAACATCCTTGTTAAGTGCCCATTAGGCCTTTGCCTGAAAACCTCTAATGAACTGTTAATGCCAGAGTTTTTGGTTGCATATGTAGAAGATCAGTGTGCTCTGTGTATTTTTTAGTGTCAGTGTTGTCTTAAATTATAAACTCCTCATTGGTAAGGACTATACTTCTGTCATTCTACACAGTATATGTATTGTGTGTGTGTATGTGTATGTATATATATATATATATATATATATATATAATTACACACATATATATGTATATATATAATGTGTGTATGTGTATATATACATATATGTATGTATATATAGATATGTATACTTCATTCATTGTTACATTGCATATAGAGTCTCAACCATTTTAGATGAGAAATCAAAACGCACACATCTCATAGGGTTGTAATTAGAATTAAATGAGATAACATGTAAATTGCTTTGCAATTCTTAAAGCCGTATATAAATGCTAGCTATTGTTATTAGTATCAGTAGTATTTGTTATCATACGTGGGTGTTTTATGGGGCATTTCTGGGAAATGAGATGGAAAAGAGTCTTCTGATCTGTCTGCTTCCTTTTAGCAATTCTCTTTGATGGTTTCAGGATGCAAAATGAAGCTTTCCCTTTTCTGTGGCAATATGAGAACCAGGAAAGTGCTTCTTCAGTGTGAAGAATAAGTGACTAAGAAGTCTGATCATTTTGCACTTACTGGAGGTGAAAACTAAACAAACAAAAAACTTGAATTGGATTGTCCCTGAATGGCAGTCATTAATTGATGGGCACTATTTTGTAGCCACTTGTCTCCAAACTTGATCAGATATCAATTTGAAGCCTAACATATAATAATGAGTATTTTGGAGGCAGGGTATTATAAACTATAAAATCTGAATGACATGTAGGTGAGAGGAGAAATGTTCAAAACATTGATGCAATTTATGAACATGTGGCGAACAGATGTGGCAGGGCAGTCGTGATCCCCCAACCCCTTTTATAAATTTGCATTACATTTTTGTCTCTCTTTCTCAAGTTCATTCTTTGTATTTTATGCTTTATTAAAATTCTTTTCCAGGCAAATAGATGATTAATAATTGTTGATGACAGAACTTTGGTTTTAGTAAGCTACATAGTGAAAGATAAATATGATGAGGACATTTTAACCCATGTATATTATACTTATTACAATGAGGCTTCTCTGTAAGACTGTCTATATTAAGATTGTCTGTGATTTATGGAAATGTCACCAATGACCCCAGTTCTGGAAAACCTCTCACAATCCCTCTTATTGTAATCATCACTTCAGCAACAGATATCACTGGGGGGAAATTACCTCCAAAAAACTCAAGAAAAGTTCAACTATGTTTCAAACAAAATTAAAATTGTGCAGATATCTAGGCACGATAAAGTCAAAAGAAACTCAGGGATGAGTAGGGGGAAAATGAAAACATGACTTTACTGAAAATTCTAGTCATGGTATGTTAGAAAATGATACAGAAAAAATGAGATGCAAGACTTTATTTCTCTCCTATTGTCTCAAATCCCGGGTAAGACATTCTGTTCTTCCTGCTTTCACTGAGAGAAATATGGTCTCTGTCTTCAAGGAGCTCAGATTCTAATGAGGGTATATTTGAATTCAGTTTAACCATCCTATGCTTCATTTTCTTCATCTATAAAATTAGAATGTCATAATATAAGGCGTCTGAGGTGCCTTCTAGCTCTAAGAATTATGTTCCTATGAATTCCTCTGGGGAAAAAAATGAATAGGAATAAATATAGGAATAAAAATAACTCCTATCAATTAGTGTCTTTAAAGTAATTTCAGATTTTAAAATTAAAGGCCTTAATGGCAGCCAACAGCCTTACACATAAGCATATTTCCCCCAGAATTTCTTACCCTACCATTCACTGTACAGTAGCTACCTAGATCGTAAAATAATTGCATTCAATGTCTTATTGCTCTCTGGGAGCAAAAACAACAACCAAAACATTTCTTTGCTGTAGGTGAGTAAAGCCAGGCATTGCAGCAAGATCATATAAATGTATTCTCACCATGCTAAAGTGGTATTTACAGAAGAAAGTGGAAAGGTTGGGGGAAATTTTTTCACAATGCAATCAAGGGAAACCTGGAGGACTGATGGCTATTGATTTATTCTTTAAATTTTCCTTTGGTTACATTAGAAAATGATGGGGGTATGGGAGGAGGTATGGGGGGCAAGGAGGAAGAGTATGGAGACCCTTATCACAAATATCTGGGTTTCTCTTAAGCAAAGTAAAAAAACTTATAGCAGACATTCTTGACCTACAGGTGGCTTCCCTACTTCCTTCCCTTCCTCCCCACTAAGAGGATAGCTGGTAGTTGTCTGGAGGTCATGAAATGACTGATTGCTGGATCTGAGGTTTCCTACAAAGTGTTATAGGAATCAGAATGAGGGAATCCTGTACTTAATGTTTGGGATTAAATAAGAGAAAAAACTGAGCCTTACTTCATATGCTCATATGCTCATTTTTCATTCAATTAGGATAAATTATAAAAACAGTAACAAGAATGAAAATACACATGGTAACAATATCCTAATGTGTTTGAGAAATAATGCAGAAGACGGCCTTAACCAGTTCAAAAAAAAAAAAAAAAGGGGAAACTATTCAAGGGTCCAAATGGAAATCTGGTATTTTGATTATCCAGACTGCTTTCCATCAACTCTTGTCTGAATACTATCTTCTGTTTCATCTTTTTACCAATAGTTATGGACATTCATTTGAGTGATTCTTCTTATAACACTTAAGGGATGACTCCTTTTTTAAAAAAGTGTAAGATTTTGTTATTTATGTCTTATAAAGTTGTGTATGCGCATGTGTGCTTTTTTTCAGTCAGAAACTGGGTTAAAATTGTTAGACCTGAATAACTGGAAAGATGTTTGACGTGTTCCTAAATGGAAGTGCTTTGGCAGCTGACAAATGCAGGATGATTTACAATTCCTGGAGTACTTCATGTTTTGTTTAAACAGTTTCTTAATATTCAAAGTACTTGGGCTTGGAGCTTGAATAATAGCAAGTGATTTTTAAAGTACTGGAGATTCTCCAGCTTTCAAAAAATGCCCCAGTCCTAAGTTTTCCAAAATGCAGAATACCGCTTTTAAATCATTCTGAGACACAATGTGAAAATTTTAGGATTTTTTTTTTTATTGCAAGGATAAAAGAGCTTAGTTGAACAAAATTTAAAACTAAGACTACCCTATTTCTTCTGTCTTGATCCTATGGCCTTGCTACAAGGTGATCCATTTAGCATGGGGTCCATTTACTGTAACATGGTATTGTGAGGACACCACATACTTCTAGACTGTACTAGCTCCAATCTTGGGGCTTTGGTAAGGAACCACATCAGACTGTATTTCTTTGCAAAATGAAGGCTAATTGCACATTAATCCATGCTTTTGAATTTAACTCTAAATGACCTGGGACCCCATCAACATTGCAGTTTGGAATGACTTCGTCTCTGTCTTTGCTGACAGCACTGTCATTTGACAAGTCACTGAGGTTTAAAGCCTAAACATCAGCTATGATTTTCCTGTTTCTCCTCCACATCTAATTAGCTGCCAACTTGTTCATAATACCTTTACAAAAGCTCTGCCACCTATTCCTTCCTTTTCATCCCCACTCCAATACTCTAGTTTAAACTCTGATAATCTCTTACCTGGACTACAATAGGCTCTTCACTAGTCACTTGGATACAATAAATCAATTCCACAGGTACAAGATGGGAAAGATGTGGCTAGATATGATAGCAATTTTCTGAAAAAGACTTTAGAGGGCAATGTTTGTGAACTATAAGATTGAAACGAGTCAACAGCATGATACAGAGCAGCCAAAGGGAGTAATATTATCATAAGATATATTAAATCAAAAGTGATACGAAAGGATGCCAAGGGAAGTGAACAGAACCAAGAGAACAATATTCACAGCAACAGCAATATTGTAGAGATAATCAAAGGTAAAAGACTTTGTAACTCTGTTTAACACAATGATCCACCAAAACTCCAAAGGACTCCTGCTATCCATCAGCAGACAGAGAACTGATGGACTCAGATTATGAATTAAAATATATTTTTTCTTTACTTTTCTTCTTTTTCCTTTGAAATATGGTCAATGTCAAAACTATGTTTTGCATGATTTCATATGTATAGGGTTATCATAGTTCTTGTCTTTTTTTTTTTTTTTTTGCTTTTTGGAAGTGAGAAGGTAGGGCAATTGGGGTTAAGTGACTTGTCCAAGGTCACATAGCTAGATGTGAGTGTGTGTGTGTGTGTGTGTGTGTGTGTGTTTTAAGTGGAAGAGGCTGGATTTGAACTCAGGTCCTCCTGACTCCAGGGACAGTGCTCTATTCAGTGAACCACCTAGCCGCCCCAAGTTCTTGTCTTCTTAATTGGTGGTGTGGAGGTGGGGGAGAGATTTTGAAACTGAAAATAAATTTTTTTTTAATTAAGAAAGATATAAGTACCCAGGACTAGGATAATGATTCTGTTGTATCCCACCTAGTAAGATCACATCAGGGGTACTGTATCCCCTTATGAGTGTCCCCATTGTGAAAAGAGGCAAACACTCTGGAGAGTATCCAGAGGAATATAATAGGGATGGTAAAGTATCTTGAGAAAGGCCATTTGAGGATTGGTCGAAGGCATGAGGGATGTTTATTTTGGAAAAGGACTATGATAGCTGTCTCTAAATATTACAAATCAAAGGTTATTTGGAAAGGGGGTTAGAATTGTTCTCCTTGGCACTGAAGGTCAAAACTAGGTGCAATGTTAGGAAAGGAGAGCAGCGGGGAGGTAGATTTAGGCTGAAGGTAAAGAAAAACTTTCTTTAGAGCCATCACAAAGTAAAATGGGCTCCCTTGGAAAGCACTGGATCTGTTTCACTGGAAGTCTTCAAGGGATGGAGGGAATTATTATGTCAGATATAGTGTGGAAAAGGTTCTTATAAAAGTATGATTTGGACTAGATAGTCTCTGAGATCTCTTACAACTCTGAAATTTCATGGTTCTCTGATTCTGGTCTTCTGGATTCATGTAATCCTCCATTTAGCTGCCAGAATCATCTTCTTAATGCACCAGTCTGACCATGTTACTTTCTTACTCAAAAACCTCCAATGGTTCCTTGGCCTTTACTGAATAAAGTATAAATTCCCTATTCTTACATTGAAAACTTTACACAATTTGTCAGAACTCTGAGCCAAAGGAAGAGTGAACACGGACGGAAACAATGATAAGGCAAGGAGAAGCAACTGCCTATATATAACTAAAATGGGTTGAGTTATTCATTAACTCCTTATTCATTCCTTATCTTCCTGACACCAGAAGGTCAATAAAGACCAATGACAGGCAACTCCTTTATACTGACAATTCCTGTTGCTGTTATTGTTCAGTTATTTCAGTCATGTCTGACTCTTCATGACCCCATTTGGGATTTTCTTGGCAAAGATACTGGGTTGGTTTGCCATTTCCTTCTCTGGTTCATTTTACAGATGAAAAAACTGAGGCAAATGGGGTTAAGTGACTTGCCCAGGGTCACACAGCTAGGAAGAGTCTGAAGTGATATTTGAACTCAGAAAGAGGCATTTTCCTGACTTCAGACTCAACACTCCATCCACTGTACCACCTAGCTGCCCTGGTGATTCCTGAAATGGCTGTTATTACTGAAAGATTTATTGAACTATTTGAACAGAAGATTTGCAGGACCATACCAACCTGGGACTCCTGTAATGTGAGGAAGCTTTTTTGTTCTAGGCTAGAGGTTCTTAACTTTTTTCTGTGTCATGAACCCTTTTGGCAATTTGCTGAAGCCCCCACATATAGCTCCTTCATAGAATAATGCTTTCAAATGCATGAGAAAAAAATACATAGGAGTGCAAAGACAACAAAAGGTTAGTAAAAATAAGGATGTAATTTTTTCCCATGGAAGTTCACAGACACTGCCCCCTCCCCTCCATGTCCATTCATGGACCTGAGTTAAGATTCCCCAGCCTAGGCCCTCATGTGGTGTCAGTGTTGAATCTACTGAAACTTTTGCCATATATCTGAGTCTTGGAAAGTATGTTTTGTTTTTGTGTTTTCTAGGACTTCAGAGATCCTAGGCCAGAACCTTGAGTATCTATGTTTCTTCCTATGTATCTTAGAGACAACTTGTTTCTGTGGCTTAAGTTAAGAAGGAAAGGTTATTATTCATGATGCTAGAACCTAGGCTTGGCTAGTTTAACTCTTTTCTGACAGTTTAAGTCTGAAATGCCCCTCCACATTCCTCTCTTAGTGGTGTTACTCCCGAAGGAGTCAAGGTCCTAAATGCCTACTATATGCAAATCATTCAGAGAGGTACCTTTGTAAGTGGTGGGAAAGACTGCCCTCACCTGCCATTTACTTTTTTTTTTGCTTTTTTGGAGGGCAATTGGGGTTAAGTGACTTGCCCAAGGCCACAAGGCTAGTTTTTGTGCTAAGCGTCTGAGACCAGATTTGAACTCAGGTCCTCCTGACTCCAGGGCCAGTGCTCTATTCACTGCTCCACCTAGCCGTCCCTGCCATTTACTTTTTTAAAGCATAATGCATTACACAAATTATCTTATAAAGATAAATAAAGAATCATTCAAAGAATAATTCTTTGAATGAAATAAACAAGGTATCATTCAAATTATTTAGATTAGATAAATCAAGGGATTTTGTAGGATTGTGACAAATGTTGAAAGAGAGATAAGGTACCAACTAGCTCTAGGTGTGGGAGTAGTCCTTGCCCTCAAGGTCATTCTTTTGGGTGGGTGGGGGAGGCTTCAACATATAGTTTAAAATTTACTAGATTACACCAACATGGTTCATTTCATTGCAATCTTGAGTGACTATACATCTTATTTAGGAGGTCCTGCAGTGTTAAAGGGCTTGCTGCAAGCAGCACAATGTCAATGTCAGTGTCAGAAAATTTGAGCCAGGGAAGCACGAACAAAAACTTTTTATAGGAGGTGGCACCTGAACTTATCAGGGCAGATAGCAAAGTTTGTGAGAGATATCATACTGGATAGACCCTTGCTGGTAGATAACTTCTTTGGCTACAAAGCATGATCTGGGACCAGCTAGATATAGTAAGCAAAGTGCAAGTTCACCCCTCCATGAGTAAGGAAAGCTTAACCCTAGACAGAGTCCCAGAGTTAACTTCCTCAGGGTAGATTGTATCATAGAAGAAGAGGAGCACTTCTTCAGAAATTCAACTCAGAGGGCTATTTTACCTGGTAAGAACAAAAGTTTGGGTAGTAGTAGGGAAGGAGGCAAGATGCCCATTTTGGGTAGGCCTTGAGTTTTTCATGGAGGGTGGAATGGAATGTGAAACATATATAGTCAAGTTACCTTAGGAAATTTATAATCTAGTAAAAGTCAATTAAATAAACCTATTAAGTATCCTGCATATATGCAAGTCATTGTGCAAGGGTTATAAAGATAGATGTAATATAGATCCTCAAGGAGCTTACAAACTAATGAAGGGAGAGGGCGTGTACCCAAATAGCTATGATACAAGCAAAAATGGGAGATACAAATTTCTCACACCACAGTACTGTGAGAACTTTCAGCAGAGAAATATCGCTTTGATCTGGTGATGGAGACTATAATGGATCTTCTCATCCTATATGACTCTCGTACATGTCTTCTCATTAATCTTCCAGAGGTGTTTCACACAATATGTTAACCTTCCCTGAAATCTCTTGACATTACACAGGTAAAAGTGGCATACAAGAGTTAACCCTTGCTGTTGCCACTGGACCTATCTTCTTTTCTGATCATACATCTCTGACATCCTTTATGTTGCTTCTCTTGCATAGTTCTTGGTTGGTAATGTATTGCAGATTACTCATGCTACCATGCATCTCTCTATTGCCCCTTAGGTGACCCACAATTTTAATTCTTTGCAGACTGCAGTGTCTCATGACTTACAGTCGTACAGAATCGCTGGAAGAATATTGTTGTTAAAAGATGGCCCTTTATTTCAGAGAGAAGAATGGGGTCATTAAAAGCTCTGTGCAATTTCCCAAAGGCTATTCTGGCTATTTTCTCCCTCCTGTTCAGTTCTGGACCCAGTTTCTTGTCTATGAGAAATGTCTGCCCCAGATTTATGTACTGATGAGCTAGCTTTTAGTTAGTTGTTAATTCAACTGCATGTTATAGTCTGGACAGTATGTATTCTTCATCTACTTGGCTTTTCCAGAGGCTTTTCCAGCCTCATTAGGTTGAACTCTTGAGGGATTATGTATCTCATTTAGGAGGCTCTGCAGTATTGCAAGGCTAGATGCAATCAGCACAATGTCATCCACAAATAGTAGCATCTGGAGGACCTCAGCATTTAAAGAGTATCATGCTTTTATTTGGACTTTGCATTGGAAATCAATGAGAGTGGCAAACATCTCTGGCAAACAATCAAATTGTTTTGTGCTTCACTTTATTAATAATCAAGAGGTCATTCACTTTATCTGGGATAGATAATTTAAAAGATCTTATATGGTTTTAACATACATATACACATACATGAGAAATGCCTTATTGAAAGTCAGCAGTGACTTTTTCTTCTGGAAAATTAAATGACTTTATTGTTATTGTTACTTGGAATTTAAGCCTGGTACATTTGCATAAAACTTCTCATTGTTGGAAAGAATGAATAGTCAGCTGTATATTTTGTTTGGGGACAAAATAGAGGAAAAATTGTTAAAGAAGAGACTTTCTGGCTTCCAGATCGGATAATAATAATACTTATGACAATAATAGTAGTGCATCAAGGTTTATAAAGCACTTTACATGCATTATCTCATTTGATCCCTACAACAGCCCTGTGAGGTATGTTCTGTTATTAGCCCTAGATTGAAAAGTGAGCCTAAAAAATGTCAACTGACTTGACTGGGGTCAAACAGCAAGTGTCATGAGGCAGGGTTTGAATTCCTGATTCCAAGTCCAGACAGAATTCTATCCACTGTGCCAGAGAGAGAGATAAATACCTAGGAAAGAGGATGTATGCAGTTGTAGGTTCCCTTCAGGGAGAGATCCCTAGAGAAAGAAAAAAGACCAGGTAATGGGCTATATATAAAAGAATTAATTTCATTTTGCCCCTTTAGAGATTTTGGGTAAGATCAGAAACTGATGCTCTCGCTCGTGTCTGTGTGTGTGTGGGTGGGTGGGTGGGTGTGTGCATGTGTGCATGTGTGTCTGTGTATGTGCATGTGAGAGAGAGACTGAGATATCTCTGCATTGCCTGGCATGCTCTGATCTGCATAACTTCTAATTCTCTGTCCACTGGTATAAATAGATTTATTTACTTTTCACTATTTGTGATGGTCTTTTGGGTAATTAGCATTTGCTAGAGAGTCAAGTCTTCAAATATAGCTTAGGGTACTCCTTCCTCTTTAAGGAATAGAAACCCATGAAAGTGGCTTAAAATTAAGAATGAAATAATTTCCCCCTAGATAAATAATATTTCTAGTATAGTACTCCGTCTTCAACATTGTGCTGGTAAATGTTTAACAACTGACTCTCTAAATCAGCGCTTCTTAAACTGTGGGTTGCAACCTAACATAACTGAATGTGGGGGAGTCACAAAAAAATTGGCAACAATAAAAGGTTTCTAAATGCAAAGCAACAAAAAATTAATTCAAAATCAAATGCATAATGACTCTGACGTGTTTTGGGCAGCATTTGCCCATGTTTCATCATGTGACTTCACTGCAGCCTTGCTTCTCAACACACATGTTCAATTTGCACTGAGCATGCCACATACCAAGCCATGCAATGCCCAACCAATGCTGCCAGAAACACCTCAGCTGAGATTTGAGACTATTGTATGCTATGAATTGCAGTGTTTTTACTGTACATACAAAGTTTTCTGCTCTTATAGGAACATGATAGTTTAATTACAGTAAAAACTTTTAATATTTTCCTACCATCATTCTTCAGCACATATCAGATTAGTATATTTTTGAATTGTATTGTGTTAAAATGCTTGATTTTTAAAATTAGCATTCTCTTTTTTTAAACAGAAATATAAAATTTAATTGCAGCAAGTAAAGACGAAAGTCCTTTAATAATATTTCTCTGTCGTCATCTCTGTGTATGTAAATGCGAACATCAGTTTTTTAAATTAAGCACAAATATAATTTCATAAACTAAACCTAGTATTTATTTGAGAAATTGCTAGCAATATTTATTTACATTTTAGGACAAAAATATCAGTTATGGATAAGTGGCTAAATCTAGAAGGAAGACGTAAAAATACTGATGACAGTGCAGCAGAGCCTTTGCTATCAGGTTGTAGTATACCTAAATTGACAAGAAAAAGAAATCATGTAACTTTCAAGAGGGTAAACTTTAAATAGGTTATTGAAATTGGAAGATGAAGTTGTTATATTTTTGACTGAGCAGAAATCTGATTTTGTAAATTTTTTTGTAATGACTTATGGCTTTCAAAACAGTGTTATTTGTCAGATATTTTCAAAAAACTCAATTTAAATGTGTTACTTCACGGAAAAAATTGTAACGTTGTAATGCCAAGCAAAAGCAACTTCCAAGGTTCAGATTACCAGCATAGCAAAACCCCATTTATTCAGCAAACATTCACAGAACAGAGAAAGTCAAAATACAGTACAACTCAAACATTTCACTAGTAAGTTCTTCATTCAGTCCAGGTACTACTCCACCC
>CM053594.1:103819424-103872452 GCA_028646575.1 Pseudocheirus occidentalis
ACCATCCATTAATATTAAGTACTTTCTCAAAAGGGAGCAGGAGAGCACAAAAGGCCATCTACCCTTAAACCATAACAAGGTCAAGATAACATCTCAGCATGGAAGGGCCAAGGAAGGGCCCTTCTTTCATCTTCACTTGAGGCAAGCCCTCAGCAATCTCAGCTCCTGGGGAGACAAGGTTCAACAAAGCCGGTGTTCTCATCAAGTTACACTCTGCCTGTAGAACAGTCCCAGAACCCCTGAAAGTATCAGCAAGGCCCCCTTCCAGGATTTCTGTGAGCATACAACAAGAAAGTTCTTCTTCAGGGCTTCTGCACCAACTGCCAGTTTCCCAGGACCTCTGCAACAGCAGCACTATCCACCATTAGGTTAATCTGGTAAAACAGCATCAAAACAGACAGACAAAATACCGGCATCACAACCATGCCTCCTCAGTTCTCAGCAACTCCAGGTGGCAGCTCCAATGGGCTCTCAACAGCAACTCAGGCTTCATGATGCTGGACACTGCTCTCCCAAAAGTACTTCTTCTGGCCTTCTCTGGGCTTGAGCCTTCCTTTCCATTCATGGCTCCATCCCACAAGTGCGATTCACAAGCTCTGGGTCTTAACACTCAACCCAAAAGCCAAGTCAATTCAGGGGCATCTCCAAATTCCATTACTGTTACAAACATTTCTCTTAAAAGATAAAATTGAAGATTTTAATTAAAAAGTTAATGTGTGGAAGAATAAGATGGGAAATGACTCTTTAGAAATGTTTATAGCCAAAGATGATTTTATAATTGAAAATAACTTTCCCAAATATTTAATTGTAAGTGTTATAATTGGTCATCTGAACTGTCTACAAATACAGTTTCAGAGATACTTGCCTTCAAATTTTGATTCTAAAAAAAACTAAGTTGGCTTCATAAGTCATACTCAATTGAAATTTTAAAATGTCAGTCATGTGGCATTAAAAGTTCAAAAAGAATTTGCCAAGTTATCAAATGACACAAGTTTAAAACGTGAGTTTCATTTTAAAAAAATCATTAAATGATTTTTGGCTTGGGATTAGGACAGAATTTCCAACAATTTCTGAAACCCTAAACATACTATGTATTTATGAAAAGTAGCATTCTCCGCATTGATGATTATAAAACCTACTATCAATTGACTCTGAAAAAATGCTGAATATGTTTTATGTCCTGTAGTATCAAATATTTCATAAAGATTTAATTCTTCATGTAAAAATAAATAAGCATCCATCTCATTAGTATGAAAATTTGCTTTCTTTTTTAATAAATGGTAAAATTATATGTATACCAAAGAACTGTTTTAAAATAAATTTCTTCATATACCTATATACCCAGGTTCTTAATCACTACAAAAAGAACTGCTATAAACATTTTTGCACATATAGGTTGTTTTTCCTTTTCTTTGATCTCTTGGAGATACAAACCTAGTAGTGGTATTGCTGGGTAAAAGGATACATGCAGTTTTATAGTGGTTTGGGCATAGTTTCAAATTTCTTTCCAGAATGGTTGGACTAGTTCACAACTCCAGTATTTTTTCTGTCATGTCAATAAATCTGATAAGTGTGAGGTGGGAACCTTTGCATTTCTCTAATACTAATTTAGATTTTTTTATATGACTATTGATAGCTTTGATTTCTTCCTCTGAAAACTTCCTGTTCATATCCTTTGATTATTTATCAATTGGGGAATAGCTCTTATTTTTATAAAATTTGACTCTTACATATTTAAGAAATGAGGCCTCTGTCAGAAACTTACTGTAAACATTTCCCCTAGTTTCTTGCTTTCCTTCTAATTTTTGTTGTCTTTAATTTCATGTAATCAAAATTATTCATTTTACTTTATATGATCTTCTATAACTCTTACCCCATAGATACGACAGCTCAAATTTTCTGTGTTTCTCTAATTTGCTTATGATATCACCCTTTATATTTAAATCGTGGTCTCATTTTGACCTTTTCTTGGCCTATGGTATGAGATGTTAATCTATGCCTAGTTTCAACCAAGCTGCTTTCCAGTTTTCCAAGGAACTTTTATCAAATGATGAGTTCTTACCCCCAAATCTTGGATCTTTGGGTTTATCAAACTCTACATTACTATGGTTATATGCTATTGTTTACTGTGTACCTAATCTATTCCACTGATCCGCCACTCTATTTCTTAGCCAGTACTAGATAGTTCATTAAGTAATACTTAGTAATATAGTTTGAAATCTGGTACACATTTTTTTTAATGATTCCTTTGATATTCTTGACCTTTTGATCTCCCAGATGAATTTTGTTATTATTTTTTCTACTTCTGTAAAATAATTTTTGATTGTTTAATTGGTATGACACTGAATAAATACATTTATTTAGGTAAAATTGTCATTTTTATTATATTGACTCAGCCTAAGTATTAATAATAATATTTCTCCAACTGTCTAGATCTGTCTTTATTTGTATAAAAAAAGTATTTTGTAATTCTGTTCATATAGTCCCTGGGTTTATCTTTTCAATGCACAATTTTTTTTTGGTCTTATTCAATAGACCCTCTAAATATACCTGCTATTCAATTGAAATTGTTCTCTCCAAAACTACCAATGACTTCTTAATTTCCAAATCGATCTTTTCTCAGTCATAGTTCTCTCAGCCTTTCAGTTGCAATTAACATTACCAACTCCCCTCTTCTAAATTTTTGTGACACTAACCTTTCCTAATTCATCTATCTCTTACCTCTCTGACTTCTTCTCGGTCTCCTTTGCTCATAAAATAAATTATTGCTATTCATTCCTATATCTAGTTCTTTATGCTGTTCACTATTCCAAAAACGACCCTCTTCCTACTTCTGCTTCCTGTCAGATTGCTACTTATACGTTAAAGGCCAAATAAAATGCCACTTCTTTTTTGAAGCCTCCCCTTAACCTCTACACATTCCAATTAGTAATCCCTTTCTGTCTTTCAACATGTTATATGCAATTATGTTTTATTTGAGAGGCAGCATGGTGGCCTTAGAGTCTGAATGACCTGTTCAAATTTCATTTACACACACTGACTCTGTAATCATGGATAAATTAATTAGCATTTCGGTGACCCAAATGACTTTCTAAGACTGTAAGTTGTAGAACACCTACATATCTGCTTTTAGAAGATGTTTTTTATTGGGAATCTTCCTATACTAAGGAAATCACAGGTTCTGATCAACACCAATGTATCTCTAGATAACTGTGACATTCCATCCAGATCTCCAACAAAGTAACTCAAACTCAACAGGTCCAAATCAAAACTCATTATCCCTCATTACCTTTCTGCATCCCCTCACCCCCCAAAAATCCCACCTCCTAACATTCCTATCTCTATTATATAGGTATGCTCATGATATATGTAGATTTATTTTATATCTTGCAACTTTGTTAATCTTATTGATTATTCCAACTAATATTTTAGCTAACTCTCAGGTTCTTGAAGTACACCTTCGTTCAGCAGCCTAAGTTTGCAACCAAAGAGTCATCTTCCAATATCTCTCATTTATACCCTATTTTTAATCGGTTCCCAAGTTTTCTCAACCTCCCCTCCAAGAAAAAGAAATTGAGATTATATGCTTTGGCAAAGAGGAAACAGAATTATTATTTTTTACAAATGTTATGAAGGTGTACTTCAAGAACCTGAGAGTTACCTAAAATATTAGTTGAAATAATAAATAAGCTTAACAAAGTTGAACGATATAAAATAAATCTACACATATCATGTGTATTACTATATATGACCAACAAAACCAAGCATGCATTAAAAATAAATACAGAATTTGAAAAATATTTTGGAGTATATCTACAAAGATTTATCAAGGAACTATATGAACCCAACTATAAAGTACTCTTTGTGGAAAGATTGATCTAAATAATGAAAAAATATTAATTTCTCTTGGGTAAGTTGAGAAAAATATTTTAAAATGACAATATTATCAAAGCTAATTTACTTATTGAGTGCTGTACCCATCAAACTACCAAATGAACATTTCATAGAGGCAGAAAAATAACAATGAAATTCTTACCAAGATACAAAAATCTAAGAACCTCAAAGGTAATTATGAAAAACAGTAGGAAGGAAGGTAACCCAATAGTACCAGATCTTCAACTGTATTAAAAAAAATAGTCATCTTTAAGACAATTTGGCATTGGCTTAAAAAAGTGATGGGTTGATCCGTGGAATGGATTATGCACACAACCTACAGAAGTAAACAAATATAATATTATAGTGTTTGAGAAACCCCCAAATACTGATAAACACAAAGGCCACAAATACAAGGGTAAAGACTCACAATTGAACAAAAACAGGTGAGAAAACTAAACTTCGGTGTGAGTACTTCACACCATATACCAAGATAAATTATGATTAAATATAATATCTAAACATAATTGTTGTTTAGTTATTTCCATTGTGTCCAACTTTTTGTGACCCCATTTTAGTTTTCTTGACAAATATACTGAAATAGGGGCGGCTAGGTGGCGCAGTGAGTAGAACACCGGCCCTGGAGTCAGGAGTACCTGAGTTCAAATCCGGCCTCAGACACTTAACACAAAAAGCTAGCCGTGTGACCTTGGGCAAGTCACTTAACCCCAACTGCCCTCCAAAAAGCAAAAAACAAAACAAATATACTGAAATAGTTTGCATTTCCTTCTCAGATTAATTTTTTTTACAAATGAGGAAACTGAGGCAAATGGGGTTAAGTGACTTGCCCAGGATCACACAGCTAGCTTAAGGCCATATATGAGTTCAAGAAAATTAGTATTCCTAACTTCAGGCATAGCAGTCTATCCACTGTGTCACCTAGATCCTCCTATGACATAAATGGGAAGGAGAAGTTCCTTGTCAGATATATCAAAAGGAGAAGAATTCATGACTTAAATAACTAATGGGATCACACAAGATAGAATGGATATTTTTGATGATTTAAAATATAGGTTTTATATAAAGGTAATATAGTAAACAAAATTGAAGGAAAACAAGTAACTTGAAAAACTTTGCAGAAATTTTCTCTAATAAAGATCTGATATCTAAGATACATAAGGAACTGATCCAAATTTATAAAAACCAAGAGCCATTCTCCTGCATCAAATTATATAAATAGGCAGTTTTAAATGGAAATGCAGGCTACCAACAAGCATTTCAAAAATATTCTAAATCACTAATAATTCAAAAACTAGAAATTAAAGCAATTTTTGAGACTCCATTCCACACCTATGAGAATGTCAAAAATGACAAAAAGAGGAGCATTAGAAAAGCTGGAGGGGTTTTTGAAAAACAGATACAATAACTAGTACACTGCTGATGGAGTTGTAAATTGGTTCAACCATTCTGGAGAACACTTTGGAACTATCCTAAAAGTTCCTAATCTGTGAATACCCCCTGATTAAACTGTACTAGTCTTACACTTTAAAGAAATCAAAGAGGGAAAAAAAAGTTGTATATGTGCAAAAATATTTAGAGCAACTCTTGCTAAAGTGATGCAATTTGGGGTTACTGGGAACCCCAAAATGTCAGGATACAGGGTAGCATCCGCCTAGAAAGAATTGATGCACTCAAATCTTTTTCCACTGAAGTGACAAGATTTATTGTACCACCAATAGTAGCAGAGAGATTCTTAGGGAATTTGCAACTTAATGGTGGTGAGACTGATGCTTATATACAAAAAGGATAGTGAAAGGAATCTGGATGGGATAAGGGAATGATAAGTAGTCTGACCTGGGTCAAGTCTCATCTGCCATGAGAAGACTATCAAGTAGGTTAATTAGGTGATCTAGATGAGATTGAGGAGTGGTTATTATTACAAGTAGTCTGGGGTGTTCCAAAAGAGCTTGAAAAGAATGTAAAGCAAGCAAATCTGGCGATCTAGGTGGGTTGGGGTGGGCCAGTTACTTTGGGTGGAGGCACAGAGATCCAGGCTGCAGAAATGTATGGGAAAATTCATTGGCTGGGTTGTTTTCAAAGACATGATGTTTTCCTTTTAGGAGTTCAGGTCCCATCACCCCATCAATAGGATTCAAAAATTGGAAACTAAGGGAGTGTTTTCTTACTGGGGAATGGATGAACAAATTATTGTATAAAACTTCTGGGCAATGTGATTAAACAAGATAGATAAACTATGCATTTTCTCCAATCTCTGCTGCTCAAACCTCTCCAAATAGGAATTATGTGTCGAAAATAGAAACTTCAGTTGTCTCCATGATTTAGGACACCAAGAATCCAAAAGGTTAAAAAACAACAACAACATGAATGGACTCAGTGAACTCACTCAGCACCCTTTCTGCATACCCCAATCACCAACAGCTGGCCTAGCATTAGCAGGACCTTTTTTTTTTTTTTTTTTTTTTTTTTGCTGCCAACAGAGCCCAATCCCATGTCCTGGTTTCCCCTACTTCTTCCTAGTGCTGTGGACAACTTGCCACCAGATTGTGGAAATCTACTTTAGCCAAGACAGACAACTAACGCACCTCTCCAGTACCCAACTTCAGAAGCTTGCTAAGGCCATAGAGTTAGCACCACAGAGCAGCATTCTACAAAGAATGTCTTTAGGGGAGTCAGGAAGAGAGGGAAAGGGAAAGGACATGTCTGGGCTGGAAATACAATTCGATAACACTCCCAGCCCCTCTTATCCCAGAACAACTCAAAAATCAACCCTGTAGCACTAGTTTGGTTGTTCTCTGAACTGCAGGTATAAGACCAGAGAACTGAGGAACAGAATAAGCAAAGCAGAAAAATGGAATGGGATACAGTAGAGGGAAAGGAGGGTGGAATGCTACACTCCACAAACCCCAAAAGAAAGTACGCAGCAGTCAGCTGTGGCTAGTTCCTTCCAGTTAAAACAGTGGTTCTCAACCGTCCTAATGCTGTGACCTTTTAATATAGTTCCCCATGTTGTGGTGACCCCCAACCTTAAAATTCTTTTCATTGCAACTTCATAACTGTAATTTTGCTACTGTTATGAATTGTAATATAAATATCTGATATGCAGGATGTGTTTAAATTGAACATAACCCACAGGTTGAGAACCACTGAGTTAAAAGGTATGTGGGGCAGAGAGTGGGGGAAAAAACTGATATTCTTTGAGATTCAGCCCCCAAGGAAATCACCATCAGAGGGGAGGGACTCAGAATGTTGCAAAGAGAACCATGGGGAAAAAAGGGAGATGAAATTACCAAAGGCATCTGGAAGACATCACTCCATTCTGTATTTGCTGCTTGGCCTGGTTTCAAGCTTTGGAACAAAATACTCCTCCCAGGTTAAGCTCATCATCTCTCATCCCATCACCAAGTTGCCATCTCAAGCCTTGACTGACAACCTTCACCTTCCTCTCCCCTGACTGCAATACCAAACTCCTCCCAAGGTCTTCCTTTACAGAGAGCAAAAAGATGGAGTTTTTGGTTCACTTCACTCTATATCACCTGCTCTGCCAGGTTTCAACTCTATGGAACAAGATTCCCCCGTGTGATACCTACAATAACTACCCTTCAGTCATCTTTTCTGTGTTGTGTCTCCCCATTAGACTATAAATTCCTTGAGGGTGGGAATGATATTTTTTTTTCTTATTTATTGTATCCCCAGCACTTAGCACAGTGCCTGGCATATTGTAGCTACTTAATTTTTATTAGATTGGATTGGGAAAAGAAGACTCAAAGACCTTGAACATAAGCAGATAAATCAACAAGGAAAACATTAATAGCAGAAAGAAAGATGGCCTCCATATCTAGTAAACAAGTTTGGGCATTTATGAATAAATACTGTAAAACAAAGGAAAAATGATCCAACACTTGATGAGACAGAAGTCCCTGTAAGGATCATGCATCTCCCAGAAGAACACAACAGGACAAAAAAGCCTTGACACATAATGCAAGAGAATTGCCAGAAATACCAACTGAAAGAATCCACAGACCACATTTGGGAAAACAAAGCAAAACAAAAAAAACAAGGCTATAAACCTCAAGACACAAAGTGGTTAAACTTAACAAGTCAATTCAGAAACTATTAGTTCTGCAAGCAATCAGAAGAAAGACTTTCAAATACCAAGGAAAGGAAATTTGAATAACATAAGACTATGTTTTATATATATATATATATATATATATATATATATGTAAAACTATATGTTATATAAGACTAACATACTAGAAAACACTTGATGGAATGGAATAGTGTGTTCCTAAGAGCAATAGAACTCAGGATGCAGTCCAGGGTGACGTATCCTGCAAATCCAAACTTAACCAGAAATGAAAAAGAAAAAA
Organism: Pseudocheirus occidentalis; assembly: GCA_028646575.1. Lineage (NCBI taxonomy): Eukaryota > Metazoa > Chordata > Mammalia > Diprotodontia > Pseudocheiridae > Pseudocheirus > Pseudocheirus occidentalis. Next base: position 103,827,689 of record CM053594.1, read on the forward strand.
TATTTAATAATCAAATGGTATTTGAAACATTCTTAGGAAGAAAACCAAACCTAAAGACATTATTTATTTCTCAAGCACCCCAGACAATAGAAATGTAGAAGGGGTGAATGAATGCAGCAGCCAAAGACAGCATTAGAAACAGCAGAGATATCAGAAAGGAACGTCTAAATATATACAAAGAAACAGGAATGAAGACAGAAATCAAGTGGAAATAAAAATGAAGTATATGGTGACACTCTATCTACAGTGAATACATATTTTTTGTCAGACTACATTACATTATATGAATGAATAAAAGGAGAGGAGGTAAACAGTGAGAGAGTTTACTTTAGGATGTTCATAGATCAAATCTAGAGTTAGAAATGAGGGGAAGGTGGATTTGGTGATCTCAGGAAAAGAAGAACCTTCATTAGAGTGGGGGAGGAATTGGGGGGAGGGGGTTGCAGAATATTTAAAAGAGGGAAGAAAAAGAGAGAAAGAGGCTTTACTTTAGTACTGGGAGGGGGTTCCACTGAGGTTTCTATGGGTGAAGAGAAAGAACCTATGAAGGAAGATAGGGATGTTATGCTAGGTGTAGTCTGGGCAATTTGTTTCTTAAAAAGTCTGCTTGTCCTACCTCAAGGAGGAAGGAAGTGACAGATTCTGGAGGCAACTGGCATTTGGTGGAGTGAGAGGACATGGACCTGTGGGCAAGATTTTCAGGAAAATGAGGTCTACTTTAAAAAAAATAAACAAGGTAAAGTAACTTATGGAACATAATACTATGTTCATAGCTGAAGAAAATAAAAATCATAACTTGAAAAAACACAATATTAGAAAAAAATATGGAGGAAAATATAAACTCATAACTTAAATGTGAATTGATTAAATAGTACAAATAAAATAAAAGAATGACAGATCAGATGAGAAAACAAAATTTTACTATCTATTGCTTAGAAGAAACACATTGTTTTCAAAAGGTATACACAAAATAAAACTGAGATGATAGAGAAAAAAATTTAATGCATTAAGGTCTAGCATTGGTTAAAAAATGGAAAGACAGAGAAAGAGAGATCAGTGGAATAGACTAGACAAGGGAGAATCAGAAACAATAGAACTCAATAGCCCAGTGTTCAATAAATTAGAGGGAAAAAAACCCTTTCATTATTTGATTAAACTGCTGGGGAAACAGTAAAGCATTCCAGCAGAGAATAGTTTGGGACCAATACCTTACCAAATTCTTCAATGCATTCTAAAGGGGTACATGACATTAACATTAATGATCAGACAATAAATAGAAGCAGATCATATACCCATACATATATGGGTAGGGGATATATTCTTAAGCAAGTAAGAGAGGCAACTACAAAACATAAAATAGATACCTTTGAGTAAATAAAAATGAAAAGATCCTGCACAGACAAAATTAATGCACCTAAGATAAGAAAGGAAATGATCAAATGGGGGGAAAACTTTTTCTTAAATTTCTTTGATAAACTATGGTATACAAAATGTAATAGAATAGTATTGTGCTTTAAGAAATGATGAAATGTACAGTTAAAGAACTTCCTCTGTGAAATGATGCAAATACCTTCATTCTTTCCTCTGACTCTGCCCCCACTATAGCACAAGCCCTCATCACCTCATTTCCAGATGATTGCAATAGCCTGCTAATGGGTCAGTACACTAAAAGTCTCCTCTCTCTACTCCAATCCATTTTCCACTCAGTCACCCAAGAGATTTTCCTAAAGTGCAGGTCCAAACATGTCACTTCCCTACCCAATAAATGACATATCCCCTCCAGGATCAAATACAAAATGCTGTTTGGCATTCAAAGTACTTCACAAGCTAGCCCCCTCTTGGCTTTCCAGTCTTCTTACATCTTATTCTTGTCTACATACTCTGATCCAGTGACACTGGCCATCTGGATGTTTCATGAACAAGACACTCCATCTCTTGGCTACAGGCATTTTCTCTGGCAGTCCCTCAAGCCTTGAATGCTCTCCCTCCTCAAATTCACCTACTCCCTCCTCTGGCTTCCTTTAAATTCCAGCTAAAATCCTTTAAATTCCAGCTAAAATCCTATCTTTTACAGGAAGTATTTCCCAACCTTGCTTGATTCTAGTGCCTCCCCTCTGTAAATTATTCATCCTCTATAGAGTTTCCTTAGTATATATTTGTTTGCATACTGGGTCCATCATTAGATTGCAAGCTCTTTGAGGGAAGGGACTAGGATTTTTTTGCCCTTTTTTTGTATCCTCAGAACTTAACACAGTGCCTGGCACATAGTAGACACTTGATAAATATTTATTAATTGATTAGTTGAAATATAAAATCAGCAGAACTAAGAAAATGATGATATTATAGGGAAAAATAATATAGAAAAACTTCAGAATACTGACCAATGCATTGATAAACCACAAAACAAAATGAATGAAGATAAAACATTCTACTCACCTCTTGACAAGGAAGTGATAAACTTGGATTTCAGAGAAAGATGTACTTTCCAACATGGCCAATGTGAGGTTTGTTTTGCCAGAGTATACAGCTATGTAATAAAGCTTTTGTTAAAAAATTTACTCAAGGTGGGGTAGAAGTAAAGATTTATTTTTTAAAAAGATATTTATGCTATGATAAGCCACACTTATTTCAATACAATTTATTGCTGAGCAGTGGTGTTGCTCTGAACCAAAACACAAACACTGAATCACATTGTCAAAGAGAAATAGTGAAAATATTCTGCATCATCTTGCTACAAAAACAAAAACAAAACGATTTCAATGTACTGACTCAATGGGATAAGACTGCTATTGATATTACTGTAATTGGGAACGAATGGAAGAATTTACTGGGGAAAAATTGTTTGTGAGTGGACATCATTTGTATTTTTAAATCATTACTTTACTAAGATACATATTCTATACTATTAAATGAGGCAAAAAAAATTTTTTTTTAACTCACATCCAAACCTTATCTCTTTTTCACACTTACAACCACCCTAATTCAGGTCTTGATCATCTGCACCATTGTAAATAGACCTCTGTATGGTCCCCCAACTTCCAGCCTCTCCTGTACAATCCATCTTCCAAACTGTTGCCAAAATGATATTCTTAAAGCACAGGAGGTGAGCAAGAATTTATTAAATACCTACGACATGCCAACCACTTTGCTAAGTGCCTTAGAGATATTATCTCAATTGACTCAACACCCCTGTGAGAGAGGTATTATAATTATGTCTATTTGAGTAAACTGAGACAGAAAAAAATTAAATGACATGCCCAGGGGTACTAAATTTAAATATAGGTCTTCTCTACCTACTATGCTACCTACTTGGCCTGACCATGTCGCTTCTATGCTCAAGAAGCTTCATTGGTCCCCATTTGCTTCCAGGATGAAATATAAACTCTTCTGTGTGTCATTTTAATCCATGGCAGTATAGTTCCAATTTATCTTTCCAGACAGATTTCATATTACTCTTCCCTCACATATTTCAGCCATACTGGCCAGCTTGCTGTTCCCCAAACATTTGAGTCTTTGTTTGCATCCCTTTCAATACCCAGATAGTCAGTTCAGACAATCTCCATGCCTAAGGTTTTCTTCCTCCATACCTCTACCTTTTAGAGTCTAACTGCCGTACAGGTCTCATGTGTCCCTTCGTGAGACCTTTCCTGATGTATCCAATGGTAAGCATTCTTGCCACACCCACACAAATAATTATTTTGCATGTGGATAATATTTACATACCTCTGTACATATTGTATATCCCAAATGAAATGATATCTTCTTGAAGGTAGAGACTGCTTTTATTTTTGGTATGCCTAGAACCTAATATAGTCACACTGAGTCCACAAAGGCAATTAATAGGTATTTGTTGTTCTTGAATTTAATGTGATAAATGTTGGTTTTCTGGCACTCCATCTCTGAAAATGAATGTCACTATCGTAGTGATAATGGTAGGCCTTACATTATGAAATTAAAATATAAACTTCAAGATGGCTATACATCTCATTCTTCTCCTACATACATAATAATGAAAGTTGGCAAACATAGAAACTCATGGGAAATTTTCAAAAATGCTGAGTGAAGCATTAGATGCTATAAAATATCTTCGCTGGACAAGAACATGACTTGCAGTACAACGGACCCAACATTCAAAGTGACAGTGAAAGAAAGTGATGTCAAATATAACTCTGCTAGCTAATAAATAACAAAATACTTTTTTCTAGGATGACTTATTTTAAATAACTACTTTAAAATAAATTGGTGAAACAATAAATATTTATTAAATGCCTACCATGTGCCAGGCACCGCATGATAATGCTAGGGATATGAAAAGAGGCAAAAGATAATTCCTGACCTCAAGGAGTTTATAATCCAATGGAGGAGTTTACATATCTAATAAAGATGAGTGATGCTCCTCTTTCTTGTCAAGGCTTCACTTTTGAGGCAGTATGGTAGAAAGGGTGTTGGACACGGAGTCAGAAGCTCTGAGTTCAAGCCCTTGAAGCCAATCACTTGACTTCTCCCAACTTTTCCACTCATATTTAAAATTAAAATCAATGCTAATGCTTTCACTACCTACCTTTCAGGATATTACCAAAAAAGGTGTTTTTGTCTAGACATCAAGTTTTCATGGATATACAAACTGTTGGTGAAGGAACTCTTTCTACTAATGCAAATTTGCAGATGTTAGGCAGTTCTAAGACACAGAAAACTATGAATGTAAAGCATTCTAGACAAATCAACTAATATTGATTATGCACCTATTCTATGTTGTATATTATACTAGACCCTGAAGATACAAAGATGAAATAGGACATGGTCTTTTCTCTCAAGGAATTTCATAATCTGTCAGGGAAATAAGGCACAGGTAAGACATGAATTAGTAATAAAAGCCAAAAATTGAGAAGTACCTAGAAAAAGTTCAGCCAGAGATATAAGGACAAAGTAAAGGTTCAGTAGGCCCCAAACTCTGTGATTAGTTTTAAGAGAAGAGAAATAGGATGATCTCCCTACCTTCAACTCTACAAGCATTGATTAAGCATCAATTTGGAAGCAAGTATGCTCTTTTTAAAAACAAACAAATTGCCTCTTTTATTGACTTTTTTTTTTTCATAAAACCAGGTCCTAGTTTTACTTATCAGTAGAATAATTTTCTTACTTTAAATTTTATTAATTTTTTCTTTGATTTTCAAGGTTTTCTGTTTGGTATTTAAGTGGAGATTTTTGATTTGTTCTTTTTCTAGCTTTTTTATGTTGTTGCTGCATGCCAAATTCATAAATCTGTTCTTTCTCCATTTTTTTGATGTAAACATTTAGAGATATACATTTTCCTGTAAATATTGCTTTGGCAACATCCCATAAATGCTGGTGCCTTGACTCTTTGCTGTCATTCTCTTGCTAACTCTTGTGTTACCTTGAGTGCAGCTCCATGATATTTAAATGGTTCCTTTCTGACTGCCTGCAATATTTTTTCCTTGATCTGGGAGCTCTGGGATTTGGTCATAATATTCCTGTGAGTTTTAATTTTGAGATCTCTTTCAGGAGGTGATCTATTCCCTCTGGTTCTAGAACATCAGGGAAGCTTTCCAGGATAATTTCTTGAAAGATAATGTATAGATTTTTTGTTTGATCATGGATTTCAGATAATCCAATAATTCTTTTCTTTTGCAATAATTCTTAAATTATCTCTCTTCAATTTATTTTCCAGGTCATTTGTTTTTTCCAATAAGATATTTCACTCTTTTGTGAAATTCCCTCCACTCTTTTGACTTTGTTTTATTGTTTCTTGATGTCTCAGGGAGTCATTACTTTCTTCTTGATCAATTCTAATTATTAAGGAATTATTTTCTTTAGTGAGCTTTTGTACTTTCTTTCCCACTTGGCTAATTCTACTTTTTAAAGAGTTCTTTTCTTCAGTGAATTTTTGTTCCTCTTTTTTTCATTTAGCCAAATCTCTTTTTAAGGAATCCTTCTCTTCGGAGGATTTTTGTGCCTCTTTTAACATTTGGCCAATTCTGTATTTTTTTCTAATTAATTTTTTTTATTTTAGTTTTCAACATTCATTTCCATAAGCTTTCGAATTTTAAATTTTCTTCCCCTCCCCAAGACAGTATGCAATCTGATAAAGGCTCTACACATATATTCTTATTAAACATATCTTCACATTAGTCATGTTGTAAAGAAGAATAAGAATGAATCGGGGAAACCATGAGAAAGAAAAAACAAAGCAAAAAAGAGAGAAAAAGCAAATAGTAGATTTCAATATTCTTTCAGACTCCATAGTTCTTTTTCTGGATGTGGACAACATTTTCCATCATGAGTCTTTTAGTGTTTCCTTAGATTCTTACATTGATGAGAAGAGCTAACTAAGTCTAACTAAGAGCTAACTAAGACTAACAAAGTTAGTCATCACACAATGTAGCTGTTACTTCGTACAATGTTCTCTTATTTCGCTGATTTCACTCAGCGTCAGTTCATATGAGTCTTTCCAGGTTTTTCTGAAGTCTGCTTGCTCATCATTTTTTATAGTACAATAGTATTCCATTACATTCATATACCACAATTTGTTCAGTCATTTCCCAATTCATGGGCCTCAAATTCCTTCAATTTCCAATTTCTGGCCACCATAAAAAGAGGTGCTACAAATATTTTTGTACATATGAGTCCATTCCCTCATATTTTATCTTTAGAATACAGCCCTAGAAGTTGTATTACTGGGTCAAAGGGTACACACAATTTTATAACCCTTTCGGTATAGTTCCAAATTGTTCTCTAGAATGGTTGGATCAGTTCACAACTCCACCAATCAAGCGTTAGGGTTTCATTTTTCCTACATCTTCTCCAACATTTATAATTTTCCTATTTTGTCATGTTAGCCAGTCTGAGAGGTGTAGTGTGGTACCTCAGAGTTGTTTTGATTTGCATTTCTCTAATAAATAATGATTTAGAGCATTTTTCCCTATGACTATAGATAGCTTTAATTTCTTCCTCTGAAAACTGTCTGTTCATATCCTTTGACCATTTATCAAATGGGAAATGACTTGTATTCTTATAAATTTGACTCAGTTCTCTACATATTTTAGAAATGAGGCCTTTATTGGAGATACTGGTTGTAAAAATTGTTTCCCAGCTTTTTGCCTCCTTTCTAATCTTGGTTGCATTGACTTTGTGCAAGAACTTTTCAACTAAATGTAATCAAAATTCTCCATTTTGCGTTTCTTAATGTTCTCTATCTCTTGTTTGATCATAAATTCTTACATTCTCCATAAATCTGACAGGTAATCTATTCCTTACTCTCCCAATCTGCTAATAGTATCATTCTTTGTATCTAAATCATGCACCCATTTTGAATTTATTTTGACTTTATTTATACCCGTTTGACTTTATACACCATAAGTTATTGGCCTATGCCTGGTTTCTGCCATATTATTTTCCAGTTTTCCTAGCAGTTTTTGTCAAATAATGAGTTCTTATCCCAGGAGTCAGAATCTTTGGGTTTATCAAATAGTAGATAATTATAGTCATTGACTACTGTGTCATCTGTACCTAACCTCTTCCGCTGATCCACCAATTTCTTAGCCAGTATCAAATAGTTTTGATGATTGCTGCTTTATAATACAATTTAAGATCTGGTATGGATGGGCTACCTTCCTTAGCACTTCTTTTCATTAATTCCCCTGATATTCTGGCCTCACTTTTGGTTTTTGCCCTAGCTTAGGGCCTCACTGGCTTACACTGGGGCTTGGGATCTCACGCTTGGGGTGGCTTGTGCTGTGCTGTCCTCCACTCTCACCCCAGTGAGACAGAACTTTCCTGTGATCCTTCTAAGTTGTCTTGCATTGGAAAATCATTTCACCTTATCCTTTTATTGGTTCTGCCACTCCAGAATTTATTTGAAGATGTTATTTTAATGTTGTTTATAGAGAAATTTTGGGAAAGTTCAGGCAATTTCCTAGCTTTACTATCTTGGCTCTGCCCTAAACATATATGTCTTGTAGATGGTATGACTTGTATGTAGAATAACATAAAAAAGCTATTTGTAGATACCTAGGAAAAGAGCATTGAAAGTGCTAAGACACACTAGGACCTTCTTGCATATTCCCCTAAGTCACAGTTGACTGGAGAGGCAAAAAATAAATCAGTTACATGCAGTTGTTAATAAGAGAGCATGATATTGCCTAACTCCGTATTTCCAAAATAACAGTTCTGCAAGGAAGTCTTTTACCCAGTAATAAAAACATCTGGCATAACCAAAAAAAAAAAGTGCTAAGACAGAAGTGAGCATTTCCAAATGGAAGAATCAAGGAAAGTTTCAAAGAGGAGGTAGCATGTCAATCAGGCCTCAAATGGGCATTTTAAAGGTAGATATAGGCAGTAGCAGAGTAAGGGATATGTTTCAGGGGGAAAAAAGTCTTATTTGGTTAAAAATCTAAAGGATATGGTAGAGAGTAGGATACTTTTGTGGGAAAATGTCAGGGCTATACTGTGAAGTCACATTGAAGGGTGTTGAAACTTTATTCCATAATTAATTACAACACCAAAACCCCTTACCTATGTTTTAAACTACTTTTATCTAGTAGAGAAGACTATACAATGTGACTTTCCCCAGGCTATAAATCCCTTTAAAATTATACAGCATCCTCATTGTCTCAGGAAGATCCCTGCAAATCATAATCAAAAGGGGAAATTTTCATTTTGTGATGTAAGGGACAGTAAAATTGTATGCCATCCTTACAGGTATCAAAAAAGTCCACATAAAAAAATAACACTCTAATTCTTTTTTTTTTTTTTTTTTTGCTTTTTGGAGGGGGAAGGGTAGGGCAATTGAAGTTAAGTGACTTGCCTAAGGTCACACAGCTAGTAAGTGTTAAGTGTCTGAGGTCAGATTTGAACTCAGGTCCTCCTGGCTCCACAGCTGGTGCTCTATTCACTGTGCCACCTAGCTGCCCCCCAACACTCTAATTCTTGTATCAGAGAATCTTCAGATTGATTTGATTTAATCTGGGCATCTCTAGTGAATAGTGACCCTTCTTATAGCATTCCAAGGGACAAGTTGTCTTCAAAATCATCTATTATTTGACAAAAGTTCCATCCCTCAATCAATTCGAAGTCTAGAATGACTTTCCCAGCATAGTCTAGTGGACTTTAGTAATTCATAAGTCCCCCAAGTTAAATATATTAAAAACATCATTTCTATGTCCACAGATTCTGAAGTGTTTTTTTTAGATTCTGAAGTTTTTACCACAAATTAACAATTTGCTTAAATTTTATTCAATATTTGATAAAACCAAGACATCAACCCATAATGATGTGCTATCAAAAGCTTTTTCATTCTTTCCATATATATATATATATATATATATATATATATATATATATATTACTACTTTGTAAAAATATTTATGTACATTGTGTCTTCACCAAAAGAATAAAAGCTCTTTAAGGGAAGGAAATGTTTCATTTATGTCTGTTTCCACAGTGTCTGGAACATAATAGGGAATTAATAAATGTTTGCTGATTGAACCTTGATGAGGATTTGTAATCGTGGCTAAAAATCTTCCTGGCAAACTGGTTCCAGATTATGCTGGCTCCCATGACAGAAAACAGATGCCACAGGAATCCTCTTGGTGTACTAATTTCTTTTTGTAGAAACTCTGACTTAAAGGGTTTTCCTTACTATTTTTATTCTATCTAATATATTTGGAATCCTAATGGATTTTCTTGAGGTCATCCTAAGTATTAGCTAGCTTATTCTAGTATTAACTCAAGAATAATTCCAGAAAAATTAAACGTATAAAAATCACAGGATCAGGGGTGACTACGTGGCACAGCACTGGCCCTGGAGTCAGGAGGACCTGAGTACAAATCTAGCCTCAGACACTTAACACTTGCTAGCCATGTGACGTTGGGCAAGTCACTTAACCCCAATTGCCCTGCCTTCTCCCCTCCAAAAAAGTGGCTCTTGTGGGGGCGTCTAGGTGGCTCAGTGAATAGAACCTCAGTCCTAGAGTCAGGAGGACCTCAGTTCAAATCCAGCCTCAGATGCTTGACATACTTACTAGCCATGTGACTTTGGGCAAGTCACTTAACCCCAATTGCCCTCCAAAAAGAAAGGGATCATAGCTCTAGAACTGAAAGAGATCTCAAAAGTCATCTGGTCTAATTCCCTTATTTTGCAGATAGGGAAACAGACATGGTTTGACATAAATATATAGATGATTCTATAGCTACGTTTTATACTAGATGCTTCAAAAAACAAAACTAAAGCTATGTTAGATAATACTATTAAAATATCACGATGACCTATCAGTCTAACACTTTTGGCAAGGTGACAGAAAGTATACGTAAGACTTAGAGTCTGGGGACCTGGGTTTGAATCCTGGTTCTGCCACTCTGCTGCTTCATTGGTCCTGGGTGAATCATTTACTTCTGTGTATCTCATTTTCTTCATTTGTAAAAGGAGAGTTGGACTAAATGGTCTTTGGGTCCCATTCCAGCTCTAAATTTATGATCTTAGGAAACCAAGTCTAAAATTGAGCATATTTTCATACTTAGACTCATTCTAGTTAGGCTCTTTCTGAAATTATATAGCAACATAGTTGTATAGGAACATATTATATAGGAACATGGGACTAAAACTCAGAAGATCAAGACTTTAGTCCTGAATTTGCCACTAAGTAGCACCATAGCCTGGAGCAAGTCACTTTAAACTTCTTTGAACTTCATTTCTTTCCTGTCTTAAAATGAGGGATTTGGACTAGGTGGCCTACAAGGTCTGATTCTAATTTGTCCTGAGGACTATAATATATCTCCCTATTCTATAAACTTTGCAGGTGGCCTTTGGCCTCACATAATAAAACTTTGACCTGACTTGGCTAATGGGGAGAAGATGTAGTAGGAGGCATGGGAGCTAAAATAGATTGAGTTCTGATCTATTCAAACTACTGCTGCTGGCACCTGAGCCAAAAAGTACCCATTTGTCTCAAGAATGGCACTGTTTGAAACATGACAGATATATGGAGATGACACCAAAAAAAGTCCCTTTTTTACCTTCATTGAATGGTATTTTCCTTTTGTTTAAGGTTCAGATTAAGTGCCACATGTAGCCTTTCCCATCCACCCTACCTCTCCAAATGTCAGCGTCTCCATACCCCAAATTTCTTTTATATTATTTATATTTACTAGTTTGTATGCATGTTGTTTCTCTCTAGAGAAAATAAGAGCCTTGAAAAAAAAGGACTAGTTCATTTTTGTCTTTGTTTCCCAGTACCTTGCACAGTGCCTAGTCCCTAGTAGGTAATTAATAAATATTTGTTGAATGGAGTACCTCCAAGAAAATGTGAACAGTTCCTGAGAACTATGAAGTCCGATTTGCCCCAACCTTCCCAGCCCAATCAGTTTTTAGCCCCAGATTCTGTTCACTGGAGTCATCATTTCAGTAATTATTTTACTGTTCTTTCAGGCTAGCTATATAGTAGCCAAATAATTCTCAAGATTTATAAGCCCTGAGTAAGACTGCCAAAACATCTGCTCTCCCATACAATCCATCATTTAAAGTGTTCTACATTTTCAGCTTTTACCAAATTTCACTGATAAATTGGGAGGTTTTTTAATTGGGTTATTGAATTTTTTTTACAGATTTATGTCCATGTTTTCAGTTCACTTAATAATATTTTATCAAGTCCTCATTGTTATGAAACACTATTCCAAAAGACAGTTGGTATTATTATATTGATGCCAAATCATTTCTTAAATGTAAAACTATGGAGCCAGTCAGGCTAAATTATATTAATATTGTGCCATATTTGACTTACTGAACTAGGCCTTGAATGTTTCCATTTAACATAGAGCCGAATAAAAACAAACAAAGTAAGATGGGTATAAATCTCAAGTTTCTGAGATTCCATCTGTGAAAATCAGAGTACTTTTCCATCTTATACCAGAACCTGCTGAGCATGTGGCAACGCCTAAATTCTCCCTGACATTCAGAGGTTCTGGCCTCTTTGAATGAGTCTGAAAAGCTCTGATTTTGGAAGGAAAAATGGCCAGATAAAACTTGATTGTCCCAGCTGCCATAACTTGGCCCTCTCTTCTTTCCCCCCACCTCCATTTCAGTGAACTAAAGAGGCTCCATCTGGGAGTCACCATTGGCAGCAATCCCTTCATACTGACATTCTAATTAGAACCTGGAGACCCATTTAGCCCATAAGCATCTTCCTGCTGGGTACTCCCCCCTGCTCTATACTGAGCATGTTACTACCTCATTCACTTCTCAAATCACATCAATCCAATGCCTCTATATTCTGAGGTGAAAACCTTTCCCTCAATCCATCTTTCTCTCTCTACTCTCATCTCCATCCTCCTCTGCCTATACTTTCCACTTTATTAATCTTCTCTTTGTTATGAACAGATTTCCCTTCATCCTAAATAACTTCTGTCAAACATTCTTTCTGCATAGGGAGTTGATGGTTACCTCCCTTGCCCACCATACCTAACCTTGACTCCAACCAAATTTGACTTCACTGCCCAGCCATCTCACCAGCTGCTGTTCTGCCCAGGAAGAATTCCATGTTCACCCCATCCACCCTTTTCAATTCTAGAGCTTTAATCAAACCAATTTTAAAAATTAATTTATTTGCTTACTTTTGGTTTACAAGATTCAGTTCCACAATCCCTTGAGTTTCAAATTTTCTCCCTCTCCTACCCCCGCCACAGCAGCATGCAAATCAAATATAGGATCTGCAGATACCTTCACATCAAACACTGATCAGGTTGTAAAGAAGGATTATAGCCGATGGAATTAACAATGGGAAAGAGGAAACCAAACAAAACAAGAAAAAGAGAGCTGGTAGTTTGCTGCAATCTGCATTCAAACTCTGTATTTCTTTCTCTGGATGTGGGCATCTTTTTCCATCATGAGTCTTTTGGACTTGTCTTATAACCTTGCATTGCTGATAAGACTCCAAGAAGTTGCTCGTCACACATACATTGTGTCTGTAATTGTGTATGAATTTCTCCTTGGTTATGTTCTTCTCACTCAGCATTAGTTTGTATAAATCTCTCCAGGTTATTATTAAGTCTGTCTGCTCCTCATTTCTCATAGCACAATAGTATTCCATTATATTCATATACCACAGCTTGTTTAGCCATTCCCCAATTGATGGGCATCCCCTTGACTTCTAATTCTTTGCCACCACAAAAAGAGCTGCTGTAAATATTTTTGTACATACAGGGCCTCTTCCCACTTCTATGATCTCTTTGGGATACAAACCTAGAAGTGGTATTGCTGGGTTAAAGGGTATGCACTTATTTATAGCTTTTTGGGCATAGTTCCAGATTGCTCTCCAGAATGGTTGAATCAGTTCACAACTCCACCAACAATGCATTGGTATTCCAATTTTTCCACGTCCTCCCCAGCATTTGTCATTTTCCTGTTTTGTCATCTTAATCAATCTGACTGGTTGGATGTGGTACCTCAAAGTTGTTTTGATTTGCATTTCTCTAATCAATAGTGATTTAGAGCATTTTTTGATACACTTGCAGATATCTTTAATTTCTTCCTCTGAAAACTGCCTGTTCATATCCATTGACCATGTATCAATTGGGGAATGACTTGTATTCTTATAGATTTGACTCAATTCTCTTTATTTTAGAAATGAGGCCTTTATCAGAGACACTGGTTATAAAAATTCTTTCCCAATTTTCCACCTCCCTCTTAGTCTTGGTTACATTGGCTCTATTTGTACAGAAACTTTTCAATTTAATGTAGTAAAAATTATCCATTTTGCATTTTATAACACTCTCTAACTCTTGTTTGGTCATAAAATCTTCCTTTCTCCATAAATCAGATAGGCAAACTATTCCTTGCTTTCCCAGATTGCTTATAGTATTAGCCCTAGATCATGCACCCATTTAGACTTGATTATGGTTTATAGTGTTAGATAATCATCTATGCCCAGTTTTTGCCATAATATATTTCAGTTTTCCCAGCAGTTTTTGTCAAAGAGTGAATTCTTATCCCCAAAACTGGGGTCTTTGGATTTATGAAGCAGTATATTACTATAGTCATTGGCTGCTGAGTCTCATGTACCCAATCTATTCCATTGATCCATCACTCTAATCCTCAGCCAGTACCAAGTAGTTTTGATTACTGTTGCTTTATAACACAGATTAAAATTTTGTATGGCTGGACCTCCTTCCCTACATTTCTTTTCATTAATTCCCTGATATTCTGGACCTTTTGTATTTCTAAATGAATTCTGTCAATATTTTTTCTCTCTCTGTAAATCAAATTTTTGGTAGATTGATTGGTATGGTACTAAATATGTAATTTAATTTAGGTAAAATTGTCATTTTTATTATATTAGCTCAATCCAGCCATGAGCAATTTATGTTTTTCCAGTTAGTTAGATCTGACTTTATTTGTGAGAAGTGTTTTGTAGTTGTGTTCCTATAGGGCCTATGTTTGCTTTGGCAGGAAGATTCCCAAATATTTTTTAATGTCTGTAGTAACTTTAAATGGAATTTCTCTTTTTATCTCTTGCTGTTGGATTTCATTAGAAATATATAGAAATGCTGAGGACTTATGTGGGTTTATTTTATATCCTGCAACTTGCTAAAGTTATTTATTATCTCAAGTAGTTTTTACTTGATTCTCTAGGATTCTGTCAGCACATCATGATATCATCTGCAAAGAGTGATAGTTTAGTTTCTTATTGCCTAATTTGATTCCTTCCATTTATTTTTTTCTGTTATTGCCAAAGCTAACACTTCTAATACCAAATTGAATAAGGTGGGTGATAGTGGACATCCTTGTTTTACCCCTGATCTTATTGGAAATGCTTCTAGCTTATCCCCATTACATATAATATTTGCTCATGGTTTTAGATGGATGCTACTTATAATTTTAAGGAAGACTCCATTTAATCCCCATATCTAACCTCTCTAAAATTCTATTCACCTCCTTAACTTCTTTTTTGTTTATTTTGAGGTTAGATTTATAAAGTTCAGAGAGGGGGAGATTGAGATCTCCCACTAGTATAGTTTTTCCTCTCTATTTCTTCCTCTAATTCCCTTAACTGCTCCTCCAGGAATCTGGATGCTATACTACTTGGTGCATGTATGTTAAGTAATGATATTGTTACATTCTTGATGGTGCCTTTTAGCAGGATATAGTTTCCTTCCTTATCTCTTTTAATTAGATATATTTTGGCTTTTACTTTATCTGATTGCTACCCCTGTTTATTAGGGATTGCTACCCCTGTTTTTTTTTTTTACTTTAGCTGAAGCATAATATATTCTACTCCAGCCTTTTACCTTTACCCTGTGTGTATCCCCTTGTTTCAGATGTGTTTCTTGTAGACAGCATATTGTAGGATTGTGATTTTTTAATCCATTCTGCTATCCACTTTTGTTTTATGGGAGAGTTCATCCCATTCACATTCACAGTTATGATTACTATCTGTCTTTCCCTCTATCATATTCCCTGTATATGTTTTTATTTCTTCCTTCTCTCTTCCCCTCCTTAAGAGTTTTCCTTTTGAACACCACCTCCTTCAGTATTCCCTCCCTGCGCCCCCCTCTCTTTACCTACATTTTACCCTTACTACTATTTCCCTCCCTTCTAACCACCCCTATTTTTCCCCCTTACCCCTTCTACTGCCCGTAGGGCAAAATAGATTTTTCTACTTAATGGAGTATGTTATTCCCTCCTTGTATGCAAACCAAATGATAGTAAATTTCATAAATTTCTGCTCCCTCCCTTCTTTCCCTCTATTATAATGAGTTTTTGTGTTTTTTCACATTAGAATCCTAAACTTAACTCATTATGTTGATCCTTCCTTGAACCAGAACCAATGAGAATAAAAGTAATATGATGTTCATCTCCATCCCTCTTTCCCTCTACTATAGTATGTTTTTATGCCTCTTTGGGTGACATAATTTACCCTTTTCTGCCTCATCCTTTCCTTTAATCCCATTACAGTCCCTTTGTACCCCTTAATAACATTTTTTTCATTATTAGATTAGTTTGTTTATACCCACACCCTCTATCTATGTCCATCCCTTTTAAATGTCACAATAATGATATAAATTTCAACATTGATGAGGATCAGCTTCTCGTATAGGGGATGTAAACTATTTGTTCTTACCAATTCACAAGTTCTGTGCATGTGTGTGCAAGTGTGTGTGTGTGTGTGTGTGTGTGTTTTCCTTGTTTACCTTTTTATGCCTCTCTTGAGTCTTGTATTTGGAGATCAGATTTTCCATTGAGCGGTGGCTTTCTCATCAGGAAAATCTGAAAGTCCTTTATTTCATTAAATGACCATCTCCTTGCCTGAGAGACTATGCTCAGTTTTGCTGGGTAGTTGATCCTTGCTTTCAGGCCAAGCTCTTTTGCCTTATGAAATATCAAATTCCAATCCCTCCAATCTTTTAATGTAGAAGCTGCTACGTCCTGTGTAATCTTGACTGTAGTTCCACAATATTTGAATTGTTTCTTTCTGGCTGCTTGCAGTATTTTATCCTTGACCTTGTGATTCTGGCTACTATATTTCTTGGAGTTTTCAATTTGGAATCTTTTTCAGGAAGAGTCCAGTGAATTCTTTCAATAACTATTTTATCCTCTGATTCTAGGACCTCAGGACAGTTTTCTTTGATGATTTTTTCCAGGCTGTTTTTTTCATCATAGCTTTCTGGTAGACCAATAATTCTTACATTATCTCTCCTGGCTCTGTTTTCCAGTTCAGTTGTTTTTACAGTGAGATATTTTACACTTTTTTCAATCTTTATGTTTTGTTTGACTGACTCTTGATGCCTCATAGAGTCCTTAGCTTTGATCTGACTGCTTCTACTTTTTAATGAATTATTTTCCTCAATTAGTTTTTGAAGCTCCTTTTTCAGGGGGAGGTATTTTCTCCAGTTAGATGTTGAACCTCCTGTCCTAGTTCACAAATTTTACTTTTTAAGGATTTGTTTTCTTCAGTGAGTTTTTTTTTCCAATTTGGTCAATGTAGATTTAAATTTATCTTCTACCTCTTTAATCTGACTTTTAAAATCTTTCTTGAATTCCTCCAAGAATGCTTTTTGGGCTTACGACCAATTCATATTTCCTTACATGGTCTCAGGTGTGAGTATAGAGTCCATGTTGTCCTCTGAATTTGGTTATTCTTGCTCACTATAATAGGATTTTATCATCCTTGATTTCAGTTTCCTTCTTTCCCATTGTGTTTGCCTATGTCCTGAATTTTTAGAGTGGATTTCTATTTCTGGGATACAGATATACCATACTTCTCAGGCTGAGAGCTAGGTTGCTGACTTGGTGTGCTGTAGCCTCTGGGTGTCTGGACTGAGGCCAAGGCCAGGACTCTCAGTGTTTCCCCTGGGTTACCCTGAGGCTCACAGAGTAACATGTAAGGCAGGGGATGGTCTGGCTACTTAGGTTTCTGGCTCTGTGCCCTTGGGCTACAGTTCAGACATGCTCAGCAGCTGGTGGCCAGCAGTGCTGGTGTCTGCAGATTCCCCTGGTGGTGCTAAGGCATACCTGGGCTTCTGGTGTTAGTGCTTGCTGGCTCCACCCCTCTGGGCTTCAGGATTTCCCGCTGGTCAGTCGAGGTAGGGCTTGTTGGGAGACGTCCCACCCTTCACTTCAGGCTTGTCACAGCTTCAGTCACACCCTTCCTCTAGGACTCCCAAGCCTGGGGCTGTTTCCACTGTTTCAGAATTTTACACTGGGTGAGACATTAGTCTCTGGGTTTTTAGAGTCAGGGATGGGGATTAGAGTTGCTAGGGTTTACTATGCCATCTTGGCTCCCAGAAGTTCAGGTAGGTGATTTTTAGACATGCAGGTTGAGGGCTAAAAGTCCCAGGAGAAGCTACTGCTGCAGACCCTGTGCTTTTACCCAGCTCTGAACAATCCTCCATCTGGTGGTGAGACTTCTGAGAATTGCCCTTAGGGTGGGTGGATCCACTGGCTGGGGCTCACTCTCTCTCTGCTGTGCTCTGTTCTCAAGTCTGTGCCGGTGCAGCCCCTTCATGCTCCATACTCCTCCAGCCCAGACCTACATGGGTGCTTTCCTGGGCTGGGAATCTGCCACATTCCATCTCCAAGTGGATTCCATCACTCTGAAATCCATTCAGATTCACTTTTTATAGGTTAATGACAGAATTCATGGAAGAGCTCAGAAAAGTTCCTGCTTCCGTTCTGCCATCTTGGCTCCACCCAAACCAATTTTTACTGTCTCTATTAGTGATGTTATAATCTACTCCCCTGTGGTTCCATCACCCACCTGGTAACTTTGCAAATCCAAATATTCCTCCCTAACCATGAATATGTCATCTGCTTCTTTAAAATATAAATTCCTTGAGTATGGTAACTGACTTTATATTAGTATCCTGAACAGTTAACACAGTGGTTGGCATATAGTTAGCACTTAATAAATGTCTTTCACTTCATTCATTCATATCTGAAACCTGTTTGTTTTTTTTAAGATACATTCATGACCAGCTCCAGTACTGATCATTTCATCTTTCATATCCTCCACTACACATTGCCAGGATGGGAAGTAAGCATATTTCTTTTTCTCCATTGCTACCTCTCTCTGCTGCCCTAACTCAGCAAACCCTCTGTTTGGGAAATTTACACTCTAAAATACATTACCTTTTGTAGATTCTTGTTGCTATCATCTATCAAACTCCATGATGCTTTCCTTTCCTCAGAAAGGTAAGCACCAAGACTATATTATCTTTCCTTCCATTTCTATCCCTGGCATCTCTTTTTGATGCCTCAGTATTAATTTTGATGACCTCTTAATAACTCACTCTCTCATTTCATCAGTATCTCCAACTCCTATGTCTGTCTTTACTTTCCTTCATTCATCTACAAGGATAGTCAATTTTGGATTACCGTCATCCAAAACTATACCACCATCAAGACTTTACATTTTCTATTACCTCTTCTTTGATCACAGTCTCTTGTCTTCATACTTCCCACTGCCTTAATCTAATTTTTCTCTTTGTTCTCATTACTTGAGACCTTTAGCCCTTCAATCCCTTCCAAGCTTCCAAGTTTTCTGTCCTAACTTCTCTCTCTTCTTATACATGACCCTTTGATTACCCAGCTTAGTGAAGTATTGTCCTCTAAACTCTAATCCCTCTCCACCTCATTCCATTATTTATGCCATATTAACTTTGAACCCTGGGTCACATTGACCATCTTCCTTTTCTACCCTTACTCTCAAATCTCTAAAGGATGCAAGAGGAACTCAGTGGACTCCATGTAGATGGGTCCCCTGCAGATTTATGTTATGGATCTTATCACTACCATACACTTTTTATTCATCTACAACTCTCATAAAAATAATTTTAGTCATCATTATCATAACAACATTCATATAAGGTCTGAAGTTAAAACTTTACAAAGAGGAATAGCTGCTCAAAAATTAATAACTTGAAACCACAATAGAAAAATTATCAATTGATTGTATAATGGCATTGTCTCCTTATAAATCCTGATACAAGATATGAAACAGCATTACTATATTAGGACCAGCAGAGTTTGGGTATTACAAAGAAAAATGGTGTTTAATCTACTTTTAATTGAAGTATAAATATTTATTTAAAGTTTTTTAAATAGTCTTAAAAAGACAGTTAATATATGTTATGATTGTTAACTTTTTAAATTAATCCAGCCAACCTACCCTTTCATCTTTTGGCATTTTTAGTTGTTTATATGACCCTCTCCAATTCTCCTAGTGCCATAGGGACACCTTTTGTGATAGCATTATTTCATCCCTTTCCTATTCTAGCACTGATTGTGAATTTTAACATTCCTGAGACATTACTTCCAAAGAATTTAGATTGGGAAAAAAACTTTTGTATAAGACTTAGAAAATGAACCCTAGAATACCCTCGGGTAAATGAGGTACCCTTTCTTTCCCCTCCCCGTAAACCCTCTTGCCTGTCTTTCCTGTTACTTACTTTTGGGCTCATTTTTATTCTAATCCTTCAAGGAACTAAAAATTCTAATATCACATAAGAGTTTCTGTAGTTTTTACCCCTACATATGTGAATTTTAAAATTATGACCCATGAGTCATATCTAAGTAGTCTACTCCATGAAATACTTTGACATTCTTGTGAGGTTTGCTACTCTTACATCTATGTAAGTAGCTGTAAATTGTGTGCATATACCCTATATTTATGTTATCTAGCTGACTTTTGTTTGGACTGTTAAAGTTCAAAAACTAAAATGCTTATGCAAATGTGAAAAAAATAAGGTCTTAAGTTGTGCAAAATGGTATACAAATGCCTCATTTTACTCTAATAATACCTCTGGGAAGTAAGGCATATTACTATCTCTGTTTTATACATGAGGAAACTGACAGAGAAAGAAGGTAAGTGACTTGCACAGGGTCACACAGCTAGTATCTTAAATGGAATTTGAACTTGGGCCTCCCTGACTAAAGATCTAGAACTCTTCTATTCTACCACCCTGCTGCATCTCATATACTATCCACAACAGCTCTTCAAAACTTCTTTTTCCTCAAACTCCCAACTCCACTCCACTTCTCTGTCTATGAGCAGGTGAATTTTTGTTTGACTTCACTGAAAAGACTGAAGGACATATGCGCCAAACTTCCTCACTTCACCAATTCTGCGCTTCAAATCCTTTCTACATTTTCACTTATCCCTTCTTCCTTTGTCCCAACGTAGGGAAATAAACTAACAATTCTTCTTTCCAAAACTCACCCTTTTTGTGTTCCCTTGATCCCACTCCATCTGTCTTCCTCAAGAACTTGGCCTATCAATCATTCCTTTTTTAAAATTTCTTAATTAATCTTTAATTTTTCTTTATGTACCAACTCTTTTCCAAGCCTACAGATAGGCTAAGACCAACACTATCTTTGGAAAAAAAACAAAACCCTTCACTTCACTTGACCCTGCTGCTTCCCTGACCCTTGAATTATCATTTTATATGTCTTCCCTTCCATTTTTCAACTCTAAAAGAGAAAACTTTATGCTTACTGTCTCTCTTTCCTTACCAATCAATCATTCCTTCATCTTGATTCCTAGCCCTAGCATTTTGATGACAATGCTCCTTCCAAGATTATAAATGAAGAACATTCTAGAAGCTGACTCTGAGGAATGGTTTTTTCTTTTTTCCTTATCCTTTTGAACTCTTGGGTAGCACCTAGAACCAACAATCTGGGTTTTCTAGATGTTCTCCCTTGTCTTAGTTGCTACGACACTTTCCTTATGGTTCTGCTATTTACCTGTTCCTTTTAAATCTCTTTCATTGGTTTATTTTAGACTTTTTGCCCCCAAAATATTGGTCTTTCAGGCTTCTGTCCTAGGACCTCCCCTCTTTTCTCTCTATATTCTCTCACTTTTAATCTCTTATGCTCCTTTTGGTTTAGTTAGTTTAATCATCCAAGATTAGAGAATTTGGAGCTGGGAGGGAAAATAGACCTTGCATAGTATAGTCTCATTTTACAAATGAAGAAATTGACTCTTAAGGAGATAGTGTGACTTCACCAAGCTCACACAGGCAATTAAGTTACATAGCTAACATTCTAACAGGTGTTCTGCCAACTGTGCTTTTGACTGTACCACTCTACCATCTCTCTAAAGATCACTCCCAAATCCATAAATCCAGTCCTAAGCTCTTCTTTGAACTCCTTTTCCACATCTCCACCTACATGTTTTACTGGTTCCTCAAACTTAACATATCCAAAACTTAACTAAGCATCTTCCCACCTCAGTCGGTCCCTCCTAACTTCACAGAATCTGAAAAAAAAAAGTCCAATTCATATCTGAACAACGATCTAACAACATAACTGACAATTGGTCATCACTTCTCTGAAGACATCCAGCAAGGGAAGCCTAATACACCCCAGGACTGCCCCTTCTATTTTGGAAATTAAATTTTTCTAAAGGCTAAAATCCCACCTTCAACAAGAAGCCCTTTCCAATACCCCTTAAATCTAGTGTTATTCCTCTACTGATTATCTTCAAGTTATCTTTTAAATAGCTTGTTTCTAGATAGTTGGTTACATGTTGTCTTCCCCTTTAGACTGTGAGCTCCTTGAGTGCCAGGGACTATCTTTTGCCTTTCTTTGTATCCCCAGCACACCATCCAGTGTCTTGTATAGAGTAAGCACTTTTTGGTTGTTCTTTTTTTTTTTATTTTATTTCATTAGATATTTTCTAATTACATGTAAAAGAATTTTGAACAATAATTTTTCTGGGTAATTAATCATTTTATTAATCATGCCAGCATATAACTAATAAAAGGTATCAGTGACACTTTCCAATGTCAAAGACCCTTTAAAATAATTTTTTTTAAATTTTGCATTCCAAATTCTCTTCCTTCCTTCTCTTCCCTGCCCTAGTCCTTAAGAAGGAACATAGATCTCAATCATACATGTGAGGTCATGCCAAACTTCTTTCCATATTAGCCATGTTGCAAAAGAAAACATACACAAAAAATAAAACAATAAAAACAAAGAAAGTCTAAAATATGTGCTTTAATCTGAATTCTGAGTTCATCAGCACTTCTTCTGAAAGGAGATAGTTTTTTCATCATGGTTTCCTTGGAATTGTCTTGGATCATTGTCTTGATTGTAGCTAAGTTTTTCACAGTAGAACATTCTTACAATGTTGCTGCTACCATCTACAGTGTTCTCCTGGTTCTTTTCACTTTACTTTGCATCAATTCATATAAATCTTCCCAAGTTTTTCTGAAAACCATCCTGCTGGTCATTTCTTATATTGTAATAATATTCTTTCACAATCATATACCACAACTTGCTTATCCATTTTCCCAATGTATGGGCATCCTTCAGTTTTCAGATTTTTGCCACCAGAAAAGATCTCTTTGGGATACAGACCCAGTGATGGTATTTCTGAGTCAAAGGGTATGCACAATTTTATAGACTTTGGGGGATAGTTCCAAATTGTTCTCTCAAATCATTAGACTAGTTCACAAGTCTACCAACAGTGTGTTAGTGTCCCAATTTTTTCACATCACCTCCAGCATTTGTCATATCCCTTTTCTCTAATGTTAGCCAATCTGATAGGTGTAAGGTGGTACCTGAGAATTGTTTTAATTTTCATTTTTCTAATCAGTAGTGATTTAGAGCATTTGTGTGTGTGCACACATGTGTGTCTGACTATTGATAGTCTTTATTTCCTTTTCTAAAAACTGCCTATATTTGACTACTTATCAACTATATATTTGAGAACTGAGAAAAGAACAAACAAACTTGCTGTAAAACTTTCCCCATGTTTCTGCTTTCCTTCTAATTTTGACTGCACTCATTTTGTTTGTGCAGAAACCTTTTAATTTCATGTAATAAAAAAGATCTATTTTACTTCCTGTAATCCTCTCGTGTTTGGTCATAAACTCTTCCTTTATCCACAGATCTAATAGGCACATTTTTCCATACTCTTCTAATTTATTTATTATATCACTCTTTATATCTAAATCATGTATCTATTTTGACCTTAAAATATGGCATGAGATGTTGGTCTATGCCTAGTTTCAGCCTAACTACTTTCCAGTTTTCCCAGAAATTTTTGTCAAAAGTCCTGGGCAGCTCCAATGGGCTCTCAACAGCAACTCAGGCTTCATGATGCTGGACACTGCTCTCCCAAAAGTACTTCTTCTTCTGGCCTTCTCTGGGCTCGAGCCTTCCTTTCCATTCATGGCTCGTCCCAGGTGAGCCCCCTCTCTTCACATCAACAAGTCCATCCCACAAGTGCGATTCACAAGCTCTGGGTCTTAACACTCAACCCAAAAGCCAAGCCAATTCAGGGGCATCTCTAAATTCCATTACCATTACAAACATTTCTCTTAAAAGATAAAATTAGCAGCCTCCCAACATGGCGCAGAGCTGCCGCACCAGCTGGACCAGGAGGTGGAGTTTCTCTTCTCATCCATCGCGCAGCTCAAGGTTGTACAGACCAAATATGTGGAGGCCAAGGAGTGTCTGAACGTGCTGAACAAGAGCAACAAGGGGAAAGAATTACTTGTCCCATTGACCAGTTCTATGTATGTACCTGGGAAGCTACATGATGTGGAGCATGTTCTCATTGACGTAGGAACTGGCTACTATGTGGAGAAGTCAGCAGATGATGCTAAAGACTTCTTCAAGAAGAAAATCGACTTCCTTACTAAGCAGATGGAAAAAATTCAGCCAGCTCCGCAGGAGAAGCATGCCATGAGGCAGGCTATGGTGGAGATGATGAGTCAGAAGATTCAGAAACTCACCCAATGGGGGCCTCCCAGGCAGCAGCGGCAAAAGCCTAAGGAGGTGGAGGGAGGGAGGGGCCGAGAGCAGTGTACAGAACCAATAAAAGCACCTGCTGGGGAAAAAAAAAAGATAAAATTGAAGATTTTAATTAAAAAGTTAACGTGTGGAAGAATAGGATGGGAAATGACTCTTTAGAAATGTTTATAGCCAAAGATGATTTTATAATTGAAAATAACTTTCCCAAATATTTAATTGTAAGTGTTATAATTGGTCATCTGAACAGTCTACAAATACAGTTTCAGAAATATTTGCCTTGAAATTTTGATTCTAAAAAAACTAAGTTGGGTTCATAAGTCATACTCAATTGAAATTTTAAAATGTCAGTCATGTGGCATTAAAAGTTCAAAAAGAATTTGCCAAGTTATCAAATGACACAAGTTTAAAACGTGAGTTTCATTTTAAAAAAATCATTAAATTATTTTTGGCTTGGGATTAGGACAGAATTTCCAACAATTTCTGAAACCCTAAACATACTATGTATTTATGAAAAGTAGCATTCTCTGCATTGATGATTATAAAACCTACTATCAATTGACTCTGAAAAAATGTTGAATATGCTTTATGTCCTGTAGTATCAAATATTTCATAAAAATTTAATTCTTTATGTAAAAATAAATAGGCATCCATCTCATTAGTATGAAAATTTGCTTTCTTTTTTAATAAATGGTAAAGTTATATGTATACCAAAGAACTGTTTTAAAATAAATTTCTTTATAATTTATTATTTTGATTGTATTATCTTATTATGGTTTATTATGTATTATTATTGAGTTGTGTACCTGTTTTATATACCTCTATAACCAGGTTCTTCATCACTACAAAAAGAACTGCTATAAACATTTTTGCACATATAGGTTGTTTTTCCTTTTCTTTGATCTCTTGGAGATACAAACCTAGTAGTGGTATTGCTGGGTAAAAGGATACATGCAGTTTTATAGTGGTTTGGGCATAGTTTCAAATTTCTTTCCAGAATGGTTGGACTAGTTCACAACTCCAGTATTTTTTCTGTCATGTCAATAAATCTGATAAGTGTGAGGTGGGAACCTCAGAGATGTTTTAATTTGCATTTCTCTATTTAATACTAATTTAGATTTTTTTTATATGACTATTGATAGCTTTGATTTCTTCCTCTGAAAACTTCCTGTTTGTTGTAGGCCAAGACTTTCAGGGTCATTGGCCACATTAGCTCCCCAGTTCTACAAAGGTCATTAGGCAGATATGCAAGGAAAGTATAATCTTATTGGGTGGATGCTCTCATTGGTTTCATGAATATCTAAAGAAAGTACTGAGTTAATTTGCAAGTCTTGATTGTAACACCCTTTTTGTGCCATCAACATGGTCCCAGGATAAAGAACTTAAGGAGTGATTGGCTTTGGGTTGGAGTAGAGAAAGAGACCAAAAAGGTGGTTCCTTGCATTCTGCTAGGGGTATATAAACCTTGTATCTTCCATGTATCTTTGGCTCTGTATGAAATAGGTCTGCAATACACAGACTATGGAATACTACCCTATCTCTCTCCCTCTTTCATTTATTCAGCTAGAAGCTCTCTCTCTCTGTCCCTTTATTTTCACTCAGCTGGTAGCTAGGCCCAGACTTGCTAGCCGCAGCAAGTGGTGCCCAACGTTCTTATCCCAAAAGCATTTATCAAACACTAGATTACTAAGGTCACTTACTACTGGGACTGCAATCAATACTACTCCTCAGGGCCCCTCCTCTCTTAGGACCAGAAGTGATACTGTCCCTCAGGGTCTCCTGATCTGTTAAGAGCCAGAAGCAATATTGCCCCTGAGGCCCTCCCTCCTCTCCTCCTTGACCAAAAGTGCTCCTCACTCTCTTTGAACTATTAACCAGAGTTGCCAAACAACATTTGGTCACTCTCATAGCACTTGAGCCTCTTTACCATTGTAGCTGCTCTCTCTAAAACTCTCCAACTTATTGGTGTCTATTTCATAACATGTCAGGAGAGAAAACAGTATCCTGGTTCTTATCTGTCCATGATCCAATGTAGACTGGTAACTATGTTACTAACTGGTAACTATTAACGAAAAATTGAATTCATTAAGATTAAAATTCCTTCTTCATGTTTACCACAGAAAGGTGTGGCACTAGAATTACATAGTATTATGAAATACCTGATGAATTATCTTAATATACGTACTGACTACCTATATACTTAATCTTTCTAGTGACTGCTTGATATGCATGCACACTTTGACTCAGAGCACCCATTGCAAGAGACTCTCTCTCCATTGGTAGAGATCAATTATTCAATGGCCTGCACCTGTGTGAAGCTGGAGTTGGTAAGAGGAGGAGAGAAGAGACATCCAAGTTCATCTGGCTTCCAGATCTGAGATAGAAGAGGCACCATTCCAACCTCTTCTCAGAGGTCTAGAGGAAGAAAGACTATAAGAAGCCTACATATAGAGGAGCAGGCAATCTCTATCATGTCCCTATCCTGAGCTTGCTATACTAAATACTTTAAGGAATTTCCCTTTGAGTGAAATCTGAGACTTTCTTTCTTGGTTTGGCTATCTCACTCTCAAAGAGAGAGCTCATTCACTCTGTGTATTATCTGCTTTATAGTTTCATATGTATACTTTTTAAAATTCTATTTTCTATCTACTTGGATAAATGAGTTTATTTGCTACGTGTTCCTTGTGGAACTGGGATTTGGTGGCAAAGAAGTCAAGTCTTGGGCATACAGCTTGGAGCCCTACTTTCCTGTTAAGGGATAGGGATCAGGAGTATAGCTTGAACCTGAAAATTACTTCTCCTAGATTAACAATATTTAAAAGAACAGACAGACATAATAAAACTCTGATATTCCTTCTGAGGAGCACAGAATAGCCATTATTTGGTCCCAACCTCCTGCTTCTTTCCCTGGCAGGAAACAAAGTCTTCCTTAAAGAAGAATGGGAAACATAGATGCTAGAAACAATTATTCTTGCCTTCTTTGTGAGTCACATCTAGAGAGACTCATGTTGGCACACATAATCTATACTGGCAAAAAACAAAACTACCTACACGCCATGCCATCTTACATTCATAATAAATTCACTATAACATATATGTATGTATACCATAATGTGTGTGTGTATATATACATACACACATATCCTATACTATACATACACTATACTATATATACACTATAGTATATATAATATAATGTGCAAATATACTGTGATATGCATATGGAAACCAGTTAGCACTTATATGAATGATAACCACGGGAAGGCAGCTTGGTATAGCAGCTGGAGAGCCAGACTGGAGTCAAGAATTAATCCCACTGGGGCGGCTAGATGGCGCAGTGAATAGACCACCGGCCCTGGAGTCAGGAGTACCCGAGTTCAAATCTGGCCTCAGACACGAAAAACTAGCTGTGTGACCTTCGGCAAGTCTCTTAACCCCAACCTGCTCTCCAAAAAGCAAAAAAAAAAAAAAAAAAAAAAAAAAAAAAAAAAAAAAAAAAAAAAACGGAATCCCACTTTAGACATTTCTTAACTGTGTGACCCTGATCAAGTCTCTCTCTTTCTCAGCCTCAGTTTCTCCCTCTATAAAGTGGGGATAATAATAGAACCTACCTCACAGGACTGTTGGAAGGATCAAATGAGATAATATATGTAAAGTACTTTGTAAACCTTAAAATGTTCTATAAAGGTTACTTATTGTTATTTAAAAGTATACATGTATATTTGAATTTATTAATATTTTCTCTGATTGAAACCAATATGATTTTCTTTTGCTTGAAAGTACTTTTATATTTGTAAGATACTTTGATATAAGACAAATCTAGATCCAAATTCTTGGATCTTTTTTTAATAAATAAAAGTATAAGTAAATAACTTAATAACCTATTATGCATACAAAGAATAGCATAGGCAAAAAATGATTTAACTAAAACAGAAAAGTTTTATACTAGTTATACACTTGTATTAGTACTTTTTAGTCTCTTTTAAAATCAATATTTTAAGTATCAAAAAATTTCTTCAATAATGTAGAATGAAATTACAACTTCCACCTTTGTTTATATCCTGGTTATCACATTTCACCCAATACTTAGAGTCTATGAGCCTAATTTTCAGAGCAAGCTACTCCAATATTTTTTTTCTTTCTTTCTTATGTCCTTGAAAAAGAGAAGCAGAGGAGGGAGAAGAGGACATGTGTTACTTGGCCTTTCCACTAATCTTTGGTAGGCAGTGCTGTCAGGCACCATTTTCATGAGTACCAGATTCACCTAGTTTTCAAAGAGGAAAAGTCAGCGTTTGATGATGAAGAAAGTTTGGATTTAATTTTCACTTTGAAACACATGGATATTATTCCATATAAAACTTGGCTTTATGAATATTTTCAAAATACAAGACCTTGTACATGGACATATTAGCTTTTAGCTGCACATCATTGACAAGCTGTTTTCAAGGCTGTCAAAGTGGAGAAGCTAGAAACCTGCTTCCTCCTTTGCCTTTCAATAGTATCAGGCAGAGAAAAGATTATTCTTACCAGCCTTCACATTTTCCCAGCAAACAGCTTTCATTCTGAGCCTAGCCTCATAAAATGGAAATTTTAATTAGATGAAAAACTCAATAAGGAGATATACTGCTTCTAACTTGATAAGATCAAAAGGCTCATTTAGATTAGTGAAGAAGCTCCAAAGTTATCTGGATGGTCCAGAACTACCACTTTATTTACACATAAAAGTAAAGAGATAGACTGAAAAAAAGAGCTGGACACAACAGAGACATGGAGTTAAAACATTCAGTGAATTTTATTTCCTAAGCTGTCGCTTAACAACTGCTTACATGTTAATCACTGTCCTACGTGATTAAGAGAAGAGCCATATTGAACTGGATGAATATAACAGTCCAGACTAATTTGATATAGTTTCTTTCTTGACAGTTTCTTTCTTCAAATATGTACTATAAACTTACAAGTAAAATTATCAGTAGTACTAAGTAGATTTATTACTTTGAAAACAATAGTGTATGCTGGTGCAACTGAAAACTGGCCCAGCAGTTCTGGAAAACAAGTTATAATGAACTATCTAGGTAATACAGTGGTCAGAGTGCTGGACTTGGGGTCAAGAAGACCCGAGTTCAAACCTAGCCTCAGATAGACACATTAGCATGACCCTGGGCAAATGAGTTAAACTCTGTCTGCCTCAGTACCTTCATCTGTCAAATGTGGATGATAATAATGTGCAGCTACACATACCAGAGCTGTTATGAAGATAAAATGAGATAATATTTGTAAAACATTTTGCAAACCTTAAAGCACTATATAAATGGTAGTTATTATTTTTATTATTCATTTATTTTATTATTATTTTTATTATTAAAAATGTCCCCAAAGCCACAAAACCATCTGTACTGGACAACTACTAGGTGTAAAACCTCAAAGAGATCAAAAAAAGAATAAAAGGATTCACACGTTAAAAAAAATATTTATAGCAGTGGTTAGGGTTAGGGTTAGTGTTAGGGTTAGGTTTGGAGTCAAGAGGCATTTAGGGTTAGGATTAGAGTTAGCATTAGGTTTAGAGTAGGGATAAATTTAGGGTTGATGTTAGAGTTGGGAGGGTTAGAGAGCGCGTTTGGGTTAGAGTTAGGTGTAGGGTTAGAGTCAGGAGGTGGGAGGCATTTAGCATTAGCCTTAGGGTTAGGGTTAGAGTTGGTAGTCAGGAGGCTTGGGTTAGGGTCAGGGTTAGGGTTAGATTTAGAGTCAGGAGGCAGAAGAGTTAAAGTAGGGAGGTATTTAGGGTTAGGGTTAGGGTTGGAGAATGCATTTTGGGTTAGGGTTCAGGTTAGAGTTGGGATGCATTTAAGGTTAGAGTCAGCATGCAAATTTAGGATTATGGTTAGGCATTTTAGGCATTTTTAAAGGCATTTTAGGGTTGATACTACTTGGTAGTATCAAAAAATTTCTTCATGGGGCGACTAAATGGCAGAGTGAATACAGCACTGACTCTGGAGTCAGGAGGACCTGAGTTCAAATCCGGTCTCAGACACTTAATATGTACTAGCCATGTGACCTTGGGCAAGTCACTTAACCCCAACTGCCCTGACTTCCCTCCTCCAAAAAGCAAAAAAAAAAAAAAAAAAAATTTTCACTTGGGGCAAGGATATCAGGGGAAAAAGAAAATAAATGCTTGTAAAAATAAAACATTTAAAAATAAAGCAATTGACTGCTCGCAAGACCTCATATTTTCCTGAAAAGGACAAATATGGTAGAATTAATTATTTGATAGTTTTAACAATGAAGAAATTTATAATATTAAACACAGGCTATTTAATCATACTTGTATGATCGCATAGTATCTGGTCTCCAATACATCTTTCTAAAACTTTCTGAACAGGTTACTTGAAACTTTGTGCATTTGCTCACTAAGGGTGATGAGGTCATGCTCAAAAATTATTTCAATAGACTAGAATAATAGGTCAAACCTAATAAAGAGGAAACCAAATAGATATGAATAAATCTAAAGTCCTACGTGAGAATTCCCACACAAGAGCAGCTAAGTGGCACAGTAGATAATGAGCCTGGCCTAAAGTCAGGGAGACTCATCTTCCTTAGTTCATATATGACCTCAGACACCAGCTTTCGTGATGCTGGGCAGTCATTTAAACCCATTTGCCTAAATTTCTCATCTATAAAATGGCCTGGAGAAGGGGATGGCAAACCACCCCAGTATCTTTGCCAAGAAAACCCTAAATGGGGTCATAAAGAACCAGGCACAACTGAAAATGACTCAATAACAACCCGTAAGGATTAAAAAAATTAACTCTATGAGTATGTGATGTGGTATGAGTGGCTAGAAGAGTTTGTAGGAGAAAGTTCTAGGAGTTTTAGTGGATTGTGGACTCAAAGCTGAGTCAACTGGGCCACATGGCTGCCAGAAAAAGAAGAGTAATGTCCAGAATGAGGAACATGATCATTCCACCGTACTCTCTCTAAACTGACCACATCTGAAATATTGTGTTCAGCTCTGAGTACCACTTTTAAGAAAATTCATTGCAAAACTGACATACACCCAGCAGAGTTCTTCTGTGATGGTGAGGTGACTGGAGATCATGCCATATGTCAAAGTCTAGTCATCAGTTGCTATTCACTTTTTATCTCCATTAACAAATTACTCTCCTCCTCATACATAGCTATTTCTCAGAATGCACTGAGGGAAGAAAAATTTTGATGGTAGAGAGACAAAGAAATAATCAAGGAATATAGGCAACTATAAGGAGTACTCACTAAGGGACTTTGAGAATCCATGGGATACTGGGGGACTGGAGGGATGGGATGTTAGAAATGAGTATATGTCTCTAAAGCAGTGGGCCTCGACTCCTTTGGGGGTCAAATGGCCCTTTCACAGGGGTCGCCTAAGACCATTGGAAAACACACATTTGCAATGGTTTTAGGAACCAAGACATCACTCCTCTATCCATCTCCAGGTGGGTCTGCCCACATGCAGATACACCCAGATACACTCACATATAAGTATTAACGGTTTGCAGCATTAGGAAGGTTGAGAACCACTGCTCTAAAGGAAGGTAGAAGGATACCAAGGAGTACTCAAGAGGAGTCTTTGGGGAAGAAAGAAAAAATTAGAAAGAAAAATTCCAGCATTACTATTGAAATGTAATGGGCAATCTGAAATGGAAAAAAAAACCCCATATATAATATATATGTGTGTGTGTGTGTGTGTATACATAAACATACATATACATACACATACACATATACATCTATAGATATATGAAAAGGGTATCATCCTTCACAATTGTAATCCTCCTTATGCACAGATCCAGTCATACTACTCTTCTATTCATAATTCTTCAAAGAAAAGTTCAAATTCCTTTATCTTCCTTTATAAACCCTCCACAAAATGGCACCATCCTGCTCCAGTAGTATCTTACATTATACCCCTTCAGACAATCTGCTCCTGTCACCTGGATTATTTGCTGTTCCTTATACACACTTCACATTCTTCTATTTTCATGCCTCTGTTCACATGTGTTCCATTCAACAAGTACCTATACTGTGCTTAGTGCTAGGGAGACAAAGACAAAGATAATATAGTCCCAGCACTTGAGCAACTTCTATTACACTTGGAGAGAACAACATGTATACAGGTAAGTCAATGCAAGATATATATCCAATAAACATAAAGGAATTGGGGGGCAGAGAATAACACCTCATAGAATCAAGAAAAGCCTGCTGAAGCAGGTGGCACTTAAGCCAAGCCTTGAAAGAAGCTAGGCATTCCAAAAGGTGGAGGTGAAGAGGGAAGACCAAACTGGTGCTAAGGAGAGCCCATGCAAATGTTTGGAGGCAGAAGATGGAAAGTACAGGGAAGCAGCAAGTGGGCCAGTTTGACTACAGTATAGGGTACAGGAAGCCAGATTGTGAAATGTTTTAAATTCTGAGCAGATTTCTATTTGATTCTAGAGGCAATAAGAAGCCACTCACTAGAGCTTTCTAAGCAAGGGATTGATATCATCACACACATGTTTTAGAAATACCATTTTGGTGTCTCTGGGGAGAATAGATTGGGAAAGCTAAAGGCAGGGAAAACAATTAGAATATTATTTGACAGAGTTCAAGCAAGAAGTGACAAAGGCCTAAACTAGGGTCATTCTGAGTAGACAGAATGGACCTGAAGAAAGAGATTTGGAGACAGAATCAGCAAGAATTTGCAACTACTTAGAACTGGGGGAGGAAGAGAACAAAGAGTGAAGGAAGACCCTGAGGGAGTGAACCTGGGTACCTGGAAGAATAGTGACTCCATCAATAGAAATGGGGAGATTTGGAAGAGGGTTGGATTTAAGAAGAAAGATAATGAGTTCTACTTCTGAACATGCTGAGATGAAATGTCTTTGAGACATCTAGTTGGAGGAGGACTAGATCTCAGAGAGATAAGGATTTTAGATGTAAAACTAGGAGTGATCTACATAGAGAGGATTGGAGAACCATTGGGATTGGAGGAGAATAGCAAGAAAGAGTGCAGAGAGAGGAGGCAGAGTCCTGGGGTATACCCATACAGGGGGTAGATGAGGAAGAAGAGGGATAAATATCCTGGAAAGGAAATGGAGAAGAATCAGTCAGACATGTAAGAAGAAAACCTAAATAGAACAGTGCCACAGTGGCACCCCAATACCCCCAAAAATGCATGGAGGAGAAAATGTCTAGTAGGAAGAAGTG
Organism: Pseudocheirus occidentalis; assembly: GCA_028646575.1. Taxonomy (NCBI): domain Eukaryota; kingdom Metazoa; phylum Chordata; class Mammalia; order Diprotodontia; family Pseudocheiridae; genus Pseudocheirus; species Pseudocheirus occidentalis. The sequence goes on from CM053594.1 coordinate 103,861,170, forward strand.
GTCAACAGTGTAAATCACTAAAGAGACATAGAAGAAAAAAGATTATTACATTTAGCAATATAGAGATCACTTGTGATCTTGGAGAAGGACATTTCATTTGAAAAATAGAGAAAGAAAGAATTCAAATAGCCATGAAATAGAGAAAGGAGTGTGAAGTGAGAAAATGAAGGCAGTGATTGTAGACAGCTTTTACAATGACTTCTAAAATGTTTTGAGAGGATGGTAGGGTCAAGGGAAGGCTTTTTGAGGATGGGGAGACATCAGCAAGTTTACAGACAGTAAAATAGTAGACAGTGGACAGAGATTGAAAATTAAGAAGAGACAATAATGAAAGGGGCAGCTCCCAGAGGAGACAGGAACGGATGGGATCAAGGTTGCAAGTAAAGTAAAGGGGTTGGACCTATCAATGAGAAGGACCACCTTTCTGTCTGAGACTGAAGCAAATCTTCAGCATGGATTATTCTCAGCCTCTGAATATCTTCCCTGCTGCCATTCTGCAGTTATTGAGCAAGGCCTATAATCAGGATGACTCAATTCACTACAAATGAATGCTTTCTAATCTCAATTGGTTCTTCTCTTTATCACATGCCAGTCATTTTATTCTTCATTTATTGATCATGCTCTATCGCACATCTTTTATATCACAGCTTCTCTTCTCTCCTCAAGTCACCTATACCACTCTGCTCCCTCTGGCTAAAGACCTTGCCTCAGCCTTTACCAGCAAAATTGAGGTTATTCACTACGAGCATCCTGTTTTGCCCTGTTCTATACCTTAAATCCACCCTTATATCTCTTACATTTTAAGAATCCTCTTCCCCAAAGCCCCCTTTTTTGGGGGGGAGTATTTAGTTCCTCCCCAAACCTCCATTTTAAGGACAACACTCCAGCCAGTCATGTCTTCCTTTCCAAAATCACTCCTGACCTTCTGGATTTTCTTTACAATGCTTCAGATTAGAGACCTCTCCACTCCCCTCACTCTTCAGCTTCCTTTTTTGCATGTTGTGTTTCCCCCACCTCCCATTAGAATATAAGCTCATTGAGGGCAGGGATTCCTTTTCTTTCTTCTTATATTTGTATTCTCCAAGCTTAGCATAGTACCTGGTACACAGTAAGCCCCCACTAAATGCTTGTTGGCTTGACTTAACTTGGTCATAGTCTTCAGAATGATAAAAAGAATGGATTACTGCTTCAAAGTAAGCTGGGAAAAATAGCGTACACTACTCCAATAGGATACTTACCGCCTTATAAGGATTTAAAAATTTAATAAAGCCAAGGTATCCCAGATTAAACAGGGTAGAAAACCACTCACCCTCAGGGAAAGTTGAGTTTTGTTTTTATTTTATTTTCCAGCCGAAGTTTTTATTCACAGTCAAATGCGGAGTAAGAAGAATTTGAGATAAGTCATTGTGGATACAAGTGGTACATCCTTAAGTAAACCAAGCGGTATATCCTTAAGTAAAAAAAAGTATATCTTTAAGTATCAGGATTTAGATTTAATAATCATTGTGATGCAATTTTTTTTCCTCTTAAGGAATAGCTAGAAATTTGAAATCCTCAAAGAATTCTTTTAAATGCTTAATAAATGTTGAATTGAATTAAAATAATGTTCCTAGTGGAGTCTGAAGACTATGTAGAGATGAATAAAGCTGACACATGCTGTGGCATGATCCCAGGGAACTATGAGTGCAAGAGCCAATTAAGAACTCTACAAGCAGAAGGAAGTGTCTAAATAGAGTTATTTAGCGAAGGTCTACAATCTGACTGCAGAGCTGACTAACTCTACATATCCTTTGAAAACACAGAAATGTGTCTAAGTATCTTGGGAAATTGCAAGTGATCATCAGTGATATTTTTAAGTCCTAGAATGACAATTATAAGAACTGGCTGCTATGTCTCTAAGTTAGCAGTTTCATACTCTTTAAAATAATTAGTTTCTACACTCAGAGGAAGAATACAAATGGAGAGAAGTTATCTTAGAAAATATATGCACTTTTCCTCACTGGGACAAGGTTCATCTATCCATTCATGAATTTGACAGAATGAAAGGGAGAATTGCATATACTCGTGCAGAGTATTTAAGTTGTATAAACAAGCAAGTTAGACCATTGAGGTCATAAAACAAATTTTGGTTCTAACCAATCCAGTCTGCCCTTGAACTTTAATTATACAGAGATCACAGAATCAGAGATTTAGAACTGAGAAGAATCTTAGAAGCAGCTAGTCCCTTCATTTGAGAGATGGGGAAACTGAGGCCCAGAGGGGTTGAGGGACTTACCCAGGATAACTCAGGAAATCAATAATGAGCTAAGTTTGGAATCTGACTCCAAATCTCCCACTATATAAACTAGGTGGTATACTGGAGAGAATATTAGAGTTGCAGTCACAAAAATCTGAATTCAAATCCCAACCACTTCTTCACATTGTTCTGTACTCAGTCAGAAGACCTGCAGTATCAGACTCAAACAGAAACCAGGGACATTGGGAGATAGGTAAGTATCCCTGTGAGGCATATTGACTTAAAAAAACACATATTAATAGTATCATTGGTTTTATCTATACTTTTGTTTACTTTATTAAATAATTCCCAATTACATTTCAATTTGGAACCACATTGGGGAGTGTTGGCCACACATGGCTGAGGGTGGTGTGTTTGATACCTCTGAAGTAGACAGAAAGTTTTTCCTTAATTGAATTAAATCGTGGGGGCATGATGTTTTTTAACTAAATAGAAAACTGAATCTAAATCAACTTTAAGTAATCTAAGCTATCATAACTAAAACCATAATAAAATATAATGCAGTACTGACAAAAAGAAAAGGTAGTACTTTTTTTTTTAAGTAGTTTGTCCCTGTATCATCCATTTATTTTTTTATGTATAACTCAGGTGTCCATTTCTCAGTTTCTTTCTGAATTTATTGTCATATTCTGTGATGGGCTTTGTCCACAGAGTCAGACTAAAATCAAAAGAGGCTTTCCCCAAAAGCTACCATCATCAGAAGTGTTCAAAAAAGAAGCTGATTGACCACATATCAGTGATGTCTTAAGGGAAATTTCTGTCTGGAAGAGGAAGGTTAATTAGAAAGCCTCCAAGGTCACTTCTAGCTTTAAGGTTCTAGGATTCTATAATAATGTGGAGAAAACAGTTAAACAACTTAATGGATACAAGCAACTAAGCAACCTATCAGAAAGTCTGTTTTTTTTTTTCTCTCAGTAGCAATTTTTTAGGGACCTGACCCCAATGGATTCAGCTAATTGTTTCTTTCTCTCTACTTTGCCTGGGGGACTTTAGCATTAAAAAAGAAAAACAGATTTCAGTGAGGTTTTTTGGGCCAACACAATTGGTGGTAATGCGGTCATGCACTTAATCACCATTGCTCCACCCCTTTCTAACTTCATCCTGAGATCCTCCAGCTGGCAAGTACATGATACAGACTGTCCTGCAGTACGCCAATCTTTTATGTCACTGATGACTACACAAATGAATAGCAAGACAACATAAAAAGCTAACAAAGAAGAATCAGTTGCAATACTTGCTGAAAACTTCTTCTACTCCAATCACTTATGGTTTCTAAACATTTTTTCCCCCTTATTATGGGTCATACCAGAAGAATGTATTATAACAACCAGGAAATAGAGTTTTTAATATCAACTCTGTAAAAATGGTCACACAACTATGATGCCATTATTATTGAACAGATCACACTTTCTTGATTAATTAGAATCATGTGTCCAACAACTGTAACTTTATTATTTTGAGATTGCAAGAATAAGACAAAAATTGGCCAGACAGCAGTTTATGGGAAAATGACCTGGGAGTTTTGGTGGGCTGCCAGATCAGTATAAGTCAACAGTATGAGATATAACAGCCAAAAAAGCAAATTTAATTTTAGGCTATTCAATTAAGGTGAGACATAGTCTGTAAAACATGAAAGGTGATAATCAGTTAGTCAGGAAATGAGCATTTAATCGTATGCCAGATGCTAAGTAAGTACTGGGAATAACAATAAAAGCAAAGGCAAGTCCCACTTAAGCCAGCCCTGACCAGAGTACACCTGGGTTATTTTGTGTGGTTCTGGACAACATATTTTAGGAGGAATAATGAAAAACTGGACCACCGCCAGAGGAGAGAAACCAAGATACTGAGGTGACTGGAGCCTATGCCTATTGAGAACTGTTCGAAAAAACTTGAGATATATAGCCTAGAAAATATTCTTCACAAGAAGACTTAAAGGAAAGGAAGTTATGAGCTGCCTTCAAGTATCTGATGGGCTGTTATGGGAAAGAGAGATTGATTTTGTTCTGCCTGGGCACAAAAGAGAGAAATAGAAGTAGCCAGTAGAAACTACAGAAGCAGACTTAGGTTTGATGCAAGATTTAATTTCCTAACAGGGTTAAAATTCCATTAAGTTCTTTCAAGACTGTAACTGTCTTTTGCCTCTTTTTATATCCCCTATGCTTAACATGATGCCTGGCACACAGTAGGCACTTGATAAATTTTTATTGATATATTCATTGATTGACTACAATTAGGGCTCTCTAAAAGTGAAGTGGGCTGCCCCAGGAAGTAATGTGTTTACCATCATTAGAGGTCTTCATATGGTTTAAATGTGAAAGAAATCTAGAAGTTTTAGGTGATAACAATCTCAGGATGAACTAATAGTGCTATATGGCTACCAAATAACCAAATGCAGCCTTAGGTTGTATATTAATGGTAGCCTAGTGTGCAGAATAAGTCATCTGACCTCTCTGGATCTGATTCCTCCTCCATAAAATGGGAATAAAAATTATTTGCAGCAACTACTTCACTAGGTCATCAAAGAAAACTCCAAACTTTGAAGTGCTTCACATAGGACAGTTATTTTTAACAAGGACAGTAATAGTACAAGTGTAGTAGGTTCTTTGCCTGATTCAGTTCAGTCAAATTAGGTCCATTTTTCTAGATAAAGTAAGAGGAAAACATAGAAAATAGTAAAAATTACTAAGAGGAGAGGTCTATAAATATAATTATTAAACTCCAAAGGAATTATTAAAACATAAATTACAGCATGAACAGCATTTAATTAAAGGTTTTTTGTAGATGTTACATATTTTAAATGAATGAATTCAAATTTATCCACTAATATTCAACCTGATTTTACACACATACACGCGCACACACACACACATCCTGAAGTAAGCCTCTGGATTGATGTTAGTGAATTCACCCAAAATTCAGATGCAAAGAACATTTCTTCAAAATATTTTTGGACTTCTCAGAAGTACTGTTTAAATTAGATTTTTATAATCTATAATCCCACGTGCTTCTCTGACATTTAAAGTGAGTTTACTGAATAAGAAACTCAGGTAAATGTCAGAAAAAAAAAGAAAGAGCTTGGTTATTTGGCCAGGTCAGACAGAGGAAAAAAAATAGCTAGTATACAAAAGTCAAACTGTTAGGCTTACAAGTGAATAATATTTTTTTTCTGCTTTTTAAGAGCAGTCAAGCATTTTATAAAAATGAGATATGGATTTTTATATTAGTTTCCTATGACTCACTAATTCAGGAACGAGTAATTTATCTTTTATATTAGATTTTAAAACTTCCTAATGATTAAAATTAGTGTCATTAAAAATGAAATAGACTTGCACGATTTCTTGAAAGAGAGCAGTATTGAAACCACAAGCAAAAGTAATACGAAGTCAGTCTCCTGGCTTAGTCTTTTGTTTTCTCCCCACCTCCCCAGCTTCCAATAGAATCTTCCCTTGAAACAAATAAATCAACAAGCAAAACAAACATACACACTGGCCATATCTGAAGACATGCATCATTCTACACTTATTGTTCACCACCTCTTTATTCATAGGTGGAATGCATGTGTCACCATCAAGTCTTTGAAGTCCTAAGTGGATTACTGCATTGATCAGAATTGTGAGGTCTTTCAGAATTGGTTTCCTCTACCTTATTATCCTGGTCTTTGTTTAAATTGTTTTCCTGGTTCTACTTACTTTGTTTTGTATCAGTTAGTAAGTCTTCCACCCTTCAAAGAAAAGTATACCTCAGACATCTAGAAGAATCATGGACTTTAACACTGAAAGGCATTGTAAGGATTGTCAAAGGAACCCTTTTATAGATGAAGACACTGAGATTCAGAGAAGTTTCATGACTTACCAAAGGTCATACAGCTAGTTCTTGGCAATCAGGACCAGAACTCAAGACTACTGATTTCTTGGTACTAAAGAGAGCCATGTTTATGGAAACTTGTTGCTTTTCCCATCTGTGTTCTTTCCAGGGCCATTTCTCCATCTTCTTCTAAGTCTCTTTTAGAACTGATAGCAAAATCTAAATGTGGCAGCTTCATTTTCCTTGATAGTAAAAAAAGAAAAAAGTTTGTTAGTAAACCAAACAAAATAATAGCAAGCCATACTTAAAACAGACAACTTTGCTTATACTCAACTGAATCTCCATTCTGGTAGACAGCTGTTCCATTTTGCTAAAATTTGCTCAAACAGAACTCCTTTCTGGCACATGGCAAAGGAGACAAATAGCTTCAGATAACACATTCAGTATTTTTGGCATTTATGAAATACAAATTCTCCACCTGGGTTGTTAAATCATTTTTCATGTGACAAAAAAAAAATTTTATATACATGTATGTTCCTTGCTAAGAAACAATTCCTTAACTCATTCATTGCATCCCAACGTTTTTAAAAGTATTATGGCAATAAGGGCATTCATTTCATAATGTACTAACCACAAAACTTCAAACAAACTTCAAAAATGACACATTCTCAGTTTGTACTTTAGGGCTATGGCCTACTTACTGGCTTGAATCCTACCCAACCATTTTCTTTTTTTAACCCCTTCCAAGGGGAATAAAAAAAAAACCAAATTATTTTTTTTCTTAAAATTCTGTCAATTGAATTTTTAACAATCAAAATGCCTTTTTATTGTTAAGAAAAATCTAGACAAAGTATTCATTTCACGTTACAATTCAGTGATGTTCCCATGAATAGAAAGGTTAACAATTATAAAGATTTTAAAGTATTTTAAACAACATTGATTTAACCTTTTGAGAGCTTGTACTTTGCAAGATTTTTTATTTTATTGGTTGTGGTAACTCCCTCTTTGATATAGGTGATAATTATTCCACACCTTTTTCTTCTATCTGTCCTTTTTATTTGTCCATATTTTCCTATAAATCTTTGATAGAGGAATTACATAGTTTAATAGAAGCCTTTCTCTGGTTCTTTTAATATCTCCTAGTGTAACAGTGTTCTCATTTGGATAATCATCTCATTCTTTCTGTATGATTAGACAGGTCACCACCATTTCTGGCCAGATATATTCTCAGCATCTTCTACTATGGCTCTTCTACACATCATCAAAGGTAATGTGCTATGGCCTACTGGTGCCCACTATTTATCTTTTCATTGTCCTTTTGGTTGTTTGTTGTTTTAATTTAATTCTTCTGAGATTATAGTACTTCATAAATCATACATATAGTTAGTCAATCAATCAACTAGCATTTATTAAGTGCCAATTATGTCCTAGAAATCTCTTCACCCTGGAAACTCACTCTACCCAGGAGATCACACTTCAGAAATATCCTTTTCCCTGGAGTCTCTCCCTTTAATTAGCTAGTTTGTTTCCAAACCTCCTTTTTAAGCAAGGTACCAAGGCCAAATATGTCTTCACTCTTCTCCAGGTTTCATTCCTAACTCTCCTGAACTTTCTCTAAGATGCCTCCACACTGAGTACCTTTCTCTCTTCTTCTTCCCCTTCTCCTGTTTTTTTCAGTTCCCTTTTTGAATCTTCCCTGCTTAGGCTTTAAGTCCCTCGAGGGCTTACTTTCTACTTGTCTTTGTATTCTCAGAATTTAGCACAGTGTCTGGTGTATAGTAAGGATTTAATAAATGTTGACTTGATCTGACTTTACTACTACATGCCAGGTACTGTGCTAAGCCCTGAAGATACTATTCTAGACTCTTTTTCCCTCAGTTATGAGCCCGATTCATTAAGGATAAAAAATAACAATTAATAATGACAATAATAAGGTTTTCATGAAACTATTCTCCCCGGGTTCACCTCTTATTTAATTGACTGATCTTTCTCAATGTCCTTTGCTAGATCTTCATCCAACTCATACCCACTAACCATGGATGTCCCATAAGGCTCTATCTTGGGCCCTTTCCCCTTCTCCCTCTACTTCTTCAGTTGGTGATGTTACAAATTTCCATTAATTATGTTAATTAATTATGCTAATGAGTCTCAAATTTACTCATCTAGCCCTAAATTCTCTGCTGACCTCCAATCATTTATTTCCAACTGCATTACAGACATCTCAAACTGAATGTGCAGTAGATATCCTAAACTCAACATTATCTCTCCCCCTCCAAAAATAAACAAACAAAATCCTCTCTCCTCCTATTAACTTTGCTATTACTGTCAAGGAAAACACCAATCTCCTACTCTCCCAAATCTGCAAACTAGATGTCTTCTTTGACTTCACTCTATCTCTCTTTCAACCTCCATATTCAATTTGTTGCTAAGGCCTGGCAACTTTACCTTTGAACATATATCTCATAAGCCCCCTTCTCTCCTTAGATACTGCCACCAACTTGGTGGCCCTAATTAGCATGTGCCTGAACTAATCCAATAGTCTAATGGCAGTTCTCCCTGTCACAAGCCTCTCCCTCCTCCAACCCATCCTCCATTCACCTGTCAAGATGATTTTCCTAAAGTATAGATTGACCTCATCAACCCAATGCTCAATAACTCCAGTGGCTCCCTAACAGCTCCAATGTCAGATCAACGATCTTTAGTTTGGTATTCAAAGCCTTTCATAACCTCACCCCTACACACACTTTTCCAGTCTTTTTACACTTTACACTGACCTCCTTGCTGTTTCTCAAAAACAAGGCTCCATTTCCCATTTTGGGCATCCCTGCTGGCAGTTCCCCATTCCTGGAATCCTCTCTTTCCTTTTCTCCACTTCCTGTATTGCCTAGCTTCTTTAAAGTCCCAGTTAAAATCCTAACTTCTACAGGAAGTCTGTCCTGAACTGCCTTAATTCTAGTGACTTCCCTCTGTTGAATATCTTTAACAGAACTGTACAACTTCACAGTAGGCAGGGGCCAAAATTAAAATAGGCCAAACTTCTTCAGTCTGCAGATGGGTCTTTAGTGGCTCACTTTCCAAGTAAAGGTATAACTAATTATTAAATTATTTTCAAACAAACCATATTTTTAAAGGGAAATTTCAATTAATATCAATTAATTGCTTATTAAGATTTTTATCATGAAATCACATTAATGTTAAAAAGTTACTTTGTCAAGCTGTACAAGTTTTAATAAATTTTTCATATTTTCTTACTGTTTACATTTAGTAACAACTGAAAACACAGCAAAAAGATACAACTCTCCTCTCAGATTAGAGACAGACTGACAATGGCTAGTTGCCTCGGGTCACACGACAAACAGGAGAGAGTGTACAGTGGCAACCCATCTACCAATGCACATGATGGGCACAAGAGTGACTAGTGGAAGGTGGGTTAAACAGAGCACAGACAAAGCACTCCTTACATTTTTACTTTCTTTTACTTTCTCTACATTTTTCGTGGGTAACCCAAAATCTTTTGGCAGGCCTCAAGCAATCCTCAGGCCGTATGTTGTGCAGGCCTGATCTACAGTTTATCCTATATATATATTTATATGTGTATCTGTTGTTCCCCCCATGGTTATTTCTTTGAGGTGAGGGACTGTTCCATTTTTTGTACTTATATTACTAGCTAGCATATTGTCTGACATATAATGAGGCCTAAGAGATGCTTGTTAGTTGATGGTTTGATTGAATGATTTAATGTTTCTTGACATTTAAGTTAAATATCAAATAAGGTCAAATACCTTGTATAGAAAAAAATGTCAAACTGTATCTTCCTGCCTAGTTATTTAGATCATGATTTGATTCCTTCAATTTAAATAAAAAACATTCTGTATTCATATAAACATCTGAAATTTTATTTTCCTATCTTTAATAATCAATAATGGGGGGGCGGCTAGATGGCGCAGTGAATAGAGCACCGGCCCTGGAGTCAGGAGTACCTGAGTTCAAATCCGGCCTCAGACACTTGACACAAAAAGCTAGCCGTGTGACCTTGGGCAAGTCACTTAACCCCAACTGCCCTCCAAAAAGCAAAAACAAAAAAACAAATAATCAATAATGGGCCAGGCACCATGTGAGGTTCTGAGGATACAAAGAAACATTGTATTATAACATAGTATGGTGGATCCCACCAGAGAGTCTATCAATCAATCAAAAAACATTTATGTCAGGCACTGTGCTAGACACTGAGAATTCTCACTTTCAAGAAGCTTATGGTCTGTCAGGGGAGAGGATATATATGTGTATATAATTGCATGTGTATGAGTTTGCATGTGAGTAGAGAGAGATACATATGTATATATAGATAGATGTGTATATATGACATGTATGTGTGTATACACATATAGGTAAATATACGATAAACATGTGAGCACACTTGGTAGAATTTGGAAAGGCTTAATATATAATGCAGTGTTTGAGCTTTGTTTTGGAGGCAAAGGGATGGGGATAAGGAAGGAGTGTGCTCAGGAAAGGGAGATGGCTAAAGCAGTGACACAGGGAAAGGAAATGGAGTACCATATGTGAGAAACTGAATGAAGGTAATTTACTTGGAACTTTTTCTTTCTTTTTAAAAATTTATTTATCTAATATTTTTAGTTTACATCATTCATTTACACAAGAATTTGAGTTACAAATTTTCGCCCCATCTTTCCCCTACCTACCACCATGAAATATCGATCCCATTGTATTCCCCCTCCCCCAGTCTGCTCTCTCCAACATCCTCCTTCATCACTCCTCTGACTTTTCGGTGGGGCAGGATGGATCTCCATACCCCAGTGCCTGTATCTCTTATTTCCCAGTTGCATGTAAATAATAATAATAATATATTTTTTAAACATTTGATTTTAAAACTTTAAATTCTAGATTCTCTCCCTTCCTCCCTCATCACTCACCCTCACCGGGAAGACAAGCAATTCAATACAGGCCATATATGTGTAGTTTTGCAAAACAACTCCACAATGGACATATTGTAAAAGACTGACTATATTTCCCTCCGTCCTAGCCTGTCCCCACACTTGTTCTATTCTCTACTTTGTCCCTGCCCCTTTACAAAAGTGTGTGCTTCTAACAACCCTCCCCCCCAACAGACCCTCCCCTCCATCATCCCCCCTCTCATCCCCTTCCCACCTACTCTCCTGTAG
>CM053594.1:103872952-103906288 GCA_028646575.1 Pseudocheirus occidentalis
GGCGGGGTGGGGGGAGGGTTGCGGGAAGCACACATCTCAGTAAAGGCACAGGGACAGGGTAGAGAACAAAACAAGCGGGGGGGGGGGGTGCAGGATAGGAAGGAGGGACATACAATCAGCCTCTCACAATTTACCCACCATGGAGATGTCCTGTGTAATTACACATGTACAGCCTGTATTGAATTGTTGCTCCTCCCAGTGGGAGTGGGTGACAGGGGAGGAATTGCAAGAATCTAGAATTTGAAGCTATACAATCAAATGCAACTGGGAAATAATACATACAGGGACGGGGGGCAGGGAGCCCCTCCCTGCCCTGCTGGAAAGCTAGAGGGACGTTGGAGGAGGACATAATAGGGAACAGATTGTGGGAGGGGCGTTACAGGGGGATCAGTGTTCTGGGCTGGAGGGTAGGGGAAAGAAATTTGTAACTCAAAATCTTGTGGAAATGAATGATGTAACCAAGAAAATAAATTAAAATTAAAAAAAAAGAATGTTTGAAAGTCCTCCACCTCACTGAATGACCATATTTCCCCCTGAAACATTATACTCAATTTTGCTGGGTAGGTGATTCTTGGTTTTAATCCTAGCTCCTTTGACCTCTAGAATATCATATTCCAGGCCCCTCAGTCTCTTAATGTAGAAGCTGCTAGATCCTGTGTTATCCTGATTGTGTTTCCACAATATTCAAATTGTTTCTTCTTGACTACTTGTAATATTTTCTCCTTGATCTGGGAACTCTGGAACCTGGGTATAACATTCCTAGGAGTTTTCTTTTGGGGATCTTTTTCAAGAAGTGATTGGTGAATTCTTTCAAGTTCTATTTTGTCCTCTGGTTCTAAGATATCAGGGCAATTTTCCTTGAGAATTTCTTGAAGGATAATTTCTAGGTTCTTTTTTCGGTCACGGCTTTCAGGTAGTCCAATAGTTTTTAAATTGTCTCTCCTGGATCCATTTTCCAGGTCAGTGGTTTTTTTCAATGAGATATTTATTTTTTCATGTTTAATAGTATCTTGATTTCTCATAAAGTCATTAGCTTCCATTTGCTCCGGTCTAATTCTGAAAGAATTATTCTCTTCAGTGAGCTTTTGAAATTCCTTTTCCATCTGGCAAATCTGACTTTTTAAGGCATTCTTCTCCTCAATAGCTTTTTGGGCCTCTTTTGCCATTTGAGTTAGTGTATTTCTTAAGGTGTTATTTTCTTCAGTCAAGTTGTTGACTCTCTTTTCATGATTTTCTGGCATCATTCTCATTTCCCTTCCCAATTTTTCCTCCACTTCTTTTATTTAGTTTTCAAAATCCTTCTTAAGTTCCTCTCTGGACTATAATCAATTCATGTTCTTCTTAGAAGCTTTTGGTGCAGGAGTTTTAACTATGTTGTCTTCCTCCTGTTCCATGCTTTGATCTTTTTTGTCCCCCAAAAAAGGAATCTCAAGTTGGATAGCTGTGCTTACTTTGCTTCCTTTGCCTGCTGATATTGCCAGTCAATTAACTTGACTTTTGAGCCACAGTTGCACTCTGCTTCCAGAAGGTAGAGCTTTGTCCCCAAACTGTTGAGGTTTTCACAGCTGCCAGAGCTATTAGGAGGCCACCGTCTCTACAGCCCCCACTAGCTTTGGCTCACTGGTCACACACCTCAGAACCACCACCCAAGACCGTGATCTGATCCAGGCAGGTTAAGGCAAGAGCATTTAGCCAGAGGGCCAGGGCCACTCCTCCATGACCCCCAAATTCATTCAAGTTCACTGGTCTTTCACTTTGTCTTTGGCATTTATGGGTTGATAATTCTGGAAATCACCACAGCTGCTGGTGATCCACTCTCCAGAATGCTCTGGCCATGGCTAGTCCTAGCCACCCTGGGGCTAAAACCACAGGCTCAGCTTCCAGCATGCTGCAATGAATCCTTCCTGTCTGCCTGCTGGGCTGCCTTCAGTGGGAGACTTATTTCTCTGTCACTTTGTGGGATCTGGAGCTCTAAAATTTGTTTAGAGTCATATTTTATAGGTATTTGAAGTGGCTACAGGGGGAGCCACTGAGTTTTCCTGCTGCTACACCACCATCTTGCCTCCTCTACAATTTATCAATTTAGCTGGAGCTTATTTTATTTTTATTTTATTGCTTTTTGGAGGGCAATTGGGGTTAAGTTACTTGCCCAAAGTCACACAGCTAGTAAGTGTATCAAGTGTCTGAGGCCAGATTTGAACTCAGGTCCTCCTGACTCCAGGGCTAGTGCTCTATTCACTGAGCCACCTAGCTGCCCCAATTTACCTGGATCTTAAAGTACCAGAAGGGAAGTAATAACATTGGAAATGTAAGTTGGGACCAGGTTGAGAAGGACTTTAAAAAACAAACAGAGGATACTTTTATCTTATCATAGGGGACCCCTGACTCTCATATGCTAAGGGAATGACATAGTCAGAGCTGAAGGAAAATCACTCCAGTAGTTGTGTGGACGATGGATTAGAGCAGGAAGGGCCTTGAGAAAGGTAGACCAATGAAAAGGCCATTGCAATAGTACAACATGGCAAGTAGGGTATGAAGTATGATGGTAGCCATTTGAGTGGAGAGAAAAACTGAGATTGAGAAATGTTATGGAAGTAGAAATGTGAAGATTTGTGGGGTGAGAGAGTAAGAAATTGAAGCTAACACTGTGGTGAAAAACCTGGGAAATCTGAACAATGACATTTTATTAATCAGAAATAGGGAGTTTTGGAAGTCTGGAAAACCTAGGTTCAGGTCTCTCCTCTAATACATATTAATTGTGTAACCACCAGCAAATCAAGTTCCCTCACTGGTGGTAGGAATCTCCAGGGCAAGGATTCTCTGCACTAATTAAATCAAAGAGCTGACCTAAAATTTTTTTTCAAAGACTATTATCTATATGTTAATAAAGTTAACATTAGATAATAATAGAAGGGAGAAGAGACAGGCAACACACACAGAAAAACAACCAATCAACAAATAAGGCAGAATAATAGATATTGTGGAATTAAAGGTGGCAGCTAGCTGGCACAGAGGATAGAGTGACAGCCCTGGAGTCAGGATGACCCATCTCCTGAGTTCAAATGTGACCTTAGATCTTTACTACCTGTATGACCCTAGGCAAGTGACTTAATGTGATGTGTCTCAGTTTCCTCTTCTGCAAAATGACCTAGAGAAGGAAATGGCAAACCACTTCAGTATCTTTGCCAAGAAAACCTCAAATGGGGGTCAGACATGACTGAAAAATGACAGAACAACAACAAATGGAGTCAAAAACATATAATACATGGCCTCTTCCCCCACTATGCTTAGTTGAGAAGAAAAGATCTACAGGTGAAAATTTAATTAGCTATAGGAGATAGACAGTCAGTCAATAAACATTTGTTAAGTGTCTACTACATGCTAAGTACTTGTGCTAAGAACTAAGTATAACAAGAAAGGCAAGAGATGGGCCCTGCTCTTGAGAAGCTCACAGTCTAATAGGCAAAACAAAAATGCACATAATTATGTACAAATAATACATACAGGATAAATAGATGATTATATTAGAGGGAAGACATTAGAATTAAAAGGGATTTGGGAAGGCCTCCAATAAAAGATAGGATTTTAGCTGGGTCTTTTTAGGAAGTCAGGAAAGCTAGCAGGTACAGACAAGGGGGGATAGATTCCAGGCATGTATGGGGGACAGACAGAGAAAATGTCTAGTCAGGCAATGAACTGTCTCATTTGAGGAACAGCAAGGAGGCCAACATCACTGTATGGGGTCGGGTAGGTTATGATGGCTTTGAATACCAAATAGAGGATTTTATATTTGATGTTGGAGGTCATAGGGAGTCACTGGAGTTTACTGAGCAATGGTGGGGTGACGTGGTCAGAATTATGCTCTAGGAAAATCATTGTGGCAGCTGTGTGGAGGACTGACAAAAGTAGGTAGAGACTTGTGGCAAGAAGAGAGACCAACCAGCAGACTATTGCAAAAGACCAGGAATTTGTAGATGAGGTCCTGCATGCATAAGGGTGGAGGCAGCATCAGAGGAGAAAAAGGGGAATATAGGAGAGATGTTACAAAGAGAAAATTAACAGATAGGAGATAGGGGAGTGGGTTGAGAGATAGAGAAGAGTCAAGGTTGCAAGCCTGGAGATTGGGAGGATGATGATGCCCTTGACAATAATAGGAAGATTTAGAAGAAGTCAGAAAATTGAGGGAAAAATTAATGAAGTCAATTTTGGACAAATTGAGTTTAAGATGTCTACTAGATGTCCAATTTGAGATGTCTAGTAGGCATTTGGAAATCTGGGACTGGAGGTAGAGGAGAGTTTAGGGCTGGATAATTAGATTGAGAATCATCACCATTGAGATGATAATTGAACCCATAGTTGCTGATGAGATCACCAAGTGAAATAGTATAGAGTGATATAAGAAGGCTCAGGATAGAGCCCTGTAAGACACCCGTGGTTAGTGAGCATATATGGCGGAAGATGTACTGAAGGTGTTTGGGAAGGAACAGTCAGATAGGTAGCAGGAGAACCAGGAGACAGTAGTGCCCTAAAAACTTACAAAGAAGAGAGTATCAAGAGGAGAGACTGATAGTGTCAAATGCTGCAGTGAGGTCAAGAAGGATGAAGACTGAGAAAAGATCTTTTTTTTTTCCTCTGACAAGTAAGCAATTGTTATTTACTGTGGGTATAGCAGTTTGGGTTGAATAATAAGCTTAGACACAACACCATAGAGAGTTAAGAAGACAGTGAGAAGAAAAAGAAAAGAAGGCCTCTACTGTAGATTACCTTCTGAAGAAAAGAGAGATATGGAATGATACCTAGTGAAAATAAATGGATCAAATGAGGATTTTTTTGAGGATGAAGGAAATGTGGGAATGTCTATAGAAAGCAGAGAAGTACCCAGTAGACAGGAAGAGCTTGAAGATAAATAAGAAAGTGGAGATGATGGAGAGGACAATCTGCTGAAGGAGATGGAAGGAATGAGATCATTTGTGCATGTAGAGGGGTTGGCATTGGCAAAGAGAAAGGCTACCTAAATATGTGAACCAGGAGTGAAGAAGAAGATTGTGGCAGAAGTCATCTGGGTGGTGTACAATAAGGAGAAGGGAGAAGAGGGAGCTCTCAGTGAATGCCTTCAATTTTTTCAGTGAAATATGAAGCAAGCTGAGAGAGTGGGAGGAGGCGGAGGCATGGTATGTTTGAGAATAGGGACTGGATCTGTGATTTCATGGATACAGAGAATTCCCTCTACCAAAGCAGGTCAGTTCCTTCTCTGCTGCTGCGGCTAGCAAGTCTGGGCCTAGTTACCAGCTGAGTGAAATAAAGGGACAGAGAGAGAGAGAGAGAGAGAGAGAGAGAGAGAGAGAGAGAGAGAGATGGGGTTGTATTCCATAGTCCATTTATTGCAGACCTATTTCATACAGAGCCCAAGATCCATGGAAGATACAGGGTTTATATACCCTTAGCAGAATGCAAGGAACCACCCTTGGTCTCCATCTTTCTCTACCACAACCCAAAACCAATCACTCCTTAAGCTCTTTATCCTGGGACCATGTCCAGAGGCACAAACAGGGTATTACAATCAAGACTTGCAAATTAACTCAGTACTTTCTTTAGATATTCATGAAACCAATGAGAGCATGCACTCAACAGGACTATACTCTCCTTGCATATCTGCCTAATGACCTTTGTAGAACTGGGGAGCTAATGTGGCCAAGGACCCTGAAAGTCTTGGCCTACAACACTCTGCAATGTATAATATTAGAGAGTTGTCTAGAGCACTGAATAGCAAAGTGACTAGCCCAGGATCATAGGATCATAGAGACAATCCATGTCACAGGTGGGACCTGAACTCTGGTCTTCCTGATCAGTGATGCAGTAGATAGAGTACTAGACCTGAGCTCAGGACCTAAGTTCAAATCCTTTGTTAAAAAATCACTTGCTATGTGGCCATGGGTAAAGTCACTTGACCTCTCTCAACTTCAGTTTCCTTCCCTGTAAAATGAAGATATTAATAGTAGCTACCTCTTAGGATTCTTGTGGGTGTAATGGGAATCTGAAGCTCTTTCCTGCCCCTAGCCCCTTTGCTTAAGTGGCTCTGAGAATGTTCACGTGGAGCCGATGACAAGAAGCTTGTTTTTTGGGGGGAATGGCCACACCTTGTTGCTTTGTAATTGGACAGTGGGTC
Source organism: Pseudocheirus occidentalis (assembly GCA_028646575.1). Taxonomy (NCBI): domain Eukaryota; kingdom Metazoa; phylum Chordata; class Mammalia; order Diprotodontia; family Pseudocheiridae; genus Pseudocheirus; species Pseudocheirus occidentalis. Next base: position 103,879,119 of record CM053594.1, read on the forward strand.
AAGAGGGCTGACCCAGGAGAAGCCTATATATACACCCTGATGTGAGGCTTTACTTTGGGGCTCACTTTGAGAAGAGTTGTGTGATTTGACCAGATGAGACTCTGGGAAGCCGTTGAGCCCCCCGGCTTTGAAAAACCCAGATTTTGATGCTTCCCTCTCTGGTAAGTTGAATAGGTAATGGATGTGATGGTCAGATGGTTGGTTGGAAGCCCATCTGCTGATCTGTTTCTTGGTCTGCTTGTAACTTGTACTTGCAACTTGTTTTTGTATTCTCTTGAGTTCAGGGTGCTGACTTTTCCCCCTGAACTAGATAAATGATATGTTTGTTTGATTAAAGAAAGATTGTTAACCCATTTTGAGTTGCTTTCCTTTAGAAAAGCATATCTAAGAACCTGTGCTAGCAGCTGCCCTGGGTATGCTAGGGTGCTTCCTGATACAGTGGGGAACAATGAGATATTATATGCAATGCATCTTGCAAAACTTAAATCATTATATAAATTCTAATAATCATTATTGTGGTTATGCCATAGTATCTGTTACCATTAATAATACAAGGCAATAAATTGAGATTACCAAATGAATGGGTTATAGAAAACTTCAGAGAAGAGAGAGAACATGGTTAAGTGAGGGTGTCAGGTTTAGAAATGTAATCAGAGATATACATTTATACACACATATCCATATATAAACATCCCACTCCATTTGTGCCTAGCTAGGATGGACCTCTTCCTAACTTAGCATACTTACTTGTAGCTCCAGTCCCCAGAGGTGATGACATCCTAAATTGCTACAAATAATCCGAAAGCAGTTAATATACTCAAAGGTCACAAGCAACAGCTGACTCCATTTACAATTTCTCTCTTTGTTTATAGTTCAGGTTGCCACTGTGTCTACATCAATATTAATTTACATGCCTTTGAGCAATGTGAAAAGGATAACCTGGAAATAATTTTCACATTTTAACTTCAAAAAACTACAGTCCAGTTAGCTACAGATGCCTTGATCATGTCTATGAAGGGGAGAGAAAAAAATTATTTTAAAGAAGAAAGTAACAAGCATTTATTCAGTGCCTCCTATGTGCCCGGCACTGTGCTAATAAGTGCTTTACAAATATTATCTCATTTGATTTTCACAAGAATCCTGAGAGCTAGGTGCTATGCTCATCCCCATTTTATAGTTGTGGAAATTGAGGGAAATACAAGTGAACTGACTTGCCAAGTCACTTGAGGCTGGATTTGAACTCATGATGACAAATCTTCCTGATTCCAAGCCTACAAGGTCAGAGACGAGTTCAGTTCTTGGTTTTGACACATACTAGTGGGACAAGTCATCTCCTCTCTGAAATTTGGACTTTTTCTTGCCATTTCTGCAAAACAAGGATAAAAATATTTGCATAGGGCCTTTCCCTTGGCTGGCCCCGCGGAGCCCGCATGATGCCCGGAGTCACGGTGAAGGACGTGAACCAACAGGAGTTCGTGCTGGCCCTGGCCACCTTCCTGAAAAAGTCAGGGAAAGTCCCCGAATGGGTGGACACGGTCAAGCTGGCCAAGCATAAGGAGCTGGCGCCCTACGACGAGAACTGGTTCTACAAGTGGGCGGCCTCCACCACCCTGCACCTGTACTGGGGGGGGGGGGGCGCCAGCGCAACGGGGTCATGCCCAGCCACTTCAGCCGGGGCTCCAAGAGCGTGGCCCGGAGGGTCCTGCAGGTCCTGGAGGGGCTCAAGATGGTGGAGAAAGACCACGGGGGCCGGAAGCTGACACCTCAGGGACAGAGAGACCTGGACAGAATTGCAGGACAGGTGGCAGCTGCCAACAAGAAACATTAGGACAAACCACACCAGATTCATTAATAAATTGCCTTGTTCTTAAAAAAAAAAATATTTGCATAGGGACAGCTAGGTGGCACAGTGAATAGAGCACCAGTCCTGGAATCAGGAGTTCAAATCCAGCCTCAGACACTTAACACAAAACTAGGCTTGTGACTCTGGGCAAGTCACTTAACTCCAACTGCACCCCCAAAAACCAAAAACAAACATGTGTGTGTGTGTGTGTGTGTGTGTGTGTGTGTGTGTGTGTGTACACACACACACACCCACACACCTCAATGGGTGTAGAGTGAGGATTATGCTCTGGAAATTGTATTTTATTTTGGGCCATATATGAGATTATTTATATGGAAAACTAAATATAGAAACTCCTTCCAGTAATTCAGAGTCTCTGGAACTTGGGTCACTGACATTTTACGTGATTTACACAGGATCATATACCTAGTATAAATCAGAAGCAAAACTTGACCCTGGGTCTTCCTCACTCCAATGCCAGACTTCCAACCACTACTCCATGTTGCCTCTCATAGTACTAGAGCAACAAAAGTCCTTAATATAATAAGATTTTTTGTGAGATTTTTTTAATCATTGATAATTCATGATAGACATACAGTCAGAAAAGTTGTCACATATTGCTAGAGCCAGAGATATCAGCAACCCCGGTCAACAAGCTCATGCCTTCTGTAAAAATGTGGTCCTGGTTCCAGCTTGATGAAAGTTGTGGCTGACCTTTCCCAGTCCTTCATTTCATCTTTAAAGGTAAATGAATCAGGAGAGTTGACTAAAGGCAAACAAGTATTTCAACAAGATGGTCATGGGATCTGAATATGTGCCGTACTTATTCATAGCTGTGCAAAGTTTACAGGTAAATCAACATGGTGACAAGGGTAATAATGGAATATTCTCAAGGAAAAACATAATTGTGCAACTTTCAAAGAAAAGTGTCATAGATTCACAGGGGCTTAAAGGAACCTCAAGGCATCCTCTAATCAATTCCCCCATTGTGGGGGTAAGAACATAATGAAACCACATGGGTATAAATCTAAAAGGACTTATAGAAAAGAGCAGTGCATGACTTCATTTTGTAATCTAGTATGGTAGGTACAATATTTATTTTACATAAGCTGGATGGTTTCCCTTTAAGGAAGCAAGGAAGTCTTCCTCAGGATTTGGTTGGTCCAGAGGACTTCAGATTTCAAAAGCCCAGCCTATGAAGAGCTGGCACTCTGGAGACATGGTGGAGTTCCTACTGTCTGGCAGGACATCCTTCCTACCTAGCATTGCTACCCTGGTGAATACAGAAGCAGTGGGGAGCTGTGTCTGTTTTTAGTAAAGCATATCCTTTTTTTTATTCTAAGTTCAGCTATTTTTATTGCATTTTACGGCCCTTGAATGTTTCATTGCATTCCAGTCTGAAGCTTGAATCACTGGACTGGCCTGAATTATGCCTGGCCTAGAATACACAATTTCAATGTGATCCCATCGAAATCAGAGATTGGATGTAGAGGAAACTTCTATGAATAGAGGCTGTTCAGAGGATTGGAACGTTCTAATTAACTTCCTATATAACTGAATGACATATGTTCAATACATGGATTACCAGTTTTCAAAGAACATGAACTTAATAATAAAATACATTATGCCGAACATAATTCAATCCTTCTTTTATGATTCAAGAGACGCTTTAAGACCTTCCGGTACCTCCAAGTCATCATTTTGAACTTTAATTATCTTTATAGATAAGGAAAAGATTCTGGTTATTTGAGCTTGTTGGATGTCTAAATTCTACATGTAAATAGGAGTTAGGGGAATATTGAAATCTCTTACAATGGGAAATTCTCAAACAGCTTGGGCAATTTCCTTGTGATCTATGGTGAAGTAATTTAATTTTGATACTTTCCTAGGGAACAGAGTATAAGCCAAAGTAGCCTACCATCTCTCAAGACTGCTGAGAAAACTAGCATCACATAAAGTTTCCTGGCCTACTTGGTGCTGTTTATCTCACCCTATTTTCAAATAAACAAAACAAGCAGTGAATTCTTTTAAATCAGTAGAAATTGATATTTAGTCAATAGGCACATATTTACACTATCACAAAATCTCAGCATAGAAAGGGACCTCCTGGTCTATGTTGTACAAAACTTTCTTACCTAGACAAGAACCAACCACTTCCCTGAAAGGGAGGATCTTAAATGTATATTCACTCCAATTTGATAAACCTTGAACCAATTTTCATGAAAATATCTTTATAAGCAAGCAGGAAAATAAGGAATAACACAAATGGAAAACGTGTAGGTTGGTTTGACTCAACATAACCAATTCGCTTGACTTAGTGCCATACAAGGCAATGTGATTAGCATTAAAATGGGCCAGTTTGAACAAAGAGGAAGTTAGTACTAAAGAAAGATTTTACTGTGTTAGTAAGTCCTCTATTTACACTAGAAATGTACACCAAGCATTAATATCCAGGCAAGTGTGAGGCAGGGCTGCCCTCTTAGCCCCAAGATTTTTAAGTTAACACTAAAACCAAGAATACAAATCCTAACAAGTACAGGACTAGGGCATGATTTGTACAATAGAGAAAAATCAAGGTCCTTGAATATTCAAAAGATTTGGCCATAGTGGCTGACATCCCTGACTCCCTAACCAAAATGCTAAACAACTTAAGTGAGGGTACCATATGAGCAGGACTACACTTTAACAGGGACCAAATGTGTGTCCTTGTTGATTGATGGCCACAAGAAGGTACTTCCAATACAATTCCAAATATAAAATCAAGTATTCATACCTTGGAATCTGCATGGGGTTTCATGTTACAAATTCTGCCAAGGATGGAATAAATATTACCAAAGACTTAGATTTTGTGGATAAGTCTAAATTGGCTCCTTGGCAGAAAATAGATGCAGTAAATAATTTCATATCCTTGAGTCTCATTTCCCCTTAAAAGCAGTGTGGTTCCTAAGAATGTCCTCAAAGTCCTAGATAGAACAATTTAAAAAGATAACAAGAAATGGCTACCACCTCACCTCCCCAAGAGCCAGGACTGAGCTCCTTTATTTCTTCAATAAAATGAGGTGGGGGAGAAGGTGGGATGAATCTGTTAGCACTAGCTGTAAGAGCAGACATCAATAAGGTGGCTTATAGAGTGAGGCTTCTGGTATCAAGTAATTTGGGCTAACTGTCCCATCATTCTCTTAGCGATAGTATGAGGAACAGAATAAAACATGACCCTCAACCAGAATTGGTAATTTACTTAAATGGCTATTTGAATTTGAGGGTGTAGTAGCATCTAACATCTGGTCCCAGCTATGGGTAGCCTCTCAATGATTGTCAGCTAAAATCTCAGTTGAGTAGAGAGTAAATAATGGTGTTTTGGCACTATGGTTGAATGACTGTGTGTTGGCCCTAGAAGGAGTGAAGGGGAATTTGAAATATGTGCTGAGATATTACTTTAAACAGCAGCAAGTCAGCAAACCTGATTGGGGTAAAATGTGTTCTTTTACCTCAATAACTGCAGCATCAATTTATTTTTTTATGACGGAAGTATACTTTACCTGATTTGTGGATTGGTGATTCGTTTATAGAACCAGACTGGATTGCATCCCATTGAATAAGGCTAGGAAATTTGGCTCTGAGAACAAGTGCTGTCATTGGTGGGAGTGGGCATCAGATGAAACGCCCTCACATGTCCTCTGACCATTGTGGTCTTCAAATGAGTGGGACTAATGCCAATGGAATGATGCTGTTTTAAACAGACTTTTTAAAGCTATCAAACTGACAAGAAAAAACCCCAACAACAACCAAGATTGGGGCAAATGCAACAGTTTCAGGAAGCCCTAAGACTAGATTTAGTAATGCTGGACAATAAGAACTGTAGTGCCACCACAGCCATAGACATTAACACAACCTTTGAAAATAAATATTCTGCCTTCCAATCGACCAGTGTTAGCAAGACTGAGAAGTATCAGATAGTCTGTCAGTATATGGTTCAGGGAGGCTACAGCATATAATACAACACACTGATAGTGGGGGTCCTAGGACAATGGGATCCAGCTAATGGCATTAGGCTATCTAAATTAAAGATCAATTTGAGGTTTGCTAGACTGATGAAGAAGCTGATTGTTTGGTATTCCATCAGATGAAGCAGGAATATACAAATCAAACATATGACAGGCAACAGGCAGTATTAAGAATGTGATCTTGACAAGAATATATAGAGAAGTGATTGTCTTTTTTATTAATTTATATACAACATCCTATGTATTTTATTTATTTTGTGATTGAAATGTACAATGTATTATTTATTTCTTTAGATTTTAATATTTTTAATATTACTGGATATTTATTTATCCTTGCCTTACATATAGTAGGTACTTAATGTTTGTTGAATGGAAATGAATTAACAATAATAGTAACAGATAACATTTATGTAAGTGCTTTTTTAAAACCTAGAGACAATCAACAAAACAATAAATCAAGCTGTGATTTGTAACATTTTTCCAATTTATGAGGTATAAATTCTTTGGCAAATGAGGAAGCCAGGAACAACTGATATCCTCATGTACATTCCATACACAGACAGCATCAACATTTTCAAATTCCAAATAATCAGGTGAAAAATTACTTTCCCAAGCTAAGATTACTGGACTTTTCCTAATCAGGTTTATTAGACTGAGAGTTAAAAGAAATGTCAGGGACATTCTATACCTGGACTTCAACAAATCTTCTGACAAGATCTGACACAAAATTATTTTGGACAAACAGTTATAGGATAGTTGATCATTCAATTAAGTACATTCAGAAGTTGTTGAATGAATGAATCCAAAGTGGAGTTATTAACTGATCAATGCTGACTTGAATGGAGGTTTTTCTTGGTGTGCTCTAGTAATTTGTTCTTGGCCCTGTGCTGTTCATTTTTTACCAATGACTCAAATAAAGGCATAGATGATGTATTTGTCACATTTTTCAGATGACACAAAACTAGGAGGGATAGCTAACACTGGTTGACAGAGTTCAGAGCCAAAAAGATCATGACAGGCTAGAATGATGGGTTTTGCCTAATGATGCAATTTAATAGGGGAAAAAGTAAAACCCTACATGAGTTTAAAAAAAAAATAAACATCTCAAATACAGGATGAGGCAAGCATGACTGAACAGTTGACATAAAAAAAAAATCAGGCTTTTAGTGGGCTACAAACTCAGTATGAGTCAGAAGTGTGACATGGCTGCTTAAAAAAAAAAAAAGGAATTCCACCATAGACTGCATTAGGAAAAGTATAGTGTCTGGAATGGGGGGGGGGCACAAATTCTGCTGTGTTTGATCCTGATCAGACCACATCTGGAGTAAGGTGTTCAACTCTGGGCATTGTGGGTGAGAAAGGACATTGATAAACTGGAATGTGGACAGAAAAGGTCATTCAAAATGGCGATAAGACTAGAAATTATGATGCTAGACATTTTCATTTGGATGTACAACCAGACACCTGAAACTCAACATGCTAAAAACTAAATTCATCATCTTTCTTCCTGAAACCTGCTCTTCCCAACTTCCCTACTTCTCCTTATGACACCAATACCTTCTCAGTCATTCAGGTTCAAAACCTTGTAGTTATCTGACTTTTCTCTCTCCCTCACCTTCCACATCCAATCAGCTGTTAAGTCTTTTTATATTCTACTGACAAAATATTTCTAGTATATGGTTTTTTTCCTTTTCAGTGTCACAATGTCTTCTTTGTTCAATAGCAAGGTGGCACAGGAGATAGAGCCCTGGACCTGGAATCAGGGAGACCTGAGTTCAAATCCAGCCTTAGATACTTTCTAGCTCTGTGACCCAAGTCATTTAACCTCAGTTTCTTCATCTGTAGAATGAGGATAATAATAACACCTACCTCTCCTAGTTGTTGTTAGATTAAAATTAAATAATTTTTGCAAAACACTTCGCAAATCTTAAAATATTATATGAAGGCTACTTTTTGACCATCCTAGTAGAGTGGTCAGTCTAAAAGTACAGAAAAAAAACATACTGTTCCTCCTGACTTAGTAACCAACCACCTTTAGTACAATCCCTCAGTCACATGAACCATCAATAAGAAGCTGGCACATTATCTTAGCAAGGCGCGTAACCTTTTGCAAGGGTTTAGATCACATATTCATCTCTGTGGGAGGGGTTCCAGGGTCAGCAAATGAGGGGATCTTGATTACTCCAGCTGGTCTACATATTCCTGTGTGTTATATAGATGGGGAAACCAAGGCTAAGAAAAATTCTGACTTGCCCAAATTCACAAAGTTTTTCTTTCTGTGGCTGAATTCACTCTCAAGTTTTCATAACTGTTTAGCACTATCAATTATTCCACCTCACTGACTACAACAAATATTTAATAAGTGCCTAGTGAATGCAGAACATCATATCAGGAGATGGCAGGGATACAAAGTCTCATTAAGATAAGTAGCTTATGGGGCGGCTAGGTGGCACAGTGACTAGAGCACCAGCCCTGGAGTCAGGAGGACCTGAGTTCAAATCTGGCCTCAGACACTTTAACACAAAAACTAGCCTTGTGATCTTGGGCAAGTCACTTAACCCCAATTGCCCTCCCCCCCAAAAAAGACAAGTAGCTTATAAACTAATCAAGGGATGAGACAAGAAAATGCATGGCTAAAGTACACATTACATGATAAATACAACAGGAGTACAAAACAAAGGGGTGTGTGAAGTCTAATAGGTTGCTATCAATCAGGCTTTCTAGAGGAGGTAGCATTTGAGTTGAACTTTAAAGGATGGATAAGAATTCAACTGGGGAAGAGGAGGGAGTACTGTAGGGGAACAACCTAGCCTGTTTATTTTATCTTCATTAATATCTTTCACATATGCCCTCTTCTCAGCCTCAGTTTCCTCATCTGTATAATTGTACTTATTTCAGAAGGTTGTTGTGAGAATCAAATGAGAAAAAATATTTAAAGTACATTCCAAACCATAAAGTTCACAATGACACTTTTAGGTGAAGCATAACTATTTAATAATAATAAAAAAAAGAATTCCTAACATCAGGGTTACTAATATATTAAAGTCAATGCAAATGATAAAACACATCTCAATACACATATAAATCCAAATCACACTCTGCTATCAATGCACTCAATATCTATGATTAAGACTGATACAGGCCAGACCAGTCTGGATATTGAGGAACAGAGCTCACAGTAAACATAATCCAGTTCAACTCTTTTATGGAGGGCAAATAACCATAGCTTCAAAGCCCTCTCTGCTTTTCCTTCTCAAGCCAGTGGTGGCAGCAGAGAGCAATATGCCCTTATGGAAAGCTTTCAACTCTCCAGGTCTAGGAAGCACTGAAGGACTTCAGCAGTCATTAAACCTCTCAAAGAAGTTAGTTCTTTCTTCCATCAATCAGGAATGATTCAGCTGAAACCCTTTGTCACTTTAGGACTTCTAACTATCACAGCTATCACACTGCTGCTTTTCCATCCTTTACCTCATGTCCTTCCAATTTTTCTGCTCAACTCTGCTGCCTGAACCCAAGCCCTCAACCTTCAAAGGTCTGAGAGCTTTCTGATTCTCAGTACCTGCCTTTCACTTAAAAAGTTAAAAAGTTGGGGCAGCTAAGTGGAGCAGTGAATAGGACACTAAAACTAAAAACGTCTCCTGAAAAACAACAAGGTGTATTTATACAGATGGACCATTTCCCTCAAATTTGTTTGATCTTCAAATGCCAATTATGATGTTAGGTCTTCATCACTGAGGTGTTCAATGTTCCCTCTTGAAATTTTCTGTGAAAATTTCAGTTCCAAAGCCATCATTTTAAACCAAAAGAGGCATAATAAAGGGGGAAGGTTTATCTTCAATTTTGTAATAAGTCCACATAGCTTTCCAGAGTCTGTCTGGTTCTATTTCTGTTTTGGGTGTGTAGTTTATCGGTTATATTTTCAGTTTCCATAGCAATAGCTGCAATCATCACACACATTCTGCAGCTGGGAAGACAAGCAGCTTCCTCTGAGACTTTGACTTGCCACCAAAGGGTTGTTAGAGTAATACACATGAGCCCTTCTCCTTCAGGAGGCTCAGTCTTAGTTTGGCTCCAGTCTCCACCCCAGCTCCAATGAATGGTCCCCAAATCCAAAACTAGTCCCAGATTCCTCAGGTAACACTGCATTTATCTCTTCACTGGGCACGAAGATGTTCCCACTTCTGCTTTTAGGATTTAGAATTTAAACTGAATGAAACACAATGGAAAAACATACATGAAGTACCTGGTCCCCATCCATCCCTACAATTTCCTGTGTTTCTGGAGTGGAAATTTACAAAAATACAGAAGTTCTTCTCAAAATACCATTTAAACTTCAGTGTAAAGGGTATAGAAGACATAGAATTGAAAGTATTGATCAAGGAAGCTACTACAAAATATTTTCAGATTTATTTATTATACACTGAGAGTAGGGTTTGGAATTGGTGATTGAGCAGCAATCTTGCAGAAGTCTCTTCTGAAAATCACTAGCACATCAATATTTGACATCTTTAGAGAAAGAATGTTATTTCATTAATTGTAACAACAATAATATAACAAGGGCATAAAAATAGCATGTACTAAAAATTAAGGTTAACATTTTTGTTGTATGAAACAATTTTTTTATCCAGGACCAAGACTTGACCAGCCCATGCATAGTTTTTATCATCTACCCTCCTCCAAGGAAATGCATTATGAGCAAAGAGAATGTACTTAGTTTTTTTTCCTGCATACTCACTGAAATTTACCACTTATTCAGGATATACAGACTTAAGACTATGTTCAAAGCAGGCAAAAAACTCTCAGGTATTTCCAATAATTTCCAATCATAGAATTTTAGGCCTAGAAAGGGTTTTACAGAAAAATCTAGTCGACTACTATATTTTCCAGATTATGAAACTGAGGTCTAAGAGAGGCTAAGGAAGTAGCTGAGTGTCACACACCTAGTCAGAGGCAGAGGTGGCACTAAGATCTCCTGTTTCCCTATTCAATGTATTTTAGAGACAGGGAAACTGAGACACAAGGATATACAGTGACTTACCCCAAACTATTCAGTTTATCCCCTTTATCAGACTGTGAACTCCTCAAGGAGAAAGTTTGTCTCTATCTTTAGAAGAGAAAAAGGAAGAGGTATAACGTAATCACTAAAAGCAGAAGTACAACAAAGCTTTACTAGTGTTAAGATTCCTTACTCTGATTTCACTAACCTTTGCAATTGTGTGTGTGTATGTGTGTGTGTGTGTGTGTGTGTGTGTGTGTGCTGAAAGATGAGGGGAAAATTGAGGAGGCACAGAAAGAATGGATGCTAAAGATAGGATAAGCAGCTGAACTTGTGATTTCATCAGCACAGATAATTCCCACTGTGAAAATTTCCTCCATCAATACAGATCATCAATTCAGCTATAATTTATAGTTTGAGAGAGTTGCCTAATACATTGAAAGTTTAAGTGATTTGCCTATGGTCATATCACCAGTATGAGTCAGAAGCAAGATCTGAATTTGTATTTTCCTAACCCCAAAGCCAACATTCTATCTTCTGACTCTTCTTTCTGACAAAAACCAATAATCACAATAATGTATTGTCTGTTGACACTGAAAAGAAAATAATCAATCTGTATCAAAGTCCAAGTTTTTCCTGGAAATCCTGATCTATCCTTCATTCTATTTGTCTAGTATCTCCTGTGAATAATAGCACATATTACAGGAGCAGTTGGCTTCAGTTAGTGATTATGTAGAACAAATATTAATTTGAACTTATTAACACTCTCCTAGAACAAATCTGGGCAAGGTAGGTGATAAGAGTGGCTAGAATGCCAGGCCTGGAGTCAGGAAAACCTGAGTTTAAATCTGCCCTCAGACATTTACTTGCCCTGTGTGTCCCTGGGCAAGTTATTTAATCCTATTTGCCTCAATGTTATCGTCTGTAAAATGAGCTGGAGAAGGAAATGTCAACCACTCCAGCATCTTTGCCAAGAAAACCCTAAATGGGTAATGAGGAGTCAAACACAACTAAAACAACTCAAGAACAAGAAGAGATCTGGTTGTGACGCAGGAAGCAACAAGAAGGCCTTAACTAGAACATTTCAATACAGAATATTCTCAGTAGAATAGAGACAATTTTGAAACATTTTTTACAAAACATCTGGTAGTGCAAATTGGTTTTCACAATAAGTATGTCTGTGCTCATGTTCACTCATTCATTCAACAATAATGCATTGAGTATTTAGTATCTACAAGGCATAACATATTCTCAAATTGTATACTGGGCTAACTTTTGCCTGTTTCTGTCTTGCTTTTGCCTGCTAAAGATAATAAGGTTTTGTAAATCACGAATCTCATTATGATTTCACCAAGTACAGGGCACCGACATGGTACCTGGCACAAAACAGATACCTAATACATTCTTGTCAATTTGGCCACACGCCATTGTATGCAGAAAATTCTAATCAATGATAATAAACCACATACTATGATTCACATGTCCATGATCAGTTCCTTGTGACTTTCAGTCTCTAGTAAATTCAATGGATGGAAGATATATGGCAACAGAACTCAAACCTTTCAAAAGCAACTGCAGGAAATGTCTCTTACTCAGGCTCACTGCCTGTTGGAAAACAAGCCCAAGGTTTAGTAATAACTACTTGAAATCCATCTTTCTGTCTTCCCAGAGAGAAAAAGGGATAAATATTAGAAATGTCTCTTCAGTGAAGCTATTAACATCCTCAAATTATAGGGAGGTTCCTCTAAAGGAAAAAAAATTAATAAGATGATAAAGCATGTCTACTTGAAATAGTTTCATATTTTAAGCAAAATGAGGAGCCAAAAAGAGTCCCACCCAGAAGGAAATGGTAAGAACAGCCCTAAGAAATTCCAGAGAAAGTAGATTTTCAATAAAGGGTGAGGGGGAGGAATCTGCACATGACATCAATTGAATTTTGACTATGGGTCTGTGGAAAAATTCAATACTAGGAAATCTGAATTCCTCAAGCACTCCTGGAAAATACAACTTCAGAGAAAATGTAACACCCATAATACTATGTGAAAACTGGATTTGGGCAGAAATCATGGGGAATTGTACAGGCTTTTCCTTTCAAGTAAGCCTATAAATCTAAAACCTTAAAATATCATAGTTCACATGGTTAATACGTTTCAATTACAATTAAGAAGCAGCCATAAAGAGCATACAATTCCAAACAATTTTTTCATAAGGAGAGGATTTTCATAATAAATTTTATGATTTTCTTTTCCCTCTAGTAAAAACCATAACAGCTAATCAAGATAACCCCTTCTTTGATTTGAGTTAGGAAAGTGTGTTGTCTAGTTCCCTTTACTCCATGAAGGAACTTTAACCGTGGCCCACCTCCAGGTAGGCCCTTCTCTCGCCTTGTAGCTAGGAAAGCAAATATCCAAAATAGCCATAAAATGCCCTAGAATGGCAGAGACTAAGTTATCTCCTCTCTGCATCTGGCAATGGATGATTCACATACAACTAATAAATTGGAGATTATCTTTATAATTACATTGTGTCTACACAGCCCAAAGTCAATGGAGAACTTGGCAGTTACCTAGCACATTTCACAGAATCACTGAATTACACACTCAATATTCCAATTATACTGGCATATTTGTTCTCTTTATGTAATGCCCCCTCCTCCTAATCTCTGTGTAGAAAGATACGTAAAATATATGTTGTATTTACTCATCTCTGAACATGTTGTATCTCCTCAGCACAATCAAACTCCTTGAAATTAGGGGCTTTCTATTTTTATATTTGTGTCTCCACCTTCTAACACAGGATATGCCTGACACATGGTAAATGCTTAATAAATGTTTGTTGGCTGATTGATTCTATCTCCTGCCTACATGCTTTTGTATACAATGTCCTCCACGCCTGGAATGCTCTCCCTCACCACCTGAACCTTTTGAAATCTCCAGTTCTCCTAAGTTCTATTTCAGGTTTAGCTCAGATGCAACCTCCCACACGTGTTTTGTTTTGTTTTGTTTTCCCTGTCCATAGTAATTAATGTTCCCCTTACTTTCCAAACTGAAGTATATTCACTTACTTGTCTACATATTTAATCCCTGAAGTAAAATATAAGTTTCTTGAGGACAAGAGTTATTTCGTTTTTATTTTTTATCCATAGTATCTATCACTGCTTTGTATATAATAGACTCAATTAATTTTGGTGGAATTGAAATGACTTTTGAACCAAATGTCATGAGAAGAAATTTGGTAAAGATAATAAATTAGTTTTATACATGAGTTCGAAAAGATCAGCCTTACATGTATTATTCCCTGTCTTATACAAAAGTCATACTCACTATGAATCAACATCATGATTCTGCAGCCAAAAAGCTAATGTGATTTTAGGCCTCTCTAGTAATAAGGATGCAATGCTCCTCTGCCCTAATCAGGACAAAGTAGGATTGCTCAGCTTTAGGTGGCACATTTTAGGAAAGCCATTGGTAAATGGGAAAGCAAACAGAGGTGGCCATCCAGTACTGTAAAGGTCCTTAAGTCCTTACTATAAGCATGAGTTGAAGGAACTGGAGACGTTTAACTTGGAGGAAAAAAGACTCAGCAGAGGACAGGGACAGAGGAGAGGCCAGGAGATAATCCTCCCCATCTGATAGGTTGTAAGGTAGAAAAAGGGTTAGAATCTTCTCCAATATATTAGTTGTATGTAAGTGATGGTGTTTTTCTCAAAAAAAAAAGGGGGGGGGAAGCATTACACACTTTTAAGTTTAATCTGTATTATTAACATTTTCTCCATCAATTTTTAAAAAAATAAATCAAGTTCTGATTTATACTCAGAGATATAAATGTTCACCTCCATGGGGGGTGGCTAAGTGGTATAGTGAATAGAGCACCAGCCCTGGAATCAGGAGTTCAAATGTGACCTCAGACACTTAACACTTACTAGTCGTCACTTGGGCAAGTCACTTAACCCCAATTCCCTTCCTGCCTTCCCCCTACAAAAAGCAAAAAAAAAAAAAAAGAAAAGAAAAGAAATTTTAACATGATACTCTCATGAGCCAGGACAAGCTGGAATCAGCACACCTAGGAGTACTAGGTGAAAGTTGAGGGGCATTAGAGCTAATCAAAAAGTGGAAGGAGCTACCTCAGGAGGTGGTGATATCCCTGTCACTGAAAGTCATCAAAGAAAGGCTGAATGACCTCTCATCAAACAACACATACAAGAGATTTTTATTAAGCATGTTTGAGCAAAGTGGTCCATGAGATCCCTTTCAACCATAACATTCTATGATACAGTATTTCAAATTTTTTAGAACTGGATGATGTCTGATTCACTCATTTAACAACTGAGGAAACAGAAGCCCTACAGAGACAAAGGGACTTATCCAATGTCACTCACCCCATGTGAAAGTAAGTACTAGGACCAAAGAAGCCTCCTGACTCTCAGTGTTTCTTCACTTCTACTTCCCTGACTTGAGTTCGTCCCTGAATCAAACTGGTAGACAGGACTAAGAAACCAGCATGGGGAAGGGGCCTGGTTGTAAAGACTGGCTAGATAAAAGAAAAGCTCTGGATGCAATTGAGAATGAGTGGGAGGGAGGTATGATAAAATCCAGACAGAACAAGGCCAAGTCTATATTAAGTATGGACTACATAGGGAGTACAAACTGCAAACACAAAATGGGCATCCCAGCTTATTTTATCTTCCCACCTGTCATTTTGTGTTCTGTTCTATATTAAATTTCAAAGACATTTTATTTTAAGACTTAATACTTGCTTCAAGAAGACTGAACATTTTTCTCATAATTATCTTCATCTCAATTC
This sequence comes from Pseudocheirus occidentalis, assembly GCA_028646575.1. Lineage (NCBI taxonomy): Eukaryota > Metazoa > Chordata > Mammalia > Diprotodontia > Pseudocheiridae > Pseudocheirus > Pseudocheirus occidentalis. The sequence goes on from CM053594.1 coordinate 103,894,765, forward strand.
TCACAGGGCATGCTACAATGCTTATTGAAGCAAATGTTTATTTAACAGAGAGTGATCATGTTTTATTCATCTTTGCATTCTTTTCAGTGCCTAGCACAGGGCTTCACATATAGCAGGTGCCCCATCAATGTGTGCTGAATTTGATCAAAGTTGAATTATATGACATATGGCAAGAGAACTAACCATGGCAATGAATATTGAATAGCATACTGCCACCTTTTGGTTATGTTCTTCTGAGAAAAGTCTTATGATTGGGTCTAGGACAAATACTTTGAAACATTTAAAAAAGATAAAATAAGAAATCTATTTCTAGGTTGTCTAAATTTAATAAGAGATTAGCAGACTAGTTCATCTGATCAATCCATGAACTAAGTTGTTTCTTCCCCTTACATATTCCCTAATCATATAGTCATCAGTCATTTAGAATTCTGACATTTCATCAGTAGAATGTAAAGAACTAAATTCCCTAGACTCTACTTTGTTCAGTGGTATAAAGTCATTGGATACAGTCAGTCTTGGTAAAGAATTCCAGTTTTGTGGGCTCTGAATTACTCAAGGCAAAAATTGAGCACATTATATGACCTCAACCTAGAAACCCACACAAGTTATGTAGCAGAAAAATAATTATGGTTTTCTTTTTTTAATTCACCTTTTGGAGTTATAGGTTTAGAGAAGCAATCTAAGGTAGTAGGCTAGAGAGCTGATGTTGGAGGTAAGAGAATCTGGGTTCAAATCTCACCATTAATTCATATTGGTTGTGTGACCCTGGCTAAGTCACTTAAACTGTTAGTACTGCCAAGCAGCTCTCTAAGAACAGAAGTTCCATAGAAGTTGTAAATCTGTACTGGTTTCCTTGCCAGGAATGCACCACACCAAAAAAAATGACAAGTCTGCTCCTCCCCACTCCCTTAACATCACCAAAAAATTCAGATTATTTTGCTTATAGAATTGCTGCCTGCTGCCCAGGGCACATCATACTTCACCACTGATTTTATGTCCTTCCTACTCTTTCTTCTCTTCCTTGGAGACACCATGCCTTTTATTGGCTTCAACTAGCACCTTTTTGTAGATCAGTGGTGTCAAACTCAAATAGAAATGAGAACCACTAAACCAAAAATAAGGATCCCTCCTAATGCATATGACTTAGAAAACCACATATTAACATTATCTATGTTCTATTGTATTATTTATTTATTTATTGTTAAATATTTCCCAATTCCATTTTAATTTGGTTCAGGCTCCACATGTGGGAGCATTATGGGCATTATTTCTGATATAGTTAACTTTCAAATTTAGGTAAATCTATATCCCAAATTCTCCTCTGAGCTTCAGCCCTACATTTATAAGATCATAGATTTAGAACTGGAAGGAATCTCAGAGGCCATCTGGTCCAACACCTTCATTTTACAGGTCAGTGGGAATTTGAAGATCTTCCCTGCCCCTTAATAAGCCGCAGGGAATATGAAGACCTCCCCTGCTTTGAAAATAAACTCTGTACCCTAAAAGGCTAAATTTAATCACATGGAGCCTGTGGTGGGAGGAGTTTGCTGAAGAGTGGAGCAGAGCCCACAGGAAGCTGGGAGTCAGAACAGCTAGATGGTGGGAGGAGAAAGGATGGCTGGCAAGCACACAGGATTGTGAGTAAATGTTGGTTTGTGGAAAGGCTAAAGGAGGCTGTGGCTCTCTGTGTTGTTATGGCTTATTAACTTCTTTGCTATGATAGAATTGGCTTACTGGTTTGGGGATTTGGTTTTCTTGTATCTGAATAAATGTTTTGCTTCTGTCTTATATATGGAGAGTCTGTTATGTTTTGCAATTGAGCACTCTGTGGGCATATTTATAGTGACCATGGGTGCTGTGAATTTTGGATTGGTGTTACAGTCATGAAACTGAGGCCCAAGTCAGATTACTGAGGCAATAGTTGAGGAAGAATTAGAACCTAGATCCTCTCACTCCTGTCAACATCCTTTACATCTATCACTATTTTGTGATTTGTTACTGCTTTTTCAACTCCCATGTGAGTACCCTGCCTTCATCTCAATTTTAAGATATGCATGCCTAAATTTATCTTTCCTCCTAAACCAACTAGACTTAACTATATAACTAGAAGGTGTGAAGAGGTGAAGTTACACTTAATATTAGGAAACACTTCCTAACAATTGGAGATCCTTTTTTCTCCCTCTTAATGGATCTTCTATCTACCTATCTCCCCCATCCTATCAATTATAATGTATCATTAATTCTTTTTTGTAGTATCATTCAAATCCATCATTTTCCCCCTATTCCCACTTCTACCAACCTAGACCAGAATGCCAATCAATCATCACCTTCTCCAAAACAATACAGTTACAGGGGGATGCATGGGGTGGTCAGGAAGATTAGCACCTTCTGGTGTGAGGGTTTGCCAAGCTCTTTTCATGGTTACTCATCCACCTTTGGTATTCACCTTCACCAAACTCTCACCTGTGGCTCCAAGAAAACTATCTGCAGAAAGCACAGCAGCCACACTCACATAAATCATCTTGGCAGACAGGCTAAAAACTATGTTGAGAGTAAACAACAGGCCTGAAACCTGTTAGTGAGTTAGGGGGATGTCTATCTGAAACATGTGAAGATTTACCCTGGCAGAAAAGGTGGATGAGAACAATTTGTTCCAATGGCCACAAAGGCAGCTAAAGCAGCCACAGTGGAGCTCTTAGAGCTTGGAGCTTGGTCAGACATCAAAGATGCCAATGTCATCCACTGTATCTTGAGCTACCACTAATATTGTTGACTCTTGTGTTGCCACTGGACTTGGATGACTCTGGAAGAGAAGTATACCTATAAAGTTGGATATTATGGAGCCAGGGGGCAGCTGACATGTGTCCTTGTAGGCAAGGAAGACCAGGTTAGATTTGATTTGGTATGCCACTATAAAGTCATGATGAAACGTTCCCATAAGATTCAGTTGGCAGTAGTACACAGAATAAAGCAAACTGGAAACAGGGAGACTGGCCACACTGCCATCCTGTCACCATTCACACACTGGCATGCTGCTACCACTTAGCAGCAAATCCATACTTCCCAATTAAGCACCATCATATTATTATCCTAATTATCCAGGTTCACAGTCTTGGATTTATACTTGATTCTTTCACCATCCCCTTTCCCACCCAATTAACTACCAAGTTTAGTCAAATTTATCTCCCCAATAGCTCTTAGATCTGTCCCTTCTCTCAACTCACATGGAAATCCCCATGGTACAGTCCCTTATCATTTACTTCAATAGCATCCTCACTGGTCTTTCTTCTAGACTATCTCTTCTCTGATCCATTCTCTATACTACTGTCAAAAGAATCTTCCTAAAGTATAGATCTGACCCTGTCACTCCTATATTCAAACATCTTCTGTAGCCACCTATTGCCTCTAAAATAGAGAATAAATTCACAGTCAAAGAATCACAGAATTTTAGATTTGGATGGAATCCCAGCAGTCCTGTAGTCCAAGCCATCTGCCTGGAATCTCTACTACAAAATACCTGACAAATAATCACCTAGCCTCTGCTGGAAGACTGCTACTAATCATGAATACATTACCTTTTAAGGAAGTCCAAAACACTGTTGGGTAACTATAATTATAAAGAAATGCTGTTTGTTTGTTTTTCTGATCTCAATCTCTATTTTGACTCTTTGCGGCTTCTATCCATGGTTTCTAGTTCTTCTTCCACAAGACAATCATTCAAATATTTGAACACAATTACATATATCCTTCCAAGTCTTCTCTCCTTCCAACATGCCTACTTCTGACTGATTTGGATGGTCTAAAGACCCTTCACCATCTTGCTTACCCTCTTATGGACATTCTTCAGATTATCAATAACATTCCTAAAGTGTGGCAGTCAAAATTGAACACAGCATCACAGATGACAACTGACATTGGAAAAATGCAGTGGTGACTTTTCCCATTGTGGTTTTGATTTATTGTGTATTGGTATAAGAAATTAAATGGGAATTTGGGGGGAGTTTTGCAGAGGCTGCAGATGACACATAAAGGCTAGCAGATGACACAGAAAAAGTTTAGAAACTCAGAAATGCATAAAATATATAAATTACAATGTATAATACCAACATATTTTATCTCTTAACATCACAATAATTCAGACTTCTCTAATACAAAGGGAGGGCCAAAAATTTTATATGGATTTTCCAGATTGCAGGGGTACTGTGCCCTAAACTTCCATGATGTGGAAGGAATAACTGTACTCTTAGTGCAGCCTAAGACTGCATTAAATTTTTTGGCTGCCATATCCCACTGTCAACTCATATTGAGTTTACAGGCCACTAAAACCACCATATCTTTTTCAGATAAATTGCTTACTGTGCCTCTCACATCTTGTATTTGTAAAGTTGATATTTTGAACCCTATCAACTACCAAGTATTTATTAAGTGCCTAACATGTGCCCAAGAAATCGAGTTCACAAATACAAGATAGGAAAAGTATAATTAAAATAGAAATTTCTTTGGGAAAAAAAGAGCTGGGGTTTTAGTAGACTATCAGCGCAATATGAGATGCCTGCTTTACTTTCGAGATTTGCCTCTCATTTCTCCACCTCACAAAAGTTGTGTTCTAGTCAAACTGGCCTATTCACTAATCCCTGAATTTGGCATTCCATTTTACACTTTTATGACTTTGCACAGGCTGCTCTCAAAACCCTCCTCACTTCTAGCTCTTAGACAATTTAACTTCATTCAAGGTTCCATTCAGGTGACACTTCTTAAAGAAAGCCTTTCTTGTGACACTCTATTCTCCCCACCACCAATAAAACTAAGGCTGGTAGATGACTCGAGCTCAGGAATTCTAAGCAGCAGTACAATAAAATGACTGGATGAGTTTTCTTCTCCAAATCCAATTCAGTCAATATTTATTAAAAACCTACCATGTTCCAGGCACTATGCTAAAAATTGGAGATACCATAAATAAAATCAAAGATAGCCCTTACTCTCAAGGAGTTTACAATCTAATGGGAGGAGACAACACATAAAAGGAGGCAAGAAATGGGGGGGGAGGCATGAAATGTGGGGGGGCAGATAAGGGGTACTTGGCAGAGGGGCATCTTTTTTCATGGAGTTGAAAACAGGCAGAGCAATAGACACAGAGTGCAGTAAGTTGAAAAGTCCAGTTTCTGTCGTCTATAAAGAAAGGCACTGGGAAGAGTTTGATACTTTGCTCTCTAATCTTTCAATAAGAGAGCACCTGTGGTTCCTAGAATCTGTAGCATGTGAAGAGGTCATATCCCAGTAAAACTGTCTCAGCAGACAGTTAAACTACGTTAACAATAACCAATAGCATCAGTGAGTTAGGGGGATGTATATCCAAGTATAGACTTCCCCTGGCAGAATGGGCAGATGAAAACAATTTGTTCCCACTGCCATAAAAGTGTCTGAAGATGATGTGGAGCACTTAGAATTTGATCATAAATCAAATCCCTGGATGTGGGAAGAGAGCATAAGGCTGATAGACTTTGTGCAACTTTGTCTCACTTAAATCCAACTCAAATTGCATGTCAAGACATCACCTTGTGATATCATTGGTCTTCTTCAAAAACAAAAGACTTATTTAATAAGAGAGGAAAGAAGGCCTGGAGAAGTGGTGTCAATAAGGCTTTCATTGATGAGATTAAAAAGGCATGGGGATGAGATTAACCCAGGAAGGGCATCTTGTTCTGTGGAGCTGAAAACAGGAAGAGCAGAAAATGGAAACAGGAAAAAGTGAGTCTGACTCCTGCCTCAACATTAACTAATTAACTTTTCTCAGCCTATTTCCTCATTTGTAAAATGGAAATTATAATAATGATAATAATAATAATAATAATGCCTACTACAGACTTCTGGGGGTAGAGCAAAGATGGCAGAGTACAGAAAACACTCAGCTGAGCTCTCCTAACACTCCCCTTCAAATAACTTTAAAATGATGCCTCAAATTAAAATCTGGAGTGGCAGAGCCAATAAAAAAGTCACAGTGTAACATTCTTCCAGTCCAAGACAACACAGTTTTGTTGGACAGGTGATTCTTGGTTTTAATCCTAGCTCCTCAGACCTCTGGAATATCATATTCCAAGCCCTTTAATCCTGTAATGTAGAAGCTGCTAGATCCTATGTTATCCTGATTGTGTTTCCACAGTATTTAAATTCTTTCTTCTTGGCTGCTTATAATATTTTCTCCTTGGTCTGGGAATTCTGGAACCTGGCTATAATATTCCTAGGAGTTTTGTTTTGGGGATCTTTTTCAAGAGGTGATTGGTCAATTCTTTTGATTTCTATTTTGCCCTCTGGTTCTAAAATATCAGAGCAATTTTCCTTGAGAATTTCTTGAAGGATGATTTCTAGGTTCTTTTTTTAATCATGGCTTTCAAGTAGTCCAATAATTTTTAAATTATCTCTCCTGGATCTACTTTCCAGGTCAGTGGTTTTTCCAGTGAGATATTTCACATTGCCCTCTATTTTTTCATTTGTCTGGATTTGTCCCAAGATCAAGGAGAAACTATTACAAGATGCCAATAAGAAACAATTTGAATACCGTGGAAACACAATTAGGATAACCCAGAATCTAGCAGCTTCTACATTAAGGGATTGAAGGGCCTGGAATATGATATTCTAGAGATCAAGGGAGCAAGGATTAAAACCAAGAATCACCTATCCAGCAAAACTGAGTAAATGTTCCAGGGGAAAATATGGTCATTCAGTGAAGTGGAGGACTTTCAAACATTCTTGCTGAAAAAACCAGAACTGAAAAGAAAATTTGACACTCAAATACAAGAAACATGAGAAGGGTCAGCTATGTGGCATAGTGAATAGAGCACTGACCCTGGAGTCAGGAGGACCTGAGTTCAAATCCAGCCACAGACACTTAACACTTACTAGCTGTGTGACCTTGGGCAAGTCACTTAACCACAATTGCCATGCCTTCCCCCTCCAAAAAAAAAAAAAAAGAAGCATGAGAAGGTAAACAGGGAAAAGAAAACATACGGAATTTATCAAAGCTGAACTATTTACATGGCAACATGGAAAAATGATCATTTTAACTTATGAAACTTATCTCAGTATGAAGATAGGTGAAGGGAATACAAATGTATATATACACATATATCTATATAGGAGAGTTTATATTTGCATAAGAACATATATCTGAATATGTGTATATATGTGTACATAGAGGGCACAGGATCAATTGAATAGGAAGGGACCATACTTTAAAAGGTGAAATTCTGAAGTGAGAGAGGATTAGAATGAGTAGAATGAGAGGAGACAGAGAGAGACAAAATGGGGTTAATCATCTCATATAGAAGAAGCAAGGGATAATTGTTACAATAGAGGGGAAGAACAGGAAGGCAAAAGGGAAAGGGTCAACTTTACTCTCATTGAATTTGGCTTAGGGAAGGAATGACATGAACTCTAAACTGGTTATCTTGTCCCTCAGGAGAGGAGGAGGGATGGGGTTGAGAGGTGGGATGATGAAGGGGAGGGAAGGGGGGAGGGTTGCTGGAAGCACACATTTCTGTAAAGGGTCAGGGACAGGGTAGAGAATAGAACAAGTGGGGGAGGCAGGATAGGAAGGAGGGACATACAATCAGTCTCTTGCAATATGTTCACTGTGGAGATGTTCTGTGTAATTACACATGTACAACCTGTATTGAATTGCTTGTCCTTCTAGTGGAAGTGGGTGACGAGAGAGGAAGGGAAAAAATCTAAAATTTAAAGTTCTATAATCAAATGTTAAAAAAAATGATATACATATATATGTATACACACACATATATAATTATCATTCTTATTAACTACATGCAACTTGGAATTAAGATATACAGGCACTGGGGTAGGGAGATCCATCCTGCCCTATTGGAAAGTCATAGGGGTGATGGGGGAGTACATAAGAGAGAGCAGATTGGGGGAGGGATTATACAGTGGGATGGCTGTTTTGAGGTGATGGGTGGGGGAAAGATGGGGAGAAAATGCATAACTCAAAATCTCATGGAAATGAATGATGTAAACTAGAAAATAAATGAAATAATTTATTGGAAAAAAAAGAAAGAGAATGACATCGAGACAACATTCAAAAATTGGTGAGATGCAGCCAAAGCAGTACATGGGAGAAAACTAATATCTCTAAATGTGTATATCAATAAAAGAGAGAAAGATCAGATCAACAAGTGGGCATACAACTAAAAAACTAGAAAATAACAAATTTAAAATCTCCATATAAACACCAAAATGCAAATCTTGAAAATAAAAGGAGAGAGTAATAAAATTCCAAGTAAAAATATCACTGAACTAATAAATAAAACTAAGAGCTGGTTTTATGGGAGGGGGAACAATTAAATAGATAAACTATTTGTTAATTTAATTTGAAAAGAAATAAGAAAAACAATTACTAGTATCAAAAATGAAAAGGCTGAATGCACCATGAAGGAAGATGAAATTAAAGCCCTTATTAGTAGCTATTTTACACAATTATACATATGCCAGTAAACCTGACAATCTAAGTGAAATAGATATTTTTAAAAATGTAAACTACTCAGACTAGCAGAAGAGCAAAAAGAATATTTAAATAACCCCTTTTTATGAGAAAAAAGAAACTGAACAAGTCATTAATGAACTCCCTAAGTAAAAATCTCCAGGAACAGATGGATTCACAAGTGACTTCTAACAAATATTTAAGGAAAAATTAATCCCTGTATTAAATAAATTATTTGGGGGAAAAAACAAGTGAAGAAGGAGTGCTACTAAATTCCTTTTATGATACAATTATGGTTTTGATACCTAAACCAGGGATAGCAAAAACAGAGAAAGATAATAGTAAACCAATTCCCCAATGAATGTTAATATAAAATTTTTTAATTAAAATAATAACAAGGAAATTATATCAATATATCACAAAGATTATACACTATGATTAGGTGGGATTTATACCAGGAATTCACTGAAGAGAACTCCTTAAAAAGTAGAACTGGCCAAATGGAAAAGAAAATATAAAAGCTCACTGAAGAAAAGAACTTACACTTGAGTAAGTAAAAACTAATGACTCCATGAGACATCAAGAAAAAACTTTAAAAATCAAAAGAATGAAAAAGAAATAGAAGAAAATGTGAAACAGCTCACTGGAAAAACAATTGATCTGGAAAACAGATCAGAGAGATATAATTTAAGAATTACAGGATTATCTGAAAGTATGCTTAAAAAAAAGTGCTTAGAGAACACCTTTCAAGAAATTATCAAGGAAAACTGCTTGGTATTCTAGAATCAGAAGGCAAAATAGAAATGTAAAGAATCCCCTCATCACTTCCTGAAAGAGATCCCAAAATGAAAACTCTCAGGAATATTATAGTCAAATTTCAGAGCTCTCAGTTCAAGAAGAAAATATCACAAGTAGCCAGAAAGAAATAATTCAAATCATGGAGCCAGAGTCAGGATAACACAAAATTTGTCAGTGTCTACATTAAAGGAGCACAAGGCTTAGAATATAATATTCCAGAAGGAAAAGGAGCCAGGATTACGACCAAGAATCACCAACCCAGCAAAACTGATTATAATCTTTCAGGGAGAAAAATGGACTTTAATAAACTAGAGAATTCTCAAGCATTCCTAATGAAAAGACCAGAGCTGAATAGAAAATCTGACTTTCAAATACAACACTCAAGAGAAGCATAAAAGGTAATCAGGAAAGAGAAATAATAAGATTAAATAAGGTTAAACTGTTTACATTCCTACATGGGAAGATGGTACTTTGACGATTTATCAACTGAGGAATGGCTCTTATTTTTATAAATTTGGTTCAGCTCCTTAGATATTTGAGAAATGAGACCTTTATCAGAGAAACTTGTGGTAAATTTCCCCCAGTTTCCTATTTTCCTACTTATTTTGGCTGCAATAGTTTTGTTGTGGCAAAAGCCTTTTAATTTCATGCAATTTAAAAGATCTCTTTCACTTTTTATAATCCTCTCTGTCTCTTATTTGGTCAAAAGCTCTTCCTTATTCATAGATCTGACATGTACATTTTTTCCATGTTCCCTTAATTTACTTATGATATCATACTTTGTCAAAATTATTTATTCATTTTGACCTTGTCATGGAATATGGTATGAAATGTTGGTCTATGCCTAGTTTCTGCCAAACTGCTTTCTACTTTTCCCAGCAATTTTTATCAAATGGTGAGTTCTTAGCCTAAAAGTGTGAATCTTTGGGTTTAGAAAAACACTTGACTTACTATGGTTATTTACTGCTGTTTATTGTGTACTGAGTCCATTCCACTAATTCATCACTCTATTTCTGGGCCAGAACCAGATTGTTTTGATGATTATGACTTTGTAATGTAGTTTGAAATCTGGAACTACTATGCCACCTTCATTTGCATTTTTAAAATTGATTCGGAGGGAGCCAAGATGGCGGCATAGAAGCAGCAGGGTCCTGCAGCTCCCACGCAGCCACCCTAAACACCCATAAAAATATGACTCTGGACAAATTCTAGGACTCTCAAACTAAAAAAATACAGAAAACACATCTCTCACGGAAGGCAACTCGGCAGCAGGGGATCATCGCAGCAGGACCTGAGCCGAGACCAGGCCAGCCTAAAACTGCCATGCAGCCAGGCTCCAGGGTGGTCAGGAGGAGCCGAGCCTCCCAAGCCGCAGCATGAGTCTACTTCAGAGAAGATGTAAAGCACCTGGAGAAATCTTCACATCTACTAAGCCAGGATAAAAGGTCAGTGAAAGTGAGTGAAGCTTTCAAGCTAAATTTGGGGGAGGAAAAGCAGTTTGGCCAATCTACCCCCAGGTCAAGGAAGCAATGGGGGAAGGGCAGAAACAGCTGTAACTGGAGGATGCCCCCACTGGGCTGCTTCAGAGCCCCTGGCCTGTGGATCCCGCAGGGGGGCTGAGTCGATTGATCAGGGCCAAGTGCTCTTGCATTGAGCGGCCTGGATCCAGAATCGTGGTTTTGGGTGGTGGTCCTGGGGAGTGCTTTCAGCAAGCCAAAGCTTGCTGTTAGGGGAGACTGCAATACCCCCCTAATAGTTTCGGCAGCTGGGAAAAGCCCAGCAATTTGGAACAGAGCTTTCCCCCCTGGAAGCAGAGTTTCACAAAGCTAAAAAAATGAACCAATTAATTGACTGGTCAACATGAGGAAAAGGAAGCAAAACAAGAACAACAATAGAACTCTAGAATCCTTTTTTGTGGACAAAAAGGATCAAAGCATGAAACAGTAGGAAGACAACACAGCCAGAACTCCCACACCAATTGCTTCCAAGGCACTTGAAGAATGCCTAGTTGCTATAGATAATCTGAAAAAGGACTTTGAAAAACAAATAAGAGAAGTGGAGGAAAAACTGGGAAGAGAAATGAGAATGATGTGAGAAAACCATGAAAAGAGAGTCAACAACCTGACTGAAGAAAACAACACTTTAAAAAATAGATTAACTCAAATGGCAAAAAAGGCCCAGAAAGCCAATGAGGAGAAGAATGCCTTAAAAAGTCATATTTGCCAGATGGAAAAA
>CM053594.1:103906788-103947870 GCA_028646575.1 Pseudocheirus occidentalis
CTGAGCATATTATTCCAGGGGAAAATATGGTCATTCAATGAGGTGGAGGACTTTCAAGCATTCTTGCTGAAAAAACCAGAACTGAACAGAAAATTTGACAATCAAACACAAGAAGCATAAGAAGGTAAACATGGGAAAGAAGTCATAAGGAACTTATAAAATATGAATCATTTACATGCCAATATGGAAAAACGATAATAGTAACTTATGAAACTTTTCTTAGCATGAGGATAGGTGAAGAGAATACAAATGGATATATATGTATACTTACACATATGTCCATATAGGAGGCTATATATGCATATCAATATATATCTGAGCATGTGTATATATGGGTTTATAGAGGGCACAGGATGAATTGAATAAGAAGGGATGATACTTTAAAAGGCAAATTCTGAGGTGGGAGAGGACAAGAATGAGAGGAGATAGGGAGAGAAAAAATGGGGCTAATCATCCCATGTAGAAGAGGCAAGGGATAACTGTTACAACTTTACTTTCATTTACTCTCATTGAATCTGGCTTAGGGAATAAAGGGCATAAACTCTAAACAGGGCATCATGTCACACAAGAGAGTAGGGGGTGTGGGGATGAAAGGCAAGATGACGGAGGTGAGGGCAGGGTCTGGGGGAGGGATGCTGGATGCTCACACTTCAATAAAGAGAAAGGGACAGGGTAGAGAACAGAACAAGGGGGGGAGGGATAGGAAGGAGGGACATATCATTGTCACAATATGTCTACTATGAAGATGTCCTGTATAATCACACCTACACAGTCTGTATTGAATTGGTTGTCCTTCCAGCAGGGGTGGGCTACAAGGGAGGAACCAAAAGAATCTAGAATTTAAAGCTCTGCAATACTTGAAACTAGGAATCAAGATATACAGGGGCTGGGATAGGGAGACCCTCCCTGCCCTACCAGAAAGTTAGAGAGCAGGCCAGGGGAGGGGCTCTACAGTGTGATTGCTGTTTGGGGGTTGGGTAGGGAAAAGACAGGGAGAAAATTTGTAATTCTAAAATCTCATGAAAAAGAATGATGTAAACAAGAAAACAAATAACATTTATTACATTAAAAAAAGAAAATAAATGGGTTTCTGAAAAAAATTAAAAAAATAAAATTGATTTCTTTAATATTCTGGGCCTTTTGTTCTTCCAGATGAATTTCATTTTTTTCTAGCTCTATAAAATAATTTTTGGCAGTCTGATTGGTATGGAATTGAGTAAGTAAATTAACTTAGGAAGAATGGTAATTTTTATTATATTGGCTCAGTCTACCCATGAACAATGACTGATTTCCAATTGTTTAGATCTGTCTTTATTTGTGTGAAAAGTGTTTTGTAATTATGTCCATATAATCTCTGGGTTTGTCTTCACAGGTAGACTCCCGAGTGTTTTATCTTGTCTGCAGATATTTTAAATGAAATTTTTTGCTGCTAGGTTTTGTTTATAGTATGTAGAAATGCTGATGATTTATGTGGGTTTATTTTATAACCTGAAACTTTGCTGAAGTTGTTAATTATTTCACCTAGTTTTTTTTAGTTGACTATCTTAGCTTACCATCATTTCATTTGCAAGGTGATAATTTTGTTTCTTGATTGCCTATTTTTATTCCTTCAATTTTTTAAAAATCTTTTTTGCTATCACTAACATTTCTAACATTGAATAACAGTGGTAATAGACACCCTTGTTCTACTCTTAATCTTACTGTGAAGTAAGCTTACCCCCTCATCACAACTAATGGTTGCTCTTGGTTTTAGATAGATACTTATCAATTTAAGAAAGGTTCCATTGATTCCTATACTTTCTATTGTTTTCTTTTTTAAGAGATGGGTGTTATTTGTCAAAGGCTTTTTCTCTATCTATTGATATATTCATGAATTTGGCTGTTTTTTAAACTGATATGGTCAATTTTAGTGATAGCTTTCTTAATACTGAACCATCTCTGCATTTCCATTTGGCTAATTCTACTTTTTAAAGAGTTCTTTTCTTCAGTGAATTTTTGTATCTTTTAAAAAAACAACTGGCCAATTATGTTTTTTTAAGGTATTACTTTTGTCAGTATTTCTTGTGCCTTCTTTATGAAGCTTTTGACTCTTTTTTCACATTTTTTTCATTTTTTATCATTTCTTTTCTCAATTTTTCTTCTATGTCTCATTTGATTTTTAAAATCCTTTTTGAGCTCTTCCAGGCATACTTTTTGCATCTGAGACTATTCACATTTTTTTCTTTGAGGTTTCTGATATAGAAAATTTAAACTGTTGTCTTTTTCTCAGTTTTTGTTTTGATCTTCCCTGTCATCAAAGTAACTTCCTATAGTCAGATTCTTTTTCTGTTGTTTCCTCATTTTCCAGCCTATTTCTTGACTTTTAACTCTGTGTTAAAATGGGACTCTTCTGGGGTAGAGGGGACACTGTCCCAAGCTTTAAACCCGTCTTGCTACTGCTCTCAGAATTAGTTGTGAGAGTCTGCAAGTTTTCAATTCTTCCAAGTCTGTATGAACTACAGAGAGATGTGGTCACTTCTCTCTTGGTCTGTGCTTTGATCTGTGAGCAACTACAAACATTCTTTTCCACCCTGGAACTGTGACAAGTGTCCCCACTCACCTGAGGCTGCAAGGTCTGGTATACTAGTGCTCCCCCTTGCCCTGGGATTGCAACGCAAATCCATATATTAGCAATGCAACAGAGTCTTGCACTCAGTGCCTGTAAAAGGACCCCTATAATCTCCTTCTGATCAATTGTTTGACCCTCTTATCATCTATTGGCTAAGAGCTCCAGAAGCAGCTACTACTGCAGCTGATTCAATCATCCCTAAGGCCTGCTGCTGGTTTGTTGGTGACCAGATTGTGTTATAGTAAACTGGGTTATATCACTCCAGAATTCTTTATGAAGTATTATTTAAAGTTGTTTGGAGGGGAGTTTTGAAGAGCTCAAGCAAGTTCTGACTCTTCTCCTCCATCTTGGCTCTTCCCCTACCCAATTCACTTGAAAACTGAAAGTCTGTTAAGCATATTGTTTGCTTACCTTTACTGAATAAAGAAAGCACTGTATTCTCATGACTAAATGCTATATTTTACAAATAAACACAATAACTTAGGTTTTGGGGGTATTCAGGCTTGAGGAGAAAAAAAGGAGTAAAAATTAAATTGTTTTTAATGAAACCTATAACAGTCATGGTTTCCTAGAGGTATACAGATTAGTTGGATCAAGCAATGGTGTTGATATGGCTTCATTTTCTGAAAGCAATAGTAATATAAATGCATTTTTGCTGAAATTAAACTGTCTCACCATAACCAGAATTGAACTGATTTCCCCCTTTTAGTTAGTTGTTTTCCATCAACTGAGCACTAGCTTTCATCTTATATGCTTGTGTTTTATTGTTCTCTTTTATTGGGTTTTTAGTTTTCTGGTTTATAAGAATGAATATTATTATTCCAAGAAAATGTGGAAAAGCTGTAACTCTAAACGAACACACTTAAGTGAGTGTTAGAGATATTGTGACTACCAATATAAGGAAGTCAAAAATTTCAAGGATCATTCAAGTCTACACTGTAATAGGAGCAAATGCATGAAAATGCAAAAGAAAAAGTGATCAAAAATGAAAAATAATCCCAGTCAATCCTAAAAGAATAATCAAAAGCTTTTTTTAGTGGAGTTTTATTGATTACTCTACAATTTAACATAGGAATGAAAGCAAGACAACTAGTTTAAAAAAAATAGATGCTAACTATTGCTATGAAGACACAATGCCTGTTATAGTCAGGACAATATAATAATGAATACAAAAGACCGAAAAAAAGATAATTTTGGAAAACTGGAAAAAATGAAACATTTTTTTTATTAAGACTATATTAAAATCCTTGTCAAAAACAGTTCAGGTGGACCTATAACACTTGGATATCTTCACCAAACTTTAAAATTTCAGAAATTTATCCAAGAAATAAAGACAGGCTTGTTTCAATGGTCAGATAACTCCCCTGATATGAGGCTCATTAACAATCTACGAGCTATAATCAAAACTAGATTTGAAACAATCTTCAGTTTTTCAAAGCTATGCTTAATATACAATGTGATAAAAGTATAGTTTTATGATCAAAACGTAAAGAATATGTATCAAAATCCTGTGAATTCTGTAGCAAATCATGTGAAAACAAGTCACTGCAACCAGAGTGATTGCAGCATAAATGTAATTATTTCATTGTATACATCTCCCTAACCAGCATTATCCAAGATAATAAAGAATATATCTACATATCAAATACTGTGTTATCTTGTTGAAAATTCACTGGAAATAAATTGGATAATCCCTATCCTCCAGGAATTTACATTTAGTAGATATTCCTGACCTTTTTTCCTATAGTCTTTATACACTTGAAGGATCCATGATTTCATTGTTGTTATGTCAACTCTGGTGACATAGATTACAAGCCCTCATGGTTATAAACTGTAGTGGAAGAACTTTGACTAATGAGTATCTCTTTTCAGATGACAGAGTGTGTTACCAAACCCATTCTCAAAGAATTATCAGCTTACTAGATCCTGCTAAATCTTGCACTTTGTTAACAAAGTCTTCACAAAGTCAAGGTCACCTCCAATGTCACAAAGAGGCAACAAAGTAGGTTCTTGTTTGGCCTTAAATATGCAAACAGGCTTGCTTCCAACCACATATATGTAATAAAAGCAATAATGCAACACTGGTTGTGTTAGGGGGACAGGGATGTTTAGGACAATGACCTCCCTTTTTTTGCTAATACTCATACAGAATTCAATCACGTAAAAAGTATCAGTACTTAATAGTTAAGCAATCAACAAGGAAAAATTTGAAAATCACACCAAAGGAACTGATTTGTGAGGGAGCACTAACTGGAAACAAGCAAATAAACACAAAAAGATAACTGTATTTGCAGCCTAAAAAAAGTTGCCAAATTTCTCTAGGATCTCACAGAGATTATCTTGAATCAAAAAGTTTGGGTAGAGAATCTATCCAGCTGTCCCCACAAAAGCAAAGAACTTGATATAACCCACACAAGGCATGGCCCATGCTACCTGGAAAGCCAAATGGCCTCATATTGTTTTAAAAAAGCAACCAGGACTTGATTGGCCCAGCAGCTCAAGCTATGCCTTCCTTGACACAGCTTCCTCACTGTGTTGATCTGGCTTCCTGTTCACCTAGAGGCATAAAAAGGTTCCACACATGGGATTAGTGCCTTTCCCACTTGATGGATTCCTAAAGACCATGTCAATCACCAGACTCTACCCTGTTACATCAGATGTTGTTCATCTGGAGAGGGAGGGGGCTGTCTATAAAAACTATGTGCTACTCTAAGTCTGTTGCATATCCTTGTTAATGTTAAGGCTAAGTAAACCTTTTGGAGGCATCTATGAGTGCCTCATTTTATTCTAACATCAAAGCTGAACCAGAAGAGTGGCATCAGGCCTGCCCCTTACAAAGCCACAGATACAAAAGCTTGGGGACCCTCTGCCTGAGCTTGAGTCCCTTAGCTGCTAGGTGGAACATAGCTTCTGCTATAGTTAACACAGGCTTTTATTAGATAAAAGGTTTTCTAGTCACTGAATCTTAATAGATGGTCAGAAAATAATCTGATAGAGATGATGTCCAGAAGCTGGTAGTAGAGAGAAATTTGCCAGCCTACTATTCAGTGAGTCAGTCAGTCAACAAGCATTTGTTAAGTGCTTATATGGCAGACACAGTGCTAAGCAGTAGGGATACAAAGAAAATTAAAAACAGTCCCTGCCCTCAAGGATCCTGTACTAGTCACTAACAGAGCAAAATACAGAAGACACAATGCACCTAGCAGTCACCAAAAGATCAGTGAAGTAAGAAGCCTAGTAGATAGCTGACTCAAGATGCTCCACAGAGAGCAATGTGCTAACATCACCAGAAGACATGACCAGCTCTACAATACTAGAGGCAGGAAGTTACCCAACCATGTTTGTGCCTTGATCACATAGTTTGCTCTGAGCATATTCCCTAAGTGTGTTCAATCTTCCCGGCTAATGGCAAATGCATTTGTGAGGAAGTGAGCCCCTAGTTTATGGGGAAAATGTTTTTGCTGCTTTCCCTCCAATGCTAGCCAATTAAATGTTTGACTAGTAAAAGTAAACATGTTGGTACGGAACTCATGAGCTACAGTTTTAGAGTAGGTTCAGACCCAAAGAGAACTTTTAACCTGAAGTAGTTTTTCAGCAGGAAGGGAGAGAGAAAGGTATGCAGGCATTATAGATGCCTTTTAAAAACCAACCAGTCTTATTTTCCCCATTGGCAAATTTGTGCAGGGGATTAGGGAAGTGGAGGGAATATTGTACTTCCTCTTCCCCCTCCTCTTTTTCCTCCTCCAAGATTTTAATATGATGTCATAGCATATAGGCAATTCCCTGGTTGAATGGCACAAAAATGCAGAAAAATAAAGAGATGGAGCAAGCTCTAGAATACATTCTCTAGTATGACTAGAAGCACACACAACTCTTTTCTTCTATCTCCACAGACTATATGAAAGATCATTTTTCTAGCCATTGGCAGAGGACTATTTAAAATAGTAGTCACCATATTCTCTAGCTACTCTTAAAGTGTCTGGAAGTCAGCCAGTTAGTCAGTCAGTCAGACAAGATGCATTTTTAAGTGCTTATTATATGCAAGACATTGTGGTGAACACTAGGATGCAGGGAAAGGCAAGACAAACAAAAGACAGTTGCTATTCTTCAGAGATTCATAATCTAATAGAGAAGACAACACACAAATAGGTACATACGATATATATATATATATACACACATATGTATATATGTGTGTGTCTACATACACACACACAGACACACACAAACAGTATATGGAACAAAATCTCTCAAGAAAAACTCTGGAAGGCAACAGTGAAGAAGACAAGAAACAGCTTCCTTCACAGGATGGGATTTGAATGGAATCTAGAAGTTGGTCAGGGGAGCTATCAATCAATCACTCATTAAGCAGCTACTTTAGAGCTAGACACAACACTAACAATTTAATTATTAATTAATCTAACAACTTCATTAATTTCCAACACTTCAAGTACATGGAATTTCACTGATGTGGGCATTACTTCCTAGGACTATAACCCCTCTAAAACTTTGTAGATCACCTTCAAGAGCTTCTGTCACCAAAAAATTTACCACCTTGTGGCCAAGGTGAATTTAGTTTGCCTGTTCAGGTAGTCAATAAGAATTTTGTAAGGCTTTACTATGTTCAAGACTCTGTTCTAAGTATTGGGAATACAAATACAAAAAGAAAGAATAACGGTTCCTGCCCTCAAGAACCTTACGTTCTAATGGGGGGAAGACAACACATAATAGGAAGATAAAAATGGGATGGAGTGGCTTGGGACTGGGGAGAAACAAAGATGCTTTATGTGGAGACATGGTAGAGAAAGTCCAGAGTACAGTTTGGAAAGGAATTAGGCATGGTCGGCCTGGGCACCTCTTTAAATACAGGTCTCAGGAGGAGTCATCTAATCAGAGAGGCTTGGGTACGTCACGTATGAATTCAAAGGATAGAGTGAGTTTCACAAGGAATATCTATCACTGAGCACAGAGAACTCAGAGATAACTAACATAAAAATGAAGCTTCAGAATTGGACTTTGATTAAATGAAACTATTACAATCAACAAACATGAAAACACTACATTCCATTATTCATTACAAAAATATATGGCCATGTTTGAATTTCTTAACTTAAAAATATTTCAACTTCATATCACAATTCGAATAATCCTTTTAAAACTCCCCCTCTGGACAGTCAGCTAATTTTAACATAAAGTAGTAAGTGCATTTTTAGACCTTGTCTCCACATAGAATTGAAAACATTCTTAAATATAATGCTTTTAAAGATCTTTGAATTTTCTGCCATTGTATGAAAATGGAATTTAAACATGGAGAATGGCTGATCTTTTGTTGCTAAATTTTTAAAGACCAACAAATGATGCAAAAGGTATTTTGTTTAGAGTAATTTTGGTTATTGCCTTTCCAGGGGCTATGGCACACACACACATAAAACATGTGGCACAAAGGTCTAGTAATAACCACAACTTTGAACCACCAAAATAAATTGCCTTATATATAAAACTATTGTGATGATGATAACTAACATTTATACAGTGCTTACTATGTTTCAGAAACTATGCGAAGAACTTTATAATTATTCTTTCATTTGATTCTCACAATAGTCCTGAGAGGCAGGTGCTATTATCATCCCCATTTTGCAGATGGAGAAACAGAGGTAAACAGAAGTGACTTGCCAATGGTCTCATGGTTAGTAGTATCTGAGACTAGATTTGAATTCAAGTCTTCCAAATTCCAGACCTAAGCTCTCTCATCATGGCATCAACATATAACAAAATATTTATGGTAGAACTTTTTAAAGTAGCAAAAAGCCAGAAACAAAGTAGGTGCCCATTGACACAAGAATGGTTGAATTAACTGTAGTATACGAATGCCATGGAATAATATTGTAAAATGGCAAACCGGACTGAGAAACACATGGAAAGAATTATACAATACAGAAAAACATAAAAAAAAATCAGAAGAACATTATACGTAATGTCTAAAATAAATGCAAAGAACACTAAAATAAGGCTGAATACTAAGAAATTATAATGACTAATACTGATCACAGAATAGACGAGGAAATTCTTTTGGTAAAGAAGTAAGGAGACTACAATGCAAAATTTCTTATATTTGTTGGTTGGTGATTAATTGTTTCTTTGTTTATAAGGGAAATCTCACTGGATTGGGGCTGCAGATATCCAGAAATGACTGTGATATAAAAACAAAAAGCATGCATAACCCTTATTTAAATAAATATATACAATTAAGTAAAAGAGTGGTCTCCCCCACCAAATACCTAGTACCTATTAATATTGTTTTAAAATATGATTCATTTCATCCATTGCCAGACTTTTTTTTTTAATTGGTTCAAAAATATAAAAACCTTTGGTAGTGAAAATTTTATGGACTAGCCAAAATTGGTTACAGACTGGTGATACTAATATATAGACATCAGTTGAACATCAGTTCTTCCCTAGTATGTGGAAAGAGCACTAAATTGGAACATAAGGACATTGGTTCTGCTCCTTACTCTGCCACTAATAAGCTGTGAGACCTTGGGCAAAACACTGAACTCTTTTGAGCCTCAGTTTCCTCAAATATAAAATAAAGGGTTTGGGTAAGATGATCTCTATGATTTGTTATCCTACTATTCCTAATAAATAGATGAAATATCTGAAAATAATGAGACTTTTTTTAAAAAGCACTTTTATAATTTCAAGTTAATAAAACACAAAAGTAAAAGAAAAAACATTTTATCTAGACAGGCTCCCATATGTAGTCACCAGGAGACAGTGTTGTTCCTTTCATTAGGCTTATATCAATCTAACTTCAGTCCTAGAACAGCTGTATGGATACTAATCAAAACTTTTGGCTCAAGTCCCCACTCAATGACCACTACTTTCTTTTTTTTCACAGCTGTCAATCATATAACCTTGTCCCAATGTTAAAAACCAGTTTAAATGTAATAATAATAATAAAAAAAAAACTAAAGCAATCAGAAGCATTGCTCAAATATAACATAGATTGTACACTAAATTTGATCCTAGGCTCCGATTCTCCCAAAGTTGGAAAACCTTTCTAGGCCACGTTTCTTACCCGTTTCCCCACTTTCCTCTCTTCTGCCTTTGTCTGTGTCTCAGCTACCATCTCAAGGATGAAAGCTAGTATGGAAAATAATTGTCTAATTTTTTGAGACTTCCTGTCTTCCACAAAAACGATGAGGATAAATAGTTCAGTTAGCTTATGACTAGTTTAGAAAGTTTTGTAAAAATGTAAATGATACCCCTGGTCACAGCTGCAAACAAAACAGCAGAATATATTTCAGCTCTAGGCTCTAGACGTGGCATTTTTCAGTATCTGGAACTTCGTTGACCCTGAACAACATTGAAATTGTCTGTCATAAATCTAATGCTAACACTGCTAAAGTAACAGGAACAATCCTAAAAGTCACTGAACTCCTTCAATTATGTTTCTGTTTTACCCCCTAAGATTCACATGCAGGGATGTATACTCTAAATAACAGCCCCCCTGCAAATCTGTCAGCCGAATTTAGTTCTACAGCTAGAAGACTCCATCAATTGCCTTGTCCCTCTGTTTCTTACTTCATTTAGGTAGTGTAGTGATATTTATTGTCACATATATTTTTCTCCATTAGTAAAATACCAATTTTGGCATGTAAAACATACCAGAGAAGAATAGCTATTTCCTAAGCATCTCAAAGTATTCATATGCTTAAACATATTAATCAAAATACAGAATGACTACAAAGGGATTGCACTGATTTTCTTTCATGGTTCAAAAACTGGCTCTGAACTGAAATAATTGTATAGCCTCCCAAGGCAACAACAGAGAAGGATGTGTGTGTGTGTGTGTGTGTATGTATGATTAAAATGTATTACTGTTGGTGTGGTGTTTTTTTTTTTAACACAAAAGTCTCTTCTGTTAAACAGCCACATGCAGAACACAAAAGGCCAATAGTATGGAAGGTACTGATTAGAGAAAAAAGTAATTAAAAGTGATTTCACAAAATGCCATTTCACTAAAATATTAAAAATTAAAAGAAACAATTAGTATTCCCCATGTGCTTATTGAGGACAATACAGAAGTCACCATTCTCAAAGCATAAAAATTATATAGTATACTATATAGATTTTTTAAAATTACATTAAAACACAAAACAGCATGTAAAAGTGCTTCTAAAACATTTTGTAAAAAGTTATATAAATAAGACCCCCAAAATTTAGTCATGCTCCTAGCCAGAAGGCCCAGTCAAATGATAACTAAAACTACCACAAATTTTATTGGAAAAGTAGTAATAAAGACCCAGACTATAAAGAGGATAGACCCTAGAAATCACTAGTATTGAGACCTTGGGGTGGGGAATAGAGGAAAAGGGGAGAGTGATGGGAGAGAATGAGTAAATTCTGTACAGATTGCTCTCACTTTTTTTTTACTCTGGATGCCAAGAAATAGGCTAGGGTTTGTTTTATGTTTTGTTTTATGATTGGCACTTGCTCTGCAAGTTAACAGTATTTAGAGAGTTGCACTGAGAGGTTAAATGACTTTCCCAGGATCACACAGCTAGCAGGTATCAGAGAAGAAACAGACCTCAGATCTTCCTCACTTTTCAGTAAGTTCTATGTTGACATCATGCTGCTTCTAAACATTTTTTTTGTAAATATCTCCTTCTTTCTCCCCTCACACCTGCCCTATTCCACCCCATGCATATAAAAACTTTAAGAGCATAAGACATGCTCTACTAGGTTAGATCATCTAACCCAAAACTGTTTCTGATACTGGTACTGGTATTCTGGGAAAACGTGGTTTATATATATGTATTTTAAACCCTTCTAATTTTTCAAGTACTTTACTTAAGTGTAACGGGGCCTTTGGAACATGGCCAGTTCATCTAACATGGAGATACCCCTAAGCTCTCCTAAGATGGAGGCATTCTGATTTCCCTACCACATAGGTGAGTGTATAATCACAAGAAGTTGTTTTTAAACCTGGCCAGACTCTTTCCATGCCCAGAGCATGAAATCCTAGTTTTTCCACAGCACTGGTACCATGAACCAAACCAGCGAGAGGGGGAAGGACTTTCTTCCCCTGCTCTCACTTTTTTTACTCTGGATGCCAAGAAATAGGCTAGGGTTTGTTTTATGTTTTGTTTGTCTTCAGTTTCAGGTACAGGTAGTGATCCCCACTGGACTTGGAAGTTCAAATCATAGTGTCCTGGAGGTAGGATTCCAGGCAGGATGGTGTAGCCAGTAGGGAAACTCTGAGAAGCCAGTGGGCCTGGGACTAAAATCCCAGGAGTGTCCTGTATTTGGAAATAGGATTGTGCTCTACAGAGACCAAGCTGAGCTATGAAGCTGATTCTTTTACCTTGCCTAGGGAGTGAGATGGTACAATGGGGGAGGTGGGGAAATTATTCCTGGCATATGTTGGAGGAGTGTTTGTATATTTGTCATTGTATTTTTTGAGGTGAAAATTTCTTTGTAAAAGCTAATTGACTGTTTACAGCTAAATGGAACTGGGATACTAGAGACTACACCCTACCATTTTGGGAAAACCACTGGTGGAGCTGGAGCCATTTACAGAGACCCTAGATAACCTCAATTCCCTCATAAGGATAATGGAGGGGGAAAAGGATAATAGAGGGAAAAAAAGATCACGGAGAATCCTGGAGAAGGAGTGAAAATCTAACCCACCTGGCCTTCCCTGCTGTGAGGGTTGTAGTGATTAATGTTACTTGAGTATTCAAGTACCTTTTTACTATTATGAAACAGAAATGCAATTCTTTATGTGAGAGATACATTGTAAGAGAGTTCAAACCTTCTAGTATTAAAAAAAAAAAAAGGATGTAGCTTCTAATCCAGAAAAATCTTTGGTTATCTATTAGATCTATTGACAATAGAATTACTGCCCAATTGTACATGGTGAAGGGCAAACTTTTAAGCTGCAAGTCTAAGAAATAATTTCATACAAGTTCTTTTGTTCCACATTAAAGTTGTGGTAGATTTGATTCTGATCCTGTCCATCCTCTACACAGTCAGTTTGGACCCACTCTATCTTACTACACATTATGATAGTCATATCCAGATGCCAGGTACTCAAGAGAATCTCTTCTGTAGTGTTAGATTCATACAAGAATGCAGCATTCCATATAGAAAAGACCTCTTCCTAACACATGTACAACTGTGTAAGCAGAAACTACAAGACTGCAGATTTTAATCATTCTACACCACTAATGTAAATGATTGATAGCATATTAATGAATAATTTTAAAATTATGCCTCATTTCCAACATGTAAATAACTACTAAAAGGCTTTAAAGCCTGTGAAGTTTTATCAGTCCAAAAGATAAAGTACCTTTAAAGTGGTGTTGGTGCTGGGTGGTTTGTGTGTTAGATAGAAATAACTAAAAATACTTTTTAAAAGGCAAAGAAGGAAGAGAAGTACTTGATCTGGAATCATACAGATCCTGAGTTCGAATCCTACCTTACCTCTATGCTAGCTTTGTTAACACTTAACCTGTCAGCATGTCTTGGGCTGGTTTGGTAACCCGCATCTAGAAGAGCGCTGTCTCCCACAGCTATTTCTCATTATTTGGATCACTGTAAGATAAACTTGAGGCTATATCATGAGAGATAAAACAATAATCATTCTTGATCCTCTAATTTTAGCCCTTTCTCCTTCCTTGCACTACAAACATTTACTTAAGTGGCTCTCCCAGTGGGAAATAAGCTCCTCAAGGTCAGAGACTAATTTCATTTTCTTAACTTTATTTTAGTTTTCAACATTCACTTCCATAAATTTTAAATTTTCTCCCCATCCCCCTTCCCCAAGAAGTATCAATCTGATATAGGCTCTACATATACATCCCTTTTAAACATATGGCTAATTTTATTTCTATCTTTATATGCCCAGCACCTAGAAAAGTGCTTTTCATGTAGTAGTGATGTGGGCTCAGGGAACCCCGTTGAATCTTCCCACTTATCTGGGGTTTCCCAGAAGCCAAAAGCCCTCCATTGTCTGTTATCTCCAGGTATCTTTCAGTTCCTGGATCCTAGCAAAGCATCTGGGCCCAAATCTATTTCCCTTAAACTAGTCTAGCCCTCCATAGTCCATAGCCTCTGGCTGTTTCCCACCCTAGATCCCACCAAAAGCCAATTCTCTTGGTTCCTGGAGTCTGACCTCAGTCCCATCAAGATCCTCCTTAGACTCCTCCTCAAGATCCTCCCCAAACCCCTTCTCTAGACCACCCCTAGATCCCTCCCACAGTCTTTCTTTATATAAGATCCATCTAGCCTCCATGAAGTTACTCAGATTGAATCTAGCTCAGGCTCAACTCTGTGTCAGAGTTTTCTGGTATTGACAAGCTTCACAAATACTTTGGCTCCTTAAGAGTCTACCCAACATGGCAAATCTTTAAGAAACTTTGTTTTACTCTTGAGTGAGAGAATGGCTTGAGTCGAATTCATTTGGCAGGAACCAGCATGTTGGTATTTTGGGGTCAGGAGCACCCCTAAACCCCAAACCTCAACAGTAGGGCCTAATTACATTTGTTGATTTGAATGGAATATATCCCAATGAGCTTTATTCAAGGATATAGTATAGTCTATCAGAACCCAAAATAAATTTAGCCTTGATGGCCATAAATTTTGATCACTGAAGTCTACCCAGATAGCTTCAGGTTTACAGGCTAGATTTCTTTCTTAAGGACCAAGCTTTAAACCTAATTAACTCTGACTCTCATTGATTGGTCAATAGGTCCCAGCCCAAGCCCTATTTAGCAGTCAATATTGGGGCCCAGATGGCTCAGCATGAAGGTAAGTAGCAATTGTTTCTGTTTTGACCAGAAACCCTTAAGGGTCTTTCCCTTGCAAATTATTCCTCAATCAATAACAAACTTGTCCCTGGTCACATACTTTTTAACCCAATGATTCTGAACCCCTGACTGTAATTCATTCAAAACCTTTCCCTGTCCATCATCGTAAAATCCCTTATTCACATTACTCTTAAATTTACCATTCCCCAGAAACTATCCACCCCTCCCCCTGTGCTCTTTGGAATGCCTACTAACCAACCACTCCAACCTTTTTTTCTTTCTACACCTTAAGGATCAGTGGAAGGAAGTCAAGCCATTCTTAGTCCCATTTCTTATCTAGCCTTAATTACCAAATGGGTGGTTGCCTCAGTCTACCAGAGACCTGGGAAAGACCTTGGCTTAAAAAGACCAAAGTCTCCCACCGAGTCTAGGGCCATCTCCAGTTATCCTGATTTATATCTTGCCACCTGACCCAGATGGCTCTGGAAGAGAAAGTAAGGCTGGTGACTTTGCATAGCCCTCTCTCCAATTCACTTGTAAATCATGGCATCACTTTCCAGACAGATGTTCCTCTTCAAGAAAGGACAAAAAAAAAATAGTTTTGTCTTTCACAAAGGTCCAGGAAGTGACTGACACCAGCTGATATCAAGCAACAATGACTATAGGAAAGACAAGTATTGTTCATTCTTTGTATTTTTATATTTGGGAAGAGAGGTTGCTTTTGAGGTGCAATCTCTTCCTCAATACTGCATCCATTTTGGGTTTGGTACTATTTTAAACTGGAGTTCATTATCTGCCTCACATACAGTCTTTTCTCAGTCAAATCAATCAAAAGGGCTTTAAACAGGTAAGAAAAGCCAAGACAGACTAACCTCAGTGATAACAGCTTCAAGATTTGCAAGTACTTTACATGCATTATTTCATTTGAGCCTCACAACAATTCGGTGGCCAGTGGCTGCATTAACAATTTTTAAGATGAGAAAATTGAACCTCAAAATGACTGAGTGACACACCTGTGACCGCACAATTCATAGC
Source organism: Pseudocheirus occidentalis (assembly GCA_028646575.1). NCBI lineage: Eukaryota > Metazoa > Chordata > Mammalia > Diprotodontia > Pseudocheiridae > Pseudocheirus > Pseudocheirus occidentalis. The sequence goes on from CM053594.1 coordinate 103,922,245, forward strand.
TCTCTGGGATGAAATTCAAACCAAGGTCTTCCTGAATCTGGGTCCATTACTTTAGAGGTTTTATCATGCTACTCTCTAGAAAGCTGCTAATTCATCAAGTCAGATATTTTAGTAGCTACAGTGTAGGAAAAAAAATAACAGTAAATACACCCAGAAATTAAGAACCAGTAACAAAAGCCATGGCACCAAATATCAATATACAAATGAATAATGAAAACTTAATAAACAAGATAAACTTGAGAATATGATTTAAATGTATCACTGAGAATTAGCTGGATCAGATCCATGATTTGAATAAAGTTCTAAAAGGTACATTATTCAAAAGAAAGAGAAAAGTGGGGGTAAAGTAGTAGAGCCAATTAAGAAAATACATGAACCAGAGGGATCAATAATGATGGAAAAAATTTGGGTAGAGGTAAAAATAGAAGAGCTATTACTAATACTATGAAGAATATTCCTGCTTCCCTCAGGAGACCACCATTTCATTGTACCAGGTCTCCAGTCTCTCTCTAAAAAGGGAGAAATAACATTCCATTTATCAGACTCCCTGTCCCTTCCAGGGAAAAATAAAGGCAATTCTATCAAGGCTAAAGCATGGTGTCCTTCCTTGGGGGAGAAAGGGGTGTATAATACCATTTCTTTAGCTCTTGGTATTCATTGCTGGTCTGAGCTGCGTAAGGTCCAGAAAGAACCCCACCCTGAGACCAAACCCCTATGAGAGTGATAGGGCAAAAGGACCTGGACCCCTAAAAAGAAAAGACCATGTCTTTGAATGCAACCCAGTCCTTAAACTTCTGCATACATTTCAGCAGCCCAGATGCCTGGCTTTCACTTGAGGCATTTGGTCCATCCCAGTCTACCTACTCAATAATTCTTTTAACTGTCCTTACACTGTGATCTTCTGTTATGGGAATCTGGAGATCTTCCCTACCTTTAAGTGACTGAGAATCTTTCTATTTGAAAGTATACTTTGCCCCATAATAGGCTAAATGTGATCACGTGGAGCCTGTGGCACCAGGCTTGTTTTGGGGGACTGCCCCCACCTTGTTACTTTGTAATTGGACAGTGGGTCAAGAGGCCTGTGACATTCTCTGACCCAGAAGAATATATATGCACGCCCTGATGTGAGGCTTTGCTTTGGGGTTCACTTTGAGAAGAGTTGCGTGATTTGGCCAGATGAGACTCTGAGAAGCTGTTGAGTCCCCCAGCTTTGAAAAACCCAGATGTTGATACTTCCTTCTCTGGTAACTTGAATAGATGTGGATGTAATGGTCAGATGGTTAGAAGCCCATCTGCTGATCTGTTTCTTGGTCTGCTTGTAACTCATGCTTATAACTTGTGTTTGTATTCTCTGAAGTTCAGGGTGCTGATTTTTTCTCCTGAACTAGGTATGGTATGTGTTTGATTGATTAAAGTGAGACTGTTAACCCATTTTGAATTGCTTTCCTTTTAGAAAAGCAGATCTAAAGAACCTGTGCTAGAAGCTGCCTTAGGAATGCTAGGCTGCTTGCTGATACACTAACCCAGCCTGGACCATTTAACTCCTTTCCGGTCTGCACCCGGCCAACCGCAAGTCATTTATCACTCCTTAATCCCATTAAGATCATCTGTATTTTCTTGTATATAAATACCAATCTAACACCCATTAAATTGTGCAGATTTTTAGAATCTTGCTCACTCCTATTGGGACACAATACTGCAAATTTACAGGTTATCTTGCCTGCATAACCTGTGTTATTATAAAACCTTAATATTCTGAATGAAAGGCTTGAGTGGTTGAATTCTTCCCAGACAGACCCCCTGTACCCTTGCATTTCAGGGTCCCCAGCACCCCAAACCACAAAGGGAGAAAGGAATAAACATTTATTATGTGACAAACTCTATGCTAATATTAGGACAGTATCGTAAATGTTACTTCATTTAATCTTCCTAATTTCACAGTTATGGTTAACAGGCAGAGGTTAAATGACTCGTCCAGGCTAATATAGTTAGGAAGTATCTGCCGAATTTGAACCCAGGTGTTCCTGATTCTAGGCTGTCACTTACTACAATGAAAACCTAACTAAACTTATTCCTCAATGAATAACAAACTTGTCCCTGGTCACATACTTTTTTTTTTTTTTTGCTTTTTGGAGGGCAGTTGGGGTTAAGTGACTTGCCCAAGGTCACACGGCTAGTTTTTTTTGTGTGTGTGTTAAGTGTCTGAGGCCGCATTTGAACTCAGGTACTCCTGACTCCAGGGCCGGTGCTCTACTCACTGCACCACCTAGCCGCCCCCCCTGGTCACATGCTTTTTAACCCAGTGATTCTGAACCCCTGATTGTAATTCATTCAAAACCTTTCCCTGTCCATTACTGTAAAATCCCTTATTCACATTACTCTTAAATTTACCATTCCCCAGAAACTATCCACCCCTCCCACTGTGCTCTTTGGAATGCCTACTCACCAATAACGCCAACCTTCTATTCTTTCAACACCTTAAGGCTCAGTGGAAGAAACTTGTGTTTGTATTCTCTGAAGTGGAGAACATGCTACATGGCTTCAAGTATTTTGAAAGCAATTACATAGTCCTCATTACAAACTTCCTAATAATAACAGCCATCTAGAAATTAAATGGCTTGACTGAGAAGAGGATTCCTTCTCTCTAGGAGCCTTTAAGGCTAGATGATCATTTGGTATGTTATTTAAAGGATGCTTGTTTAGATATAAAATGAACTGAGATGTGACTTTAAACAACTCATCTACCCTTGCCTGTCACTTATCCTTTGTTTACCTCAGTTTCCTCATCTGTAAAAGAGGAATAGAACCTACTTTGAAAGGTTGTTTGTGAGGATCAAATAATAATGGTAAAGTGCTTAGCACAGTGCTGGCAAGTAGCAAGTACTATATAAATATTGACTATTATCATTAGAATAATATGTTTACTATCTACTCAAATAAAACGTGTAAAGTGCTTAGCTTAGATTCCAATTCCTAGACAAAATCTTTCCTTTTAATAAAGGTGAACAGTTCCTCCTAAAATTTTCTTTGTATAGTTCCTCAATAGATCTCCTTGGCAAACTTAACATATTATTAAAACAGGGATTTCTTAACCTTTTTGTCCCATGGGCAGCTTTGGCAAAGTGGTAAAACCTATGGATGTTTTCTTAGCATTAAAAAAAATAATTGAGAGAAATGCTAACTTTCTGATAGAGATTAGTGAAAACGATAAAGCAATTTTCCCTCATCCAGGTTCATCTATCCCCTGAAAGCTGTCCACTCACCTGCTGATTAATAATCTCTACCACAGTAAACCTCTTTGAGGACAAGAACAATACTCTTTTTCAGCATTGTATCTCTATAAGATGCCATATACCTTTAATAACAAGTGCTTGTTGAATTCAATTTTTCTACTTATAAAGTTCCAGCCAAATTCATGTCTTAGCTTTATAAAGTCCTTGCCTCACAACCATCCTATGAAATACATAAATTGTATCCTAGATAAGTCCCTTTACAAGTCTTTTAGTGTTTCTTAGTCCCAATTTCCACACAGAGCTGATGTAAGGCTGCAACAAGAATGGATGCAAAATACTTTCTAAAACCTTAAAAAACTATAAAAATATAAGACTACTACAATTAGTGTCAAGAATGCATTCCAATTTAATTCAAAAAGCATTTCGTAATAACTTACTTTGCACCCAAGGGACAGTCTTAGAGCTGGAAATACAAAAGAAAAAGTCCCTGCCCACAAAGAGCTTACATTCTACTGGACCTAATCCCAGAGCTGCTACGTAAATACTGTTCACTTAGAGTCAGTCCCCACCCACAAAACAAGTACCCAGTAGTCTTTTCCAGAGACATAACCAAGGCCTCCCTGACAATAAGGGTTGGGGGACGTCGCGTGTGTAAACCGCAGTGAAAGAGCTTCCTCCGCCATCCATACCGGGGACGCAGGTCCTTTCCACCTGTCACCTCGGCGTCCACAGGAAGAGACTTCGGAGGACCGGCTACTCAGTAGAAGCAGCTCAGCCCCTGGGCAAAGCTCAAGAAAGATGTAAAAGACGTGGGGTGAAAACAATGAAACAAAAATCTACCAAACTGCCAGGGTCGCAGGTCTCAAGCTCAGGGTCCACCTCACTCCCAGAGAAGATACAGAAAAGGCCGGCCGAGCTATGCGCAGGCGTAGTAAGCTGGCAATCATTTCTGCGTCCGGACTTGGTCGAAAGCCCCGCCTCCCTCTCACTCATCCGTTTCCCCACCCCTCCCAGGGTAGAGCTGCGCAAGCGTAGTCGAGGATTTGTCTGTCTGTTCCTTTTACAACGGTATCAATAAAGCTCATTTAGGAGTTACTCCCTTTTCCCCGGCAAGATGGCGGAATACGATCTTACTACTCGTATCGCGCACTTTTTGGACCGCCATCTGGTCTTCCCGCTGCTCGAGTTTCTCTCAGTTAAAGAGGTAAGAAAGTCATCAGGGCTACAGAGAAGGCCTGGGAGCCGGGGCGACCTTTTGCCTTGTCTGTCCGGCCGCGGGAGGGGGATCCTAGGCCTTCTACACGTGTAAGGCGGCCTAAGGGCCGGTGGGTTTTCCTTCTTCCGCCGGAGCCGGCTGGGACTTTCAACCACGGGGACGCGGACGGGAAGTGGAGACCGTGGGGAAGGTACTTGGTTCTCCTAGGACTCAGTAGGCTTCCGTGACCTGCTGAACTGTTGTCGAGCGCCTACTGTTTCTCTTTTTTTTAAGGTGCATCGAGTAAGAGTTTTACAATAAGACAGGAGGGAACAAAATTGGTTGTATTTCTGTTACAAGTCTGAGGAAAGGTGGGGACTTCCGTTTAACTCCTCCAGCTTTCTTTGTAGTCCTAATGTTACTTGCACTCAGATCAAAATTTTGGTGTCTGTTTCTATTATGGATGGTTACATACTTTAGAATTTTTGCGGCCTCTTGTGGGATGTTGGATTACGCTCCAATCTGTTTTTGTGTTCACCCCCTTTTTTTTTCTTTTTCCCATCTCTTCTTCCTGCCCCTCCACCTTTTAGGTTGCTTAGAAATCGTTTTTATTTTCTTCATGCTGTTAGCGCAGTTCTCTTTACCCTGTAGAGAAGAGCAAAAGGTAAAATAGGGAAGTATTTGTCAATCTTAATGAAATGTGTGTGCTTTTCCTGTTTGTTTTCTGAGGTGGGCATACAGGCCGTCTTGGATGAGCGCAATTAAAGTTGTTTAACCGCTTCCCTTAAAAAAAATTGTAAAAAAAAAAAAAGTAGTGTTACCATGCTTTTTCGTAAGCTTAAAATAAATAATTTTTAAAAATATATTTATTATTTCGTTACAGGCTATTTGGTGTGTAATAATTGTGTGCATGTTGTCTCTCACACTGTCTACTTAGTTCAGGCAGTAAACTGCAGAAATTAGATCCCCGAAAAGTTTTGCAAGTTGTTTGGTTGTTGTTACTTACAGTCTGGTAACAATAGAGTCATTTTACAGAACCAGTGCTGACGCTTAAATGCTTTTTATTTCTAAACTCTTACTTAAAAAAAAAAAAACAGAAGTGTTTTAGTGGTTTTGTGTTTCTTAATGTATTTGGTAAGTTTGTAACTACCCTAGGTAAAGACAGAAGATGGAAAACTGGCCGGAGGCATTAACTGATTAATCGTTTTTTTCCTTAGCTCCCTGTCGATACTAATTTTGAACTTTGGTGTTTTTTTTTCCTTTGTGTTATTTGGATTTGGTGCCAGAATATAAACAATCATTTCCTTTCTCTGATAATTGGTAGTTGGGTGGATGACCTTACCTTCTTTGGTAAGCTCTCACAGGGTTGTCAGGAAAACTGAAGTAATTATATAAATGTGAGGCAAGGAGACATATGGATACAGTATCAGGACTAGGAATCCTGAAGTCTTAGGTTCAAATCTCATCTCTGACGTTTACTAACTTTGTGACTCAACACATAACCTATAAGCCTCTGGCATCTCTCAAGGATTTGTAGTAGTTGAGCTAGAGATTAAGAATTTTTTAAGGCTGTTTTGAGTTAGACACTCCAGTGTTGAAGAAACAAAGAAAGGTTTAAAAAGCTGGTTTTTAAGGAGCTCAAAGTTTAATGGGGGATGGGGGGAGGTGTGAGAGACAACATGCACACAATTAGGTACAAACTAACTCATACACAGGATAAATGGCAAGTAATCAAGAGAAGACACTAGAATTAAAGGGGATTATGAAAAACTTTTTGTAGAAGATAGAATTTTAACTGGAACTTGAAGCAGGAAGCAGAGATGAGGAGGGAGGGATACAGTTCAAGACATGGGAGACAACCATAGAAAATGTCTGGACTTGTGAGATAAAGTGTCTTATTTGAGGAATAGTAAAGGAGTGCAGTGATACTAACTAGAAAAAAGAGCATGTGAGGTGTAAGAAGACTGGAAAGGTTGGGGGAGTGGGAGATTATGACAGACTTTGAATACCACCCTGGAGGTGATAAGAGAGCCATGCAGTTTATTGAGAAGGGGTCATGAAGTAGTGTAGGAATATCACTTTTGAGTCCTGAATGGAATTATATAATTTGAGAATTGAAAGGAATTCTAAAAAGGAGTGCATAGGTTTTACCAGATTGTCAAAGGAGTTTGTAAGGGGAAAAACAGGAACCACAATCATTTCATACATGTATTAATGGACTAACAGTGTCAATGCCCCAATCACCTAGTGGCCTAATAGTGAAAAGAAAAAAACATAACAAACTATGTAGATGATCTTGTCCCTTTTCTAGCAGCTATTGGTTGTCCTTGCAGTTTTGTCTAAAAGGACTTGTCTTTGATAAGTTGTAAAAAGTTTAGTTACTTTTGGGGCACTTGGTGGCACAGTGAATAGTGCACCGGCCCTGGAGTCAGGAGGACCTGAGTTCAAATCCAACCTCAGACACTTGATACAAAAACTAGCCATGTGACTTTGGGCAGGTCACAACCCCAATTTGCCCTCCAAAAAGCAAAAAAAAAAAAAAAAAAAAAAGTTGAGTTACTTCCCTTTGTCTCCTACTCTTGAACAAGGAATATCCTCTCTTTTGAAAAATAGACTTTGCCAGGTGTGTGGGAAATATTTCCCCAGAAGCATCTTCCCCTTTTTCTCCCTTGAATGATCCCCCCACTTTTTCTACCTTTCCCTTTTCTGTAAAAAGTGTTATTTATCTAACCAATGTTGTGGTAGAGTGCTGTTCATTGGCCGTGTAATTTAAGTGGGCCCCAGAAGTTTTGAAAACTAAATCTGTACCCCAGGAAGTTGAAGCTGCTACCATGTTTCCCTAGTGTGCTAATACATTTCTTTGCTTTTTTTTTTTTTTCCGGAGGGCAATTGGGGTTAAGTGACTTGCCCAAAGTCACAGGGCTAGTTTTTGTGTCAAGTGTCTCAGGTCTTCTTGACTCCAGGGCTGGTGCTGTATTCACTGTACTACCTAGCCACCCCCACTTCTTTGCTTTCAGTTGGTTCTATCTTTGATCCACAGTCATCAAACCCCACTGACAGCTGCTCATCTCCCAAGAGGTCCTATTCCTCTTAGTTGAGGATTTCCCTGAGAGGCCCATGAGACAAAAAAGGTTAAGAATCCCAGCTCTAATAACATGTGTAAAAATCAGTTTGGTATGTAACAGTGGCAAGGAGATATCCTGAGGAGAAAAAAAAAAGCTAAGACCATTAGAGGGAGAGCAGAGTGGACAGTTTCATGAAGTTGTAATCTAAGTACTTTGCATACATCTTACTTGAGAAGGTAGTGCAAGTTTTATCTGAATAGAGTTTAAATGACTTGCCTAAGGTCACTCAGATAATTAGTGATGAAGCAGTGTTCTGTTCACTATGTTGCTAAATATAACAAAGAAATAGAGCCTTCAAGTTGGCAACAGTATAGTCAGGAAGGTAAGGTTTACAGAAATGGAGCAATTAGGTAGTACATTAGCAGAGAGGGTTGAGGGAGAGGGGAGAAGTTAATCTTTAGTATTCAGGGGATAGCAAATAGGCCAGTGTAACTGGACTGGAGTGTGTGGAGGGGAGTAATATGTAAGAAGACTGAAAAGATAGGAAGAATCCAGATCATAAAGAACTTTAAAATGCATTACTTCCAGTCCCACAGTGGAGTCCAACTAAAGTGACCTGTGTTCCTCATATATGCTTTCTTCTCTCTCCTTTCCTTCCTTCCATAAAGGGTATCACTCTATCTTAACCTGCTGGTGCTCTGCCCAAGGGGGACATAAATTTTCATCTCCGCAACTTTTTTTTCTTATTAACCCCAAATCACTTTGTCATTCACTAACACTAGGTCCCACACCAAGCCCTAATTGGTCATTGTTTGGACCCTGATTGGCATAGAATGAATGTAAATAGCAATTGTTTCTGTTTTGACCAGAAACCCAGAAGATCTTCCGTCTCAGATCAAAATTTCTAATTAATTTAATTTTTGACTAGGTAACGAGGCCATTCCCTGCCTCATTTCTTAGTAAATCTCAATCACCAAATGGGCTTTGCCTCAGTCAAATTGAGATCTGTTAAAGACCTTAGTTTGAAAAGGCCAAGATCCCTACTGCATCTTGGGCCATCTCCAGTTGTCCAGATCTGTATCTGACCACTGAACCCACATGGCTCCAGAGGAGAAAATGAGGCTAGTGACTTTGCATAGCCCTCCTTCACTTAAATCCAATTCACTTGCATGTCATGGCATCACCTTCCTGCAGCAAACACGGTACTACTTCCTGTAATTGTGCCTTTGTGCAGGCAGTTTTACATGTCTGAAATATTATTCCTCTTGACTTGTACTTCATAAATCTCCTACTTTAAGACAGCTAATAAGCATTTATTAAACTTTTTATGTGTGCCATGTACTGTACTAAGCACTGAGAATAAAAAGAATTTTTTTTTTAAACAGTCGGCCTCAAGGTGTTGACTTTCTAAAAGTTGTGACTATATACGTACAAGACATATACAGAGTATAGATGTAGAAGGTAATCTCAAAGAGATAGGGTCAGGGTGAGACTGAAGGAGTTAGAATATGAGCTGAATCTTTGGGACCCGGTAGATGGTAAGGAGGAAAAGACCATTCCAGGCTTGAGGGGACAACCAGTGAAAAGATATAAAGTATCTTGTGGGAGAAACACCAAGAAGGCTAGTTTAGCCTTCTAGAATCATAGAGTAATAAAGAGGAGTGTGAAGTGTAAGAAGACTGGAGAAGAAGGGGCCAGGCTGTGATGGACTCTAACTGCCATATGGGGGTCTTTGGAGTTTATTGAAAGCGAAAGGGGGAGGTACCTGAGAGGAGGATGGATTGTCATGGGAAGAAACTTGAGATCCTTAAACCAAGCAGTAGTCTATTATTCCAACAGCCCAGGCTTGAACTGATAAGATGTACCGGGATAATGGCTTTGTGAATGAAAGCAGGACGTGTACAGAAGGTGTGAAGTTATAAATGACAAGACTTGGCAATGTCGGATTTTTTGTAGTAAGCATGAGAGGGGAGTCAAGGAAGACAGTAAGGTTGGGTAAGAATTTGGAAAATTTGAAAGAGGGGAGGGTTTGAAGGGAAAAGATAATGAGTTCTGCATATCACTTGATTTTCACATAGTTGTTTACACGTTGTCTTCCCCATTAAACTATGAACTCCCTGAGAACAAAAACTAACTTGCCTTTCTTTGTAACCTAGCACTTAGCACAGTATGTGGCATACAGCAGGTGCTTAATATTGATTAAGACGATTGACTAAGTTCATATTGTCCAAATGGCTATTTTTGATGCAAGACTGGGAGTTGGATATATAGATCTCGGAATTCTCACTTGGCTGCTTAGAGAAAATAATTCAACCATTGGACATTGATGTATAGTTCAAAGCCCTGAGAATGTGGCAGATAAAATGATTGAAGGAACAAAGGTGTGAGCTTCCAAGAATATCAATTTATCAAACAACATATATATCAATTACCTAACATATGAGGACCAGTTATCTTCCTCAGCTTTGGCACCAGACCCTTGAATATAGGAGACGGATTTTTATGCATTGAAAACAATCAACAATATAATAGGGATAATAGTAAATAAACACATAAAACAGTATCTTAGGGTAAGGCTTGAGCACAAGCACCCCGTCATTCCCCCCTCAAATGAATGGACCTTAAAATCTTGGGGTAAAGGGTGAAGGTCTCTTCTCCATAGCTACTTCCAGCTGAAATTGGACATAGAGCTGTCTCTGCCCCAAGAGGTTAGTTCTTTAGCTGGCATCTGGAACTTGGTTAGGGGTTCCATAACATAGACTTAGAAGATCTAGAGTTTTACAGGTATCTTTCTGGGTTGCATTCTTAGAAGGACAAGTCACTAGTACACCTGAATAGGTATCATCACAAGTGTGTATAAATTTGCAACCCTTATCTTGGGGTAAGAGACCAATGTAATCTATTTGCCAAATTTGGGCTGGCATTTTCCCCCTTGCTATTATCTCCAATTACTCCCTGAGGAGTTGACATACATGATATTTCTCTGCTATTTGTTTTAACAGTGAATGAGAGATACTGATACCTCAATCTTGTGCCCATCAGCGTGTGGCCTACACCCCTAAATGGTCAGCCGTTTGATGAATCCATTTTACTAGTATGGGATCATCACTTGGTTTCAGAGTAGGAACTGTATATTGAGTAGCAACCTTTGCTAGTTGATCAGCATGTGCATTGTACTCAGATTCTGGCGTGGTGAGGGCCACATGACCATCTACATGAAAAACTGACAAATTAGTAACCATTTAACCATTAGTAACCAAACATATCCCATATATCTTCCCAAGTGATTCTGAACTCCTATAAGTCATCGTCCAAACTACATTTCCCACCCCCCAACATCCACTTCCTTATTCCCATCCCCCTCAACCTTCCCACTCCAGTGTTTTGACTAAAAGCCACTCAGCCCTTCCACTGTGCCCTATGGAAGTTCACTTCATCCTGTATCTTTTCCTCTCCCACTCCTTATCTTTTCCCTTAGCTGGTGATTGACCTGGTTTGCCTCAAATCTCTCCTTACTCACTGATCTTTCTTTGTGATTTTCCTAAAGTGAAAGTTTCGCCTATATTTGGTAAACTCAGTGACTCCCTATTGACTCTGTGATCAAATACAAAATGCTCTATTTGGCGTTCAAAGCCTTTCATAACCTAGTCTCCTACCTTTCCAGTACACCTTTTCTACCTTTCCAGTACACCTTTTCTTACACCTTCTTCCACATGTATTCTTTGATTCAGTAACTCTCTGGCCTAGGAAATGGTATTGATATTGATCAGTACCTCCCTGGCCTCCATCTAGGAGATGTTACATTTACAAGACACTTCATCTTTAACTCTGGGCATTTTCTCTGGCTGTCCACCATACCTGTAATGCCGTCCTTCCTCAGCTCCCCTACTATCTTCCCTGGTTTCCTTTCAGTCCCAACTAAAATCTCACATTTTATAGCAGTGGTTCTCAACCTTCTTAATGTTATGACCCTTTAATACTCTTATGTGGGCGTATCTGCATGTGAGCGGACCCGCCTGGAGATAGATAGAGGAGCAGTGTCTCACTTCCTAAGACCATCAGAAATAAGTGTTTTTTTCCGATGGTCTTAGGTGACCCCTGTGAAAGGATTGTTTGACCCCCCCAAAGGGTCACAACCCACAGGTTGAAAACTTCTGTTCTATAGGAAGCCTTACCCAACCCTCTTAATTCTAATGTCTTTTCTCTGTTAATTATTTCCTGTTCTCTGTATGGCATTTTGTAGATAGTTTTCTGTATATTGTCTTTTCTCCCAGATTGTGAGCTCCTTGACAGCAAGGACTGACTTTTTCCTCTTTTGGTATCTTCAGCACCAAGCACAGAGACTGGCGTGTAGTAGGGGCTTAATAAATATTTATTGGTTGGTTGATCTCTGGAAATGGAATGTATGATTCTGAGAACTGGAGATAGATCAGTTTGGCTGAAATGTAGAGTATATAGTGGGATTAATATAAATTATATTTAGAGAAATGAACTGGTATCCCTTTAGGGCTTTAAATGTTAAACTGTGACTTGTATTTAAGCTTAGAAGCAACAGGAAATTACTTGAGCTGGGGAGTGACATGATCAGGTCTGTGCTTTAGAAAGATTATTTTGGAAGCTATGTTAAGGATGAATGGAGAGAGGAGTGGAGCAGGGAAATCTTTTAGTAAGCTCCTTGAATTCAGGTATTATTTCAGTTTTTTTTTTTTCTATACTAATTTTGGCATTGTTTCCCATCACATACATTACGGTCCAACCTAATTGGCCTGCTTACTGTTTTTACTTGACATTGTATCTTCAGCCTCTTTGTCTTTGTATAGGTATTTCTCCATGCTTTGAATGCCCTTCATCCTCACCTTTGCCTTTTGAAACCTGCAAATCAGCTGTTCTCAAGCTTTTTGGTCTCAGGACCTCTTTTACTTTAAATTATTGAAGGACCCAAAGTTGTTTTGTTTTGTTTTTAACATGGGTTATGTTTATTGATATTTACCATGTTAGAAATTAGAGCTGATAAGCTTAATAAGTTTATTAATTCATTTTAAAATTCCAGTAATAAACTCATTGTATGTTAACACAAATTGCATTTTTGTGAAAAAAATTTCTAAACATAACTTAGTCAATTAGCATTTATATTTTTTATAATGAGAAGAGTGTCATTGTTTTCCATACTTTTACAAATCTCTTTAATATCTTAACATAACAGAAAAACAACTAGATTCTCATGTCTTCTGCAATTTAGACTGTGCTATCTCTTGTTTGATTGAAGTAGTTGAAAAATATCTGACCTCAGCCAGTATAATTTTTTAAATAACAATTTTACCTTGTCATCCTAATTAAATTACTAAAAACTTATTTTAGTTGGTAAAAAAAAATAATGACAAAGTTCATTCAGAAGAACAAAAGGTGAGGAAATTCAAAGAAACCAGGGAAAAATGATGTAAAGGAAAGTAGATTCAGCAGTATCAGAGTTTGAACTATATTAAAAGGTAAGAGCATTGTTGAAATATAAAAAGGATGATTTTGATTATTTTAAATTAAGATTTTCTTGAATAAATAAAACCTATGTAGCCAAGAATAGAAGGAATTCAGAAAACTGGGGGGAAAACTTCTTGTAGACAATCTCCCAGATAGGATGTGATTGAGGTGGAATGTAGATGTGGTATAGGAATTGAGCTGGTTGATTGGGAAAAACATGGAAAAACTTGGACTTAAGAAGGAAAATGCCATCTACCCTTTAAAGATACAAATGATAGGAGGAAATAAGCATGTTTTGCATATGTGCGTATGAGTAAATATTGTATGTTAGGTTATATATGTGTGTTTTATAGATATGTATGTCTATACACGCTTAATTGTAGCCTTTTGGGGGGGAGAGTAAAGGAGGAGCAGTAAAGTAAAAAGTGTGTAGCAGAGAACAAAGAAAACCAACAAGGAAGCAAAGAAAAGCTGGTTAGCTTTGAAAACAGTGGGTAGTATTTATTATATAAGTTTTCTTTAGGTGGAAATTTTTTGTTTTATATTGAATCCTCATGATCTGCTGTATACATGGCAATGTTTTTTTTTTCCTTTTCTCATTTTATATTTACGTTTAAATTTTTTTTTTTTAAGTCAAGATAACCCAGTTTTGGGGATAAGAACGCGCTATTTGACAAAAACTGCTGGGAAACCTGGAATATAGTGTGGCATAAACTGGGCATAGACCATTATCTAACACTGTACACCAAAGTCAAGTCTAAATGGGTGCACGATCTAGGTATAAAGGCTGATACTGTAAGCAAACTGGGGAAGCAAGGAATAGTTTACCTGTCATATTTATGGAGAAGGGAAGACTTTATGACCAAACAAGAGTTAGAGATCATTATAAAATGCAAAATGGATAATCTTGGTCATATTAAATTGAAAAGTTTCTGTACAAAGCCAATGTAACCAAGATTAAGAGGGAAGTGAGAAATTGGGAAAGGGAATTGAGTCAAATCTAAGAATACAAGTCATTCCCCAATTGATAAATGGTCAGAGGATATGAACAGGCAATTTTCAGAGGTAGAAATTTAAGATATCTATAAGCATATGAAAAAATGTTCCAAATCACTATTGATTAGAGAAATGCAAATCACAACAACTCTGAGGTACCACATCTCACTAGTCAGATTGGCTAAGATGACAAAACAGGAAAATGACAAATGCTAGAGAGGATATGGAAAAATTGGAGCACTAATGCATTGTTGGTGGAGTTGTGAACTGATTCAACCATTCTGGAGAGCAATCTGGAACTATGCCCAGTGGGCCATAAATAATTGCGTACCCTTTAGCCCAGTAATACCACTTCTAGGTTTGTATCCCAAAGAGATCATAGAAGTGGGAAGAAGACCCACATGTACAAAAGTATTTATTTTAGCTCTCTTTGTGGTGGCAAAAAATTGGAAATTAAGGGGATGCCCATCAGTTGGGGAATGGCTAAACAAGTTGTGGTATATTAATGTAATGGAATTCTTTTGTGCTATAAGAAATGGGGAGGAGATGGACTTCATATTTACCTGGAGAGACTTATAACAAACTGATGCTAAGAAAGAAGAGCAGAACCAGGAGAAATTTGTACACAATGACAGACACAACATATGTGTGACAGCCACCTTTGATAAACCAGACTCTTCTCAGAAACGCAAGGTTATAAGACAATTCTAAAAGACTCAGAATGGAAAGAGATGTCTACATTCAGAGAAAGATCTAGAAAGATAATAGAAAGAACAGAGTTTAAATGCAGACTGAAGCAAACTACATGGTCTCTTTCCTTTCCATGTTAGGTTTTGTTTCCTCTTTCCCATTGTTCATTCCATTGGTTACAACCCTTCTTTACAACCAGACTAATGTCTAATGTGAAAGTATTTGCAGATCCTAGACTTGATTGCATGCCACCATGGGGGTTGGGGGGGATTTGAAACTCAAGGGATTGTGGGACTGAATCTTGTCAACTAAAAGTAAACAAAAATCAATTTAAAAAAAATTTTTAAGTCAAGATAACAAAAAAAATCTGGCCTCACACAGATTTATTCAGAAAAAATTATGACAGTTAAGGTTTTATGGTATTTTTTTACCTTGAGGACATTCCAAAAAGTCCTCAAGAACCTGCAGAGTTTCTCAAATCACATTTTGAGAACTGCCTTAGATCCTCACCTCTGCTTTTTGGAATCCTTACATCCCTTCATGTGCTGCCTCATACAGAAAGCCTTTTCAGATCTCCTTCTCTTCCTCCTCCTTCCCCCAGTTATATTCTGTGTATTTTGTATTTATTTACATGTGTGTTTTTCCTAGTTGTAAGGTCCTTGAGAGCAAAGACATACCTCTCTTTGTTGTCTGGTTTTTAAAAAATATCTCTTGTATATAGTATTTAGGAAGTGCTTCTATGAATATTTCATATTCGTTGTTGGTCATGGTGCCATTAAATTCATGGGCTGGGGGCGGCTAGGTGGCGCAGTGAATAGAGCACCGGCCCTGGAGTCAGGAGTACCTGAGTTCAAATCTGGCCTCAGACACTTAACACACACACACACAAAAACTAGCCGTGTGACCTTGGGCAAGTTACTTAACCCCAACTGCCCTCCAAAAAGCAAAAAAAGAAAAAAAATCATGGGCTGTACATTTTTTGACGCTCAGTAGTAATTGATAGGTATTTACATTGCTTCCCATTCTTTGCTACTATTAAAAGTTCTGCGTATATTTTAGGGTATGTGGG
Source organism: Pseudocheirus occidentalis (assembly GCA_028646575.1). Taxonomy (NCBI): domain Eukaryota; kingdom Metazoa; phylum Chordata; class Mammalia; order Diprotodontia; family Pseudocheiridae; genus Pseudocheirus; species Pseudocheirus occidentalis. The sequence continues at coordinate 103,937,968 of CM053594.1, forward strand.
ATCTTTCTTTGACTTCATGAGATATTCCTAGTGGAATTTGTGAGTCAAAGAGTATATACTTTTTTTTTTTGAGTATATACTTTTAAAACTTACTGTTCTGTTTTACTCCCCTTGCCTCACTCTATGCTCTAGCTATACTGACCTGCTGACAGTTATTCTACCCTGACATTTAATCTCCAAACTTAACCTTTGAACTGGCTGACCCCTATATCTGGAAATGTCTGAAGGTTTTATTGGCCTCCTTCAGGAATCATCCTGAGTCCCAGAGCACTTGGGTCAGGAAGACCTAAGTTCAAACACAAGCTATGTGACCCAGGACAATTCACTTAACTTCTATGTGCTTAGATTTCCTCAGCTGTAAAATGGAGATAATAACAGCATTACCTGGGTTATTGTGAGGATCTATTGAGATAATACTTATAAAGTGCTTTAGCACAGTGCCTGAGAGACTCAATGGAAATACTTTTTACCTTCCTCCCTCCCTCCCTCTCATGGAACAATTGTTCCTCCCAGAACCAGTCTTTAGGGAAGGCTGGACAGGCTAGCTGTCTCATTTCTCCCCAACTTGTACTCTAGATTTTTCTTTTCCTGCCTTCTTCTCCACCCCAAACCCCTTCTTAGCTTCCTTTTATGTGTCTAATTCCATTGGAATGTAAGCTTCTTGGGAGCAAGGAATGCTTTTCTGCTACATTCCCATAAGCACAATATCTGGCACATAATCAGTACATATTGATGGGGGGGCACTTTGGCACAATTAATGATGCAAGATAGATATTGGAGCTGGTAAAAGAGAAGACTAGACAGACCACAGGAAGCCACTCGAAGAAAATGTCATGAAATCCTAGAAAGAGAAGAGTATCTAGGTGGATAGATTGTCAGCAGTGCAGCAGAAAAATCTAGGATGAGGATTGAGAATAGGTCATCACATTTAGCAGTTATGAGATAATTGTAATATTTGAGAGAGCAGTTTCAGTTGAGTGAGGTTTGGAAGCAAAATTGCAAAGAGTTAGGAAGTGAAAAAGAGGAAGGTAGAATCTGTGAATATAAACAGCTTGTTCTAGTTTAGTTTAGTTTAGTTTTGTTTTGTTGTTGTTGTTGTTGTTTCAGTTCATTATTAGCATCTTTGTTCTGCCATTCCAGGATGAACTTAATTCTGCATAGTAGAAAAAAAGCAGAAGAATAAGAATTGAGTTGTTCTTTCTCCTCTCCTCATTCTTTGAGATCAACAGTGGAGTTATGTTATCTTTATGGAGAAATGGGGGCTAACACAGAGGGATTTGAAACTAATTACGTGACTAGACCCAGTGATTAATCCTGTATAAGTGGGTTATAAGTATACTTGGAGGAACAACCCTTGTGCTCTTGTGGAGTATCCCAGGGATCCCTAAAAAATTTTTCTTTTCAATTAACATGCATTTGTTTTCTCTACTTTCCACCCTAATTTATTTTTTAAAAATTCTTTTTGATTTAATAAAAATCGTTTCTATTTATTCCCTCTCTCTTAGGAAAAGAAAAAGAAAAAGAAAACCTTTGTAACAAATATGTATATCAGGCAAAACAAGTGGCCATGTCCAAAAAATAAGTGTCTCATTTGAGGTGATCACTTCTCTAATTCGTCGGAGTTTTGAAAACTTTCAAAGTTGTTTTGTTTTAACGTGTTGTTTGTGTGTAGACCATTCTGGTTTTCTGAAACTATTCCCTTCATGATTTTCATATACCATACTTTGTTCATCCATCCCTCCTCCACACTCCCCCCCATATCTCCCCTCATGATGGGCACCCATGTCCTTTGCCACCACCAAAAAAAAAGTATTACTATAAAAAAAATTTTTTAACGTATTAGTCTTCTTCCATCATTGATCAATCTGGGATTGATGAATGTATATGTACAAAACTCCGAGGCAGTGGTTCTCAACTTTCCTAATGCCATGACCCTTTAATACAGTTCCTCATGTTGTGGTGACCCCCCCCCCAACCATAAAATTATTTTCATTGCTACTTCATAACTGTAATTTTGATACTGTTATGAATCATAATGTAAATATCTGGTATGCAGGATGTATTTTCATTGTTACAAATTGAACATAACCTCCAGGTTGAGAACTGCTGTCTTAGGGCATAGTGCCAATTTTGCTTTCCATAATGACAGTACCAAATCCATCCAAGCCATCGGTGTACCTGTTTGTCATTTTCTTACTTTCTCAACTTCATCATTTCTGATAAACTTGAAGTGGGACCCCAGAGTTGTGATTAAACATTTATTTATGTATTAGTGTTTTAATTTCTATTACATATTATAATACCTAACATATTTTTACTATTTTTGATTTTTAATTTTGGAGCTTTTTTTAATGTGACCGAGTCACCAATATGACATGGACGTGTGAAAAGATAAAGCAATCTTGGATTCTATTAAGAGTTAAAGTGAGCATAACAAAGTAAACAATAGTCTTAATAGATTTTGGATAGCTCATTTCTGGAGTATTATCTTCAGCGCCACATTTTAGGAAAGATGAATTTAAGGTGGAGTGGATTCCCAGAGGAGAGCAGAGATCCCTAATATGATAATGCATAAACATTTTTGCACCATCACATCATCCACCACTTCTTTTTGTGTGTGTGTGCTTTTTTTATTTTGGAGGGCAGTTGGGGTTAAGTGACTTGCCCAAGGTCACACAGGCAGTTTTTGTGTTAAGTGTCTGAGGTCGGATTTGAACTCAGGTCCTCCTGACTCCAGGGCCAGCGCTCTATTCACTGCACCACCTAGCCGCCCCCATCCACCACTTCTACTGAAAAGAGGGAAGTGTTTCGTCATTGGTCCTCTGGAACCAAGACCACACTAGACATTGCAAATAACCTGAATCCTGAAGTATTTTAGTATTGTTTTCAATTAATTCATATTTTAAATTTCTCTCAAAGTATTTCTTAACCCCTCCTTGCAGATATATAATGAAAAGGAATTGCTTCAAGGAAAATTGGACCTTCTTAGTGATACAAACATGGTGGATTTTGCAATGGATGTGTATAAAAACCTTTATTCTGATGATATTCCTCATGGTAAGTAGCCTGGTAGTAAATTAAGACTAGAACTTTGGGATGTGTTTTAAAGTTTTTTAACTATAAGAACTTCTTTGCTAGAAGGCTTAATTATTCTTAAATTGACATATCATAAATTTGTTACAAAAGATCATCAAGTGCTTTCTGTTGTTGACAGCCCCTTTTATTTGTATTGTCAGTTATGTACCTGTGTATACTGGTGACCTAATTTGTTCTAAAGGTGTACCTTTTTCATCTTGAAAAGCATCTAGTGAATTCTTAAGAAACAATATAAAAATAGCTCCATCCGTTGATAAATCTTCCTGTAGATTTAAAATTTTCAGTTATGCATTGTTTGTTCTCACACCACCATTGATTCCTTCAGTAAAATTTTAAAACAATATTTAACTAGTAGTCATGTACAGAGAGAATACTGCTAGCTTTGAAGTCACTGATCTGTCTTAAGTGACAAAATCCAACAATTTGCATAGAAATCAGCTAAAGACATGCTTTAAAGAAGGAGGCAACTGAAACTTGGTATGTTTACCTTTTTCATTGTTAACACATCATCTAGAACAGCAGTTCTCAACCTGTGGGTTGCGACCCTTTGGGGTCGAATGACCCTTTCACATGGGTTGCCTAAGACCATTGGAAAAATTGGAAAACACGTTCCTGATGGTCTTAGGAACCAAGACACCACTCCTCTGTCTGTCTCCAGGTGGGTCTGCCCACATGCAGATACACCCACATACAAGTATTAAAGGGTTGAGGCATTAGGAAGGTTGAGAACCACCGATCTAGAAGGTAAGAAACAAAAGGTAGTTTAGCACAACTGAGCAACATACTCACCAAGTATAGCAGGAATCTTTGGGGTATACACATCCATTGTCTATTCCTACGTGGAGGTGCAGTTAGATTTTTTTTTTTTAACATTTCCTTTGGGGTGTTTAGCCCCTGTAATTGTAATAGTGTGTATTAATGTTGATTTGTAACAAGTTAATAGTATAGCACCAAAAGTGTTTTCATGGCCTACTAAAAGTCAGTTGTTTCAAAACTTTGGATTTTTTTATATAAAATTTTGTGGACCTCAAACATCATATTCTTAGAACCTATTAGTTGGGAAACTATGAACCACAAGTTGTTATTAATTGAGTAGTGCTTTTATGTGGATTAATCACAATAGTATCTTTATACAGATAATAATATGCATATCTGTAAGATATATTGATTCTTTAGATTACTTACTTGAGGATTTGCATAGCATCTACAGAAAGAATAGTATAGAGGCTCTTTCACATGACTATTAAGTTTGCTTTTTTTATGCTGCATTTATTATATCTTGTATATAGATCTTATTAGCTGTATGGCCTTAAAGAAGTCACTTCTTCTCAGCCTCAGTTTTCTCCTCTGTAAAATGGGAATTATAATCCATTATACTCCCTGCCCAGGAAAAGGAGTTAGTTGTTGGTAGATAAATAAGTCTGAGGACAGTGAGTCTATCCATCAAGTTGAAAATTATAATCTGATCTACTTTGTATCAGCCTTATAGTAAAACTTCACTTTTTTTTTTTTAATAGCTTTGCGTGAGAAAAGAACTACTGTTGTTGCACAGCTAAAACAGCTACAGGCAGAAACCGAGCCAATTGTCAAGATGTTTGAAGATCCAGAAACAACAAGGCAAATGCAGTCTACCAGGTAGCCACTTCTTTCTTTGAAATGTAGTGATGGTTGAAAAAAGAGCGGCAGGGAGTTTAAAAATCTGACTTATGTTTCTGGCGAGATAGTTCTCTTTCTATTGCCTGTTTTCTTATCTCTGAAATGAAGAGTATGAACAAGATTATCTCAAGAGTTATTTTCTAGTTCTTATTCAGTGAAATCTTTACAGTTTTGTTCATTTGAATGTGATGGCAGCTTCCTAAAATGAATATATGAGTTGAATTGCCACTTTTTTCCCTTTTTTGTCTTTTTGTAAAACACTGGCATTTGTTTATCACTAAATGTCAATTTTCATTTCTTTTTCTCAAAGAAGTGAGAAAAGAATATTATCTGTGCAATAAAACTTTTTACCACAATGGTCTCAAACTCAGATTTTAATTTTGTTTTAATTTTATAGCACTTATAAATTTGCTTTGTTACATTCTAAATTTTTATTTTTTTCCAAAAAGATTTGTTCATCTAGTTATAAGTATCTCTGGGGGTAGCCTTGAGGCAGCATGGTCTAGTGTAAAGAAAACTGGATTTGGAATCTTAGGAAAGACTTAATTTCATATCTCCCCTTACCGATTTTATAAAGTTGAACATGTGACTTGCCGTCTATGATCTCAGCCTCCTTATCTTTAAAGTCAAGGCATTTGGTCTAAATGAGATAAGGCTTCTTTCAGCTCTAAATCTATTTTCCTTGAACATCATGAACCTAAGGGAAGGGAAACCTGAGCTCTTCTTTCCTGTCATTTTGTTTTATTTCCACATACCTATCTTGGTATAATTTCTTTGTTGCCTGGTCCTTGGGTTGTAGTTGGGGGCTTATTAAAAATTAGATTTCCTTTCTTCCCTTTCCTACTTAAGTGTATATCTATTTCAAGTTCCAGAGAGAGAATTAGAAAGAAAAATAGAAGTCAAGTCAGCATGTATTTATTAATTGCTTAGTGTGTGCCAGTTGTGGAACTACTAATGCAAGCTAAAAGAATGACAGTTCCTTCTCTCAAGGAGCTTAAATTCTTTTTTGATTTGTTTTGTTTTGTGAGGATTAAGTGACTTGCCCAGGATCACAGAGCTAGTAAGTGTCAAGTGTCTGAGGCCAGTTTTAGACGCAGGTCCTCCTAACTCCAGAACTATTTCTTTTTCTCTATTCTCTGTGCCACCTAGCTGCCCCAAGAAGCTTAAATTCTAATGGAGGAAGACCACATAAAAAAAGGAAACTGAAAAGCACCAGGGAGGGATGGAAAAAGAGTAAGGAAGTGAGGGAAGACCATGGGAGAAAAAATCTGGAGATCCAGGAGTAGAGGAATAAAGACATAGCTTGGCTGGGTGCTCTTCCTTCAAATGAATGTTCTAGGAGGAACTAGTCAATCAGAGGAAGGGACCACGAAGTGCAAAGCTTGCTTTTGGTCTTTTTTGGCGGGGAGGCAAAGCAATTTTTGTTAAGTGACTTGCCCAAGGTCACACAGCTAGTAAGAGAGGTCATATTCGCATTCAGGTCCTCCTGGCTCCAGGGCTATATTCACTGCATCACTTAGCTGCACCTAAAGCAGTACTTTATGTGTGAAAAAACCAGGGAACTTCCAGGATGAAGAGAATCAGGAATGGAGTCTGGAGAGGAATAAAGACATAATTTTCTAGGCTTTTTCCTTAAAATGGCGGATCTGGGGGGAAGCAGTTGCTGAGAAGGGCCAGAGTGTACTTCTAGGATGAGTTTTTGTGATATGATAGATCGAGTGGAGATTGGGATGTGGAACCTGAGAGTCACTTAATTTCTCAGTATTCCTAGGCAACTCTGTAAGTCTTAATGTTTCAGCTCTCTACATCTGAACTACTGTGGTAGAAGATGTTTCCGTACTAGTAAAATCACAGGTATGGTTGGTTTGTTTTTTAGTGAAATTATAGAGAATGAAGATAAATATTTTCAGTTAAGAAAGTTGGTGCAGACTAGAAGTACTTGTTTTGTTGTTGAGTCATTTTGGTCAGTTAGTCTCTTCCTGACCAAATTTGGCGTTTCCTGGGGGAAGATATTGGAATGGTTTGTCATTTCCTTTTCCAGCTCATTTTACAGATGAGGAAGCTGAGGTAAACAGGGTTAAGTGGCTTGCCCAGGGTCACACTGTAGTAAGTGTCTGAGGCCAGATTTGAGGTGTTCTATCCATTGTGCCACCTAGCTGGCCCTCAGGCCAAAAGTTTAAATAGCTTTAAATATTGGGTAAATAAAAATACTTAAGTTTTTGGAGTTTTGTGTGGTCCCTCTACTAATGCAGATCGTAACTACTCAGCACCTTAGAAGGTTTAATGAATTGTTGTAGCCAAAAAGGTCCCCTCGTGACCAAACCTCTGTTGATAGAATTCTTCAGAATTAGGCTGATTCCGAGCCTTTTCAGTTTGTCATAGGACCTATAAATAAAGCTTATGGTAGCCTTTGAGAGCCCAGAATGCTATACTAAAGTAAAGCATTGAAATAGAACTCTGGTAAAATACAAACCAGCAAAAATTTTTAAAAATTATTTTTACAGACTATTTTCTTTCCTTCTCACTCCTTCCCATTCCAATTGAACAGTATATAAAAATGAAACCCTCATAACAAATATGCATAATCCAAGAAAATATATTATCACATTAGTCGTGTACAAAATTGTATGTTTTAGCCTGTGTTTTCAATCCATTCACCCCTGGCAGAAAGTAGTTAGCTTATTTCATTGTCAGTTATCTGAACTGGTTTGTCATTGCATTGATCACAGTGTAAAGTCTTTCAAAGTTGTTTTTTCATTCCAAAAATTTTTCTAGTTCTGTTCCCTTCAACCTGTATCATTTTATAGTGATTTTTCCAGTTTCCTATAAAACTATTTCATTTTTTAAATTTATATCTTGGTCTTCCATGCCACTGTAATAGTTTTTTAATGGTCAAATTTTTTTTGTTGTTGTTTTTGTTTTGTTGATTGCTCATTTTTCCAGCTTATTTCTTCACTTTGAACTTCATGTTAAAAGTTGAGTTCGGCTTACCTGGATGTGGGGTGTCACTGCTGTGCCAGCCTTTAGGCTTTTTCATGCTGCTCTTTTCAGAATTATTTCTTATTTCTTAAGGTCTACAAGTTTTTGGTGCTTTCCAAGGTGATGTTATCCTGGGAGATGTGTGGTCACTTCCTGCTCTGTGCTCTGGTTTTTAACCAAAGAAAGGCCTCTGCTCCCATGCAGCTACAATTACTAGTACTCCTTTTGGCGCTGGAACTGCAACATAGTAATACTTATACACAGTGGAGTTTCCAGTCAGCACCTGTTGTACCCAGTGCTAGCAAAGGGTCCTCTGTAATCTTTCTTGCTATTTATTCAACCCCTTTAACTGTCTCTGGACTTGAGAGCTGTCAAAGCTGCTGTTATAACCCACAGCTGCCCCTATGACCCACTGCTGGTTTTCCTGTCACACTCTAGGCATACACCTGCCCCAATGTCATAGACCTCTACTGCTGACCTCCTGTGTTGTCTTAGGCTGACCTTTGGTTGGCTCTATCACTCCAAAATTTAATTTAGAGGAGTTATTTTAAAGTTGTTTGTTAGGGGAATGTTGAGAGACTATAGCTGGGTTCTGGTTCATCTTGGGTCTGCCTTGAAGCTCTTATTATTATTATTATCTTATTTTTAATTTCCTACTGACTTGAACAGATGGATAAAACCACTGCTTTTTGTAGTTGAATAATCATACTAGAAGGTACACTTATCTTAAGCTCACTGAAAGTATCCTATTTCAACTACAGTAGCAGACAGGATAGGAATAATATGATATGCTCTGACCTCATCCTAGTTCCACAAGATTTTGATTTTGTTACAGGTCTCTGTCCATTTTCAAAGTTTTTCATTCTACATAACTTGTAGATAGCATTTGGTTTGGTAACATCTATTAAAAACCTTGTTCTTGAGTATTTTATGGATCTATATTGTGTCAGTGTAGTTGTTAAACAAAATGAGGGTGGCAGTTAAATATCTAGCAAGCCATTTAGGTTGATTTCAAAGAGGGCAGTTCTTTGGTGGTTCTTTGGTGCCTTTTCAATGACTAATTTTAAGACAGTACTATGATTAGATCAACCTAGCTGTTAAGATCATTTTAAAAGCACTTACTTTTAATGGGTCCCTAATATGAATGAGTCTCAAGTTACAATACTGTTTACAACATTTAAGTTTTAATTATTTGTTGTCTTTCATTAAAATATGAGTTCTTTGAGAGCAGAGACTATCTTGCTGGTCTTTTTTGTATCCCGAGCACTTAGCAAAATGCTTCACACGTATAACTGACTAATAAATCCTCCAGCATTGAAAGTGTGTAATGAAAGATTATTAACGAGTATTTTTAAGTACCACGTACCCCAAATCTTGTTATTGCAGGAAATAAAAAATGTGTTTCCCTGTTCTTGAGAAGTATGTTATCTAGGCATGGAGGGAAAGTTCATAAGAATGGGGCAATTATTTTTTATATCCTCACAATTAAAACATGGTTAGTATTTTAACCCCTATTTCTAATGTTTTGGGAAATTAAGTGTGCTGTTTAATTGCTAAAACTTATTTCTTGTCTTGCAGTTTGTGTCATTTTAAATTCTTTTGTCTTAATGATTCTAAAGAATTGTTTATTTTGAATTATTCTTAAAAACTAAATAAATTTTTCAAACATTTATTAAGGGATGGTCGGATGCTGTTTGACTACCTGGCTGACAAACATGGTGTAAGTGTTTTGGTTTTTTAAAGTATTTAAAAGTTTAAGTATTAGTATATTTTTTTCTTAAATATGACAGGTCACATAATTAATTTGATTATTAATGTAAAGTTGAGGTAAATTTCAAAAGAGCATATTTCTGAAGTTTTGTCAGAAGGAATAACTTGCTTTTAGATTACAGAAAAATAATTCATTTTGTTGTAATACAAATAAAACATTTGTAAAATGACAGCTAATATTTTTGCTGTATCTTCCATGTCAGTCTTCATCAATTCAGTGGTCTCAAAATTATACCATAAAAATAGTTAAAGGAACTGGTTATTTAACCCTTTGCACTCCGAACCATTCTGGACATTGGCTACCAGCTACTCGACGCTACCTTGCAGCGAAAATGTGCATTTACAGACCCTCGTATTATTTAGTATAATTTTGGAACCAAGTAACATATTATAATGATATTG
>CM053594.1:103948370-103996060 GCA_028646575.1 Pseudocheirus occidentalis
GTTTTCTTTGTCCCAGTTTACGGAGGAAACAATACGTCGAAGCGTATTGATCCGCATGATCCACACCACCCATATTTGCCATATATTCTGACACCATTTCAGGCTTACTGACTGTTACGATACGTCCACCGCGTAATGTTCTCTGGGTAGATTGTAGGTTTGTGTTATAATAATTGGTGAGCATGGTAATAATTCTTTTATCTTTCCACACAAGAAGCGTAGTATTATTCTTTCTGTATGCAACTGTTTTAGTGCTTGAGAGGGGACATCCAAGTGATATGCTAGAATTCCGATGTCCCCTGAGAAGGGACAGCGGAGTGCAAAGGGTTAAATGCTTTTTGAGTGAGTATACATAAAATCCTATTTCAAGGCATGTTTATTACAGTTCTTTGAAACTTTGATCTAAAATATGGTATGCTTCCTTTTGCTATTTCTTTAGAAGATAATTAATGTAATCAAACCACTTTGATGATCACAGATTTTGAAACAGCAGAAAATCATCTTCCTGAATATTATATAGAATCTTACTTGATTCCATTGTGTCTTTTAAAAACTCTATATTTCTTTTTAAAAAAACATTCAGTATCTTTGATTTGTCTTTTTTCCTCCTAAAGGTGAAATGTAAAAAACTTTTTTTTCCCCCACATATGTTCTTTCTTTTATATCCTCTCAGTCTGTCAGTTCTCCACTCCAGTCCCTTCAGCAGAGAACATGGCTGATTCATTGGTCTCTATTTGTATTCTTCAACCACCCAAAAGGTCGAGACAACATTATCGATCTCTTTCTTTACCAACCACAGTAAGTAATTTTAACTTAAAGTTTTGTTACCTTAATTTTTTTTTCAGTTTTTAAAAATTACTTGGGTAAAAAAAAGATTACTATTGATATATTTTGTTCCGTTTGTTACATTTCCTCCTGTATCCCTTTTTCCTCCCTTTCCCAAAGAACTCCATTATGACAAAGAATTTTTTTAGAGAAAAAAAATACCAGAAAACTCAATTAGACACATTAAAAAAAGTCTGATATTATATGTGATACGTCCTATACGCATAGACCCCAACCCAGGTATCTTCTCAGACCTTTTCTTAGAAGCCAAGCTTATGCTTTATAATTTCACAATATTCAGTTATGATTGCTTCCTGATTGTTGTTTCTTTCCATTTAAATTGTTGTATTCATTGGGTATGTTATCCTGGCTTTCCTTTTTTCACTTTGCATATGCATCATTTACATATGAGTTTTTCCATGTCTCTTAGTTTTGGTTTCACATCTGGCACAGTGTACCTATTAATGAAGTCACAAAATGTATTTAATATAGGTACATCAGTCAGTATGTGTTTTCATATTCTATAACTTGCCAGGTAGAAGCAGTCTGCAAAGAGACAAAAGCAGCCTGCAAGGAATTTCCCCTGGGTTCATAGTGTGTCTCTCAGAGAACTTGCTTTATGAATCCTTAGCTCAAAGGGCCTAGAGCTCCACAACTGAGTCCTTGGTCAGTCTACCTGGAAGCAAAGTTAACTGCCTCTATTTTACATTTTTGGGGAGGTTTACAGCAACTGTAGTTGGTGCTGTAAGAATGTGAGGGTTTACTCAAGCCGGTACAGTTCTGCTAGCATCCTGACCCATAATAATCATGCTTCTCTGTATTCATTATGTTAAACATTTCTTACAACACAATAACAATTAATTACATTCTTGTGCCAAAGTTTGTTTAGCTTATTCCCCAATCTTTGGGCTTTTTGTTTCTATTTCTTTGCTACCTTGAAAATTTTTCTGCTATAAATGTTTCGATAATATATAGAGCCTTTTTGGGGGGGGGGAGCGTAGGGGTTCAAGTGATAACTGTTCTTCATGTGACAAGGTTTGTTTGCAACCTTTCCAGATTGAGAATAAGATTCTTAAAATGTACTGCAAAGAATTTAATACTTTGTATGTGGTTTGATTCCTTACTTCAATCCTTGCCCCCTAAAATACATGGAAGCTGCTATCTGTATGAGACCCAAATATCATTCTCTCACTTAATCCAAGTTAACTAGCATTTTTTGGATTAGATTTGTTCTAGAGCTGTTGGGCAGCTCAAGCTTCTGTAACTTAATTTTATATAAATTTTTCATTTGTATTTGTATAGTTCGTAGTTCATTATTAAAACCTAAATATTGGGCATCTCTCCCTGTTAAATTTTGGTGGTTCAGATTGCTGTTTTCTTTTGTCTAAACCTGAGGTTCTTAAACTTTTTTTTTTAATCATTGACCATTTTGGCAATCTGATCGAGCCTGCGGACACCTTGAACCCTTTCTTAGAATAATGTTTTTAATAAATAAAGTAGGATACTAAGGGAACCGTTCTGTTGAAATACAGCTTTCAAATTTATTTTGAAGTGTAGGGCCCCAGATTGAGGAATCCCTGGACCATTTCCACTCTTGATCTTCTAACTTAGTAGCTATTCCTCCTACCCACAGTTTAGAAGGAGAATATTTCTTAGGTTGCTTATTGCCATACTTGGCGTAGTACTATATACTATGCCAAGTGTGGTACCATACTTGGTAATTCTATAACTTTTAGAATTAAAAAAAACTTGGCGATGTTAGAAACATGTGGGAAGCAAATTAACACATTTGACATTCATATGGTCTGAAGTTTAATGAAAGTTATTTTAAAATTTTAGTTACAGTTTTGATTGCTGTTTGGCAAGCACATAAGCTATATTTTTCTTGGTTGTACTTTGACATGCAAGGATAGCTAAATTTTTTGGCTATAGACACAAAAGTGAAACTGTTCCCTTCTTCAAGGAGTTTGTATTCTACTGGAATATTCTATAGCAAATGATCACTTAAAAATTAATAGACAACCCACACTAATAAAGAAATGATCATTGAAGCAACCCAACTGCATAGGTAGCAAAGTTGGATAAAAGTGATGAAATGCAGTATTTCAAAAGTAAATTTAAAATACTTTATCTATCTGAATTTTTTTCTCCATTGGCATAGCTCAAGAGGAACCATGGCATTGTATTACAAGTATATTTCCTTTCATAATGGCATTTAGTAACATAGTATCACCTCTAATTGCTAGTTGTATTAGTTAGTACCTTATATCTCCATCTCGGTTATTACATTACATTTAGAGGTTCTAAAGTGTTCAGATGTAAAAATCACTTTGATTTCAGAATGGAGAATAAATTGTGACAAGGGTGTCAGTATATGACACAGCTAATTTAAAGCTGCATTGTCATTTCTATATGTCACCTCAAAGACATGTGAAAATTATCTTTCTCTTAGTTATTAAAAAATTATTCTAAATTTTAGAAATTACCAGTTTGTTATACTTGATTATATTAAATTATATTGTGCTATTAGAAATTAAAGATAGAAGACATGTAACACTTTTTCCATTAAATCTGTCATCAATTAGAAGTTACCTAGAAAGCAAAAATGTTGACTGAATTAGTGGCAGTGACAATTCCAGAATATTTAAACACATCATATAGGTATGCCAGTTTATAGAACAGACAAAATTCCAGTAAAATTTTGTGAGGAATTATCTACAAAGAAAATCTTAGTTTTTACATTTATTTCCATTATAACATTGGAGAGTGAATACCCGCCCCCCCCCCCAAAATAGATGAAGTGAAAACTAAATGGTTCAGATACTTGATGAATAAGGAGATAAAATGTCAGTTAGCCCTGTAGTAGGAAGAAGTTTTAGATTAATAGTCCATTCAAAGTTATAGCATGAATAAAGAGTTCATTTCTTTCTAGATCTTTCCTGATTGATATTTTCCCGTGGCAGTTTATATCACTTTATAGAAATTTCCCCAGAGCTCTCTGCTTTTTTCTTCTATCATTTATACAGGCATGATACCATATTTTACAGCATCTAAGAGATTTAGATGCTATTCCATTCTTTGGCAGTAGATGCTACAATCTAATATGCTCCGGTCTTAAAATTCCAAGTTCACAGTGCCAAGCTATACCAAAGAAAAAAGAAAGAAAGAAAGAAAGAATCAGTATTTATCAATTTGCTAAACTAAAGATTCTGTCTAATGGATCCATTTTGAAAATAGGGCTCCTGTTAAAAGAAATGAAGGCTAAGGCCTGGAAAAAAACAAACCGTAAACTTTAAAAATGTGAAACTCTTTGAAGCATCTGCTCAAGTCTTTCAAATATAAATACATTTTACCACAAATAATTTGGAAAGAGACCCTCTAAAGTACATTTAGAAGTAGAATTGTGAATCAAGAATTTGTTAATTTTTTTCTTCCCTGCAATTAGCCACACTAATTTTAGTTAAATATTCATAATTATTCAAAAGTACTATCTGTCATTTAACAGATTCCAGTGAACTAACTGGGGCAGCGAGGTGGCAGAGTGGATAGTACTAGACCTGGAATCAGGAAAACTCATCTCAACACACTAGCTGTGTGACCCTGGGGAAATCATTTAACTCTGTTTGCATCAGTCTCCTCATCTGTAAAATGAACTGGAGAAAGAAATGGCTGATTACTCCAGTATCTCTGTTAAGAAAACCCTAAATGGAGTCACAAAGAGGTCGAACACAACTGAAAAATGAACTAGTAATGCCTTGTAGCAAATTATTACCAGTGATAAATCACACCTGTTTTCAGTTGGGAAACAACTTCCTGTCTAATGATTTGTAGCAACAATTTCTTGAAGCAGCATGATACATAAAGGAAAGAACAAAGTAGAAGCTATTAATGAAAGTCCTATGCCATTCTACCCTGACTGAGGTTGAAACAAGTTTAGCACTACCTACTTAATGTTATATCAAATGGGACAAATGCATTTGTATGCTGTTATTTATCTTGGCAAGATACAGTATCTCTGAGCTTCCATTTCCTTGTCTATAAGATGGGGTTAAATAGTACCTACTTTACGGGGATGCTGTAAGGATGAATCAATGAACAAATATTTATTAAGCATCATAACAAGAACTTATTAAGATGTGTGCCAGATACTGCTAGGAGCTACTGATAAAACATAAAAATGAAAATTCTTGGATAAGACACAGTGAAATGTCTCTCTTCCCAAACAGTGAGAGGCACGGGAGACTACTATGACAAAACAATTGTGTGTATGTAGTCACACATGGTATCACTATTGGATTTCTTCCTTTTTTCTTTGTGACAAGAGACTTTGATCTGAATTGGAAGTAGGAGAGGATTGATGTTTAAATGAAATATTAATAAAACATTTTAAAATAATGAATATTGCTTTTTTCTTCTTGATAATTTATTTTACATACACTGTGCCACAATTGTGCAAGATCACACTAAATCCAGATGGGCCTTCTTTGGTATTAGAAAATTATACCCAAACTCCTTAACTTGGCCTTAAAGCTTTTTATAGTATGGTCCTAATACTAAGGCAGAGTGAAGTATCCTGAAAGTGTCCTCACTTTGATATTAAGAAAGTGGATTTGAATACTAACTATGCTACTGCTTACTTATATTCCCTTGAACAAGTCAGTTAACTCCTTTTGGCCTTAATCTTATTTTCCTCATTTGCAAAATATACTTTGTACTACTTTGCCTCTAAGGGCCTTTCCATTTCTAAGATTAGGATCCTATAATCTTTTTATCACATTCTGTCTTTTCAACCAGGAAATTCTTTTCAAAAGTGGTAAGAGTTGCCTCAGGATGTGTTGTGTTCCCTATCAGTGAACGCATGAATTATTGAGGAAAAGCATTTATTAAGTGCTTCGTGTGTGGCTAGCACTATGCTTAGTCCTGGGAATCTGAACCCAAAATTGAGAGTCTCTGTCCTGGAGGAGCTTATATTCAGTTGGGGAAGACTATAACTGTAGTATAATGATGTGATGATTGGGAAGGAATATTTTGGAGGTCCAGTTTGAAAGATGGCACAACAGCAGACAGGGAGAGGAAAATAGCTGGACAAAGAGAATGTTGGATGGTCCCCCAGCAAGTACTTTAGCTCTTCCTAGGTATGGTTTCTTTGGTGGATCCAAAAGGGATGTAATGGAAAGGAATGTTGGAGTCAAGTTGTCAGGGGTTTCAAGTACTAAGCAGTGCAGTTTGTATTTGATCCTAGAGATAATAATGAGACCTTGGAGTTTACTGAGTAGGGAAATAAAACGTGGTCAGACCTTTTTTAAGCCAATCATATTATCAAGATGCTGTTTCTTAGAAATAGACAAAATAATTAATTGCACTTGGAAGAACAGGAGAGCTATAATCTCATATGAGAAAATGAAGGCACAGCATCACCAAACTATATTTTTATAAGTCATCAAAACTAATTAACAGAGAAAGTTATCCATGTAACTATGGGTACTGTTCCTTAGTACCCTATGGTTTGGCTACAAAGTTTTTACATGACGTATTTGTCCTTCTTCCTCATAGTATCTCTGAGAGCCATTTTGGAAACACTAGCCCAGAAACTGAGATTCTCTTTTTTGTTTTCTGCTTCTTGTTCCATAATTCAAGTAGTGCCCAGTAATTCTGTTTTTAGTCTTGTCCTATTTAACATTTTAATCAATAATTTAAATGATATGCTTGTGAAAATTGTGTTTAATAAAACTCATAAGTAATATTTAGGATTAGAGACTCAGTATCTTTTTTTTTTTTTTAAGATCTTGACAGGGTAGGGTAATAGTCCAAATCAAACTGGATGAGATTTCATAGTGATAAATGTAAAGTTCTTCACTTGAGTTCAAAAGGCTAGCTATACAAATACAGAATGCTTAGTTGTAGCTAAATGACATTTTATGTGTAAAAGATCTGAGGGCTTTAATTAAGAAGTAGTAGCATGATGTGACATGGAAAAATGCTGATGACTCTTTTGTCTACATTAATAAAAAACATAGTGTCTTGATCATAGGGCAGCCAATAAATGTCCTTTACTCCAGCCAAACCACATTTTGGGTGCTGTTTTAAGTTTTGGATGCCATATTTCCATAAAGACATTTATAAACTAGACTTTGTTAGAGTATGTCCAGAGAAAGGTAACCAGGATAGGTAGAACTTGAACCCCTGGTATCAAAGGGTCATAAACCTCTAATATTTAGCCTAAAGAAGAAGGACTTGGGGGGATGCACATGACAATAAATAGAAATATTTGAATGCTTGCCATGTAGAAGAAGGATGAGCTGAACTAGAACAATGGTCATGTTACAAAGAGGCCATTTTAGCTGACTAGAAAGAGAAACTTCCTAAAAATTAGAATTTTCAAGAGTTTGAATGTGCCAGTTAAGTAATGAGTTCCTCATCATGAGAGAGATCTAATGAAGACTGGGTGATCATATGGCCAGGATGATTGAGGGGGGATAATTAACCTGTGTTTTTGTGGCCTAGATATCCACTAAGGTTCCCTTCTTTCACTGAGTAACTGATTTAATGAAATACATGGTCACCTTAAAGATAATTATAGTTTTAAGTGCATTCCATCCATGAAATAAAAGCAATTGAATTGCACAAAGTTGAGAGATATGGAGTGTCTTTTTTGAGGAGCACCAAGGCCATTGTCATTGGGTCATAACATGAGGGGTGGGATGGAGTATGTATGGTATAAGAAGACTGGGAAGTGGTAGAAGGGCAAACTATGAAGGGGAAGGGCTTTGAATGCAAAGGATTTTATATTTCATACTGGAACTACTGGATTCTTTTGAGTAGAGCCTGGGGATAAGGGCATGGTCAGTCCTGGGCTTTAGGAAGATTGGACAGTTTGAATGGAGGATGAACTGAAGTGAGGAGAGACTTGTGGCAAGCAGTCCAACCAACAGGCAGTGGCAGCAGTCAGGGTGTAAGGTAATGTGAGCCTGCACAATAAACTTATTGAACTATACAAAAACCTCATATTGCTTAGCTTTCTCTTTAAGAAGATAGTAAAAAAAAAATACCCAAATAATAGTGAGTACTGAATGGATTCTTGAAAATGAAATTGACTTTATCTTGACTAGATAACAGTGTGAGATTAATTTTAGCATTAGCCATCTTTGTATAGCTGAATCATAGGAGAAATCAAAGTTCAAAGTAAATAGCAATGTTAGAAAAAAGGTGATTGGTGAGAGGACGGCACTATGTTTGACCAAAGTGGCTCTACTCTGATCAGTTTTAAGTTCTCAGCTCTGAAATATAAGAACAGATAAAAGGGATGATGTTTACTGTCACTTATTTGAGACAAGTTTAGCCATTGAACATCAGTCAGTCAGTACTTGGGAGTAGAATAAAGTAGAGCATTCTATTTGATTTTGCCAGAAGTTAATTCTCCCTGCCAAGCACAGCAATGTGGTAACAATGGATGATAATGTATTGAGTACAAGATCATTTGCAAAACATTGCAAAGTGGGGTGACAGAAGATTTTGAACAGTATCCCCTCCTGAAAGAAAGAGGAAGAATCGAAGAAAATAAGTCTGTAAAGAACATGTTTGAAATTCAGCCAGATTATCTTGAGCATTTTATAAGTGAAAATAGCAAGACAATAAACGGGTACAAAATGAAACAAATGTGCCTACTTTTTTTTTTTAACAGTGACTTAGTTTCTTTGACAATGTAGTAAAAGTATCATTTGTCTTTTACCTCTCTACCTGATGTACCAGGTGAAAAAGTGGTAATGGCATCAAAAAAGATACAGCTATTTTGACATCCTGATGCACTTACTACTTACGAAGCAATTGATTTTGCAGGACAAAATGTTACTTTGAAGTGCTGTATATGGATCAGTTGTTTCTCCCATATATACATCTAAGTCATAGATGTACTATAAGCTTTGTGACAAATCCAGTTAGAAATAGTAATAAGTAAGAGAATCTCCGGGTCCCATACATCTAGCTACCAAGTTCCCTTCTAAAACAAGCTGTATACTTCAGTTTACCATCAGGAGTCATTATATCACTCAGGTTTAGAGTTCACATAGGTATTGTGTTCATTTCACCACTTCCCTTCCTGAGAAAACGGCCAGAAGATAAAACAGTCAGAGAATTTGGAAGGTATCTCAGTAGTCCACTAAGGTGAAATTTTAGTCACTTAAATTGTAAAACACCAGAATCCTAAATTTTATCTTGCATTTTACTTTGAATTGTGCTGAATATTGAATGGCATCGACTTTGGTACAATTGGCAATGCTTTATACCCCTACCTCTCTGAAACTTAGGTTTATTCTGTTTTAAATAGCTATCTTCAAATTACCTTTTCCAAATAAAATTATAGTAGTTATTCAGATACAGTACAATTTGGAATCCTAGTTTAGTGAAAAATTGCTATGTCTAGTATATTTAATAAAGTCTTCATTAGTTTAATTTATTTAGAATTATTTTACCCTAGAAGCTTGCATTAATTATTGAATTCTAAATTTCCTTTTTAGGTATCTTAATGCAATTCAGACTATGTGTCCACATATTCTCCGCTATTTGACTACTGCGGTCATAACAAACAAAGATGTTCGAAAACGAAGACAGGTATTAAAAGACCTAGTCAAAGTTATTCAGCAGGTAAGAACAGGTCTCTTGAGAAGTTTTTGTTTGTTTGTTTGTTTTTGTTTGTTTTTTTTAATGCTTCTATAATTTTGTAAAGGGTCTGGGATAGTAGATATGGAACTGTCCATAAAACAAGTTGGCCTCAGTTGAAAATCAGTCAGCAAACATTTGAATTCCTACTACCATGCCAGGAACTGTGCTAATATATTTTAAAATGAGGCAGTAGCTTTCTTGAGGAAACTTATATTTTACTGGGTAATTTCATCATCGTGTTCACAGGTAAATAAATACAAAATGTATTTGAAGTGATAGCTGGGTACAACAGCAAGAGTCAAGAAAGGGTTCTCAAAGGAAATAGCATTTTATATAAACTTTGAAAAGGCTAGAAAAAGGAGTAGAGATGAGAGATAGAATTTCATGAACAGGGAATAGCACAGAAGCCAGTTTGTATAAAACATCAAGTGATTAAGAGGAATTAGTGTTTAATCAAACTACAAAGATTAGTTGGAGCCAGATTATGAAGACAGCTTCTTGGGAAGAGGAGTAATATGCAGGCAGACCTATTCTTTAGAAATAACAATTTGACAATTGTTGTGGAGAGTAGATTGGAGAGATGAGATTTAGGAAGATCAATTAAAAGGTTATAATAATAATTGAGAGGTGATAAGGGCTAGACCAGGGTGTTTGTGAGTTGTAAGTTAAGAGGATAAATTGACAAGATGGTTTGGGAAGTGAGTGAGAATAGAGTTGTGTGACAGCTGCGTTGCAGACCTGGATGACTAGAAGAGGAGAGGAGAGCTGTGTTCAGCACAGAAAAAAAGTAAAGTTAGCAGTAAGTTTCAGGGAAGGTAATAAATTCTTTTTGGACATGAGTGAATTTGAAATGTCTGTGAAATATCTGGTTCAATAGGCTATTTGAGGTGTATGACTGAAGCTTAGAAGAAAGATGAAGTCTAGCTGGATATATAGATTTGGAAGTTACCTGGGTATAAAGGATAGTTTAATTTGAATCCTTGGGAGCTGGTGACATAATCAAGAAAGAAGAGAAGGCTCAGTGTAGACCCTGGGGTATGTTCTGTAGAGGTGTATAAGGAGATGGCTGTGAGGTAAGAAGGATTATAATAGATGATGATTTTTCAAAGAAATAGATAGGTCTTACAGCTAAGGATGAAAGCCACGACAGATCAATGTCTTGGAAACCTGTAGAGGAGAGATTATCCGGGAGGAAATGAAATGATCAGTGGTGTCAGACTTAGCTGAGAAATCAAGGATTGAGGACTGAGCTATTGGATGTTGACATAAATTGGTGTTATTGGATATTGCAGTGTCTGTTGAATCCTGAGGATAGAAGTCAGATTACAAGATAAATTAGTGAATAGAAGACTAGAATGAAAGAAGAGAATATAGACAACTTTCTCTTTGAGTTGGATATAAAAAAAGAAAGATCAAAGATAATGGTTTGAGAATGGGAAATGAAGGTTTATTTTAGGCATGAGGGAGATTTGGGCATATTTGTAGACAGTATTGAAAGTCTTGAATAAATTTGACCAGAAGGAGTAATGGAAAGAAGAGAAAACAAGGGATGTTAAGTATTATGTTGAGATGTTTTAAATTGATCTGATATTTCTTTGGCTTATTTTTACAGGAGTCCTACACATACAAAGATCCTATAACAGAGTTTGTTGAATGCTTGTATGTTAACTTTGACTTTGATGGTGCCCAGAAAAAGTTAAGAGAGTGTGAATCGGTAAGTCTAAACTTCAACCTGTAGTAACCAGTTACTCTTAGTCTATATTGAATATTCAGTAGGATTGTATAGTTTTTAAATTATAATCATAGATCTATTTTGATCAAGATTTTTAAAGTTGCCTCTTTTTAAAGAAAGTTGACAAATTCAGTGATCCCCTATTCTGTATTCTGAAATCTTCCTTCCCCAGGATAGGAAGAGAAACTTGAGCAAGTATCTGAAAGCATCATGGTATAACGGGAAGAGTAGTACAGGGAGGTCCAAGGACCTGGCACAAATCCTGCCTTGGGTACTACCTTTGTCCTTGGGCAGATCATTTAATATCCCTGTACCTTAGTTTCCTCACCTGTAAAATTAGATATTGGACTAATTTGTTAGCCCTTTAGGTCCCTTCCAGCTATAATCCATGGTTAAATTGGATTTGGAAATATGCGGAGTATTTGGGATTTGAGGTAGCACTGAAGCAAGAATGGACAAGAGTTAATTAGATTATGATTCCTAAAGATGAGATGATCTCCATATAGATTCCAATGGCATAACCAAAATTCAAACTTAAGTCCAGGTGCTTCATATACAGGACTCTCCACTACAGATATGGTTTGGTTTTTCCCTTTCTGCTAATAATAATATTCATGCAAATAGTATGTTCTGAGCAGTTTTTTAAATCCATAAAAAGTTAAATTTGTGTATTGACTGTTCATAGTTAGGTATATGGGTACTTAAATATGAGTAGATGATTTTGGTGATCCTGGCTGGATTTAGGACATAGTCTACTTTTTCTGCAGAACACAGTGATCTGAGTAGACTTTATCATACCATTGCAAATCTTTGTGTTGAGTTCTTCACCCTCTCCTCCGTAATTTTCTAGCAGTACTACTGAGGTATGATACATTTATGCCAGTGATTCTCAAGCTTTTTGGTCTCAAAACCCCATTATACTTATAAAATTTATTGAGGACCCCAATAACTTTTCTTTTTGTTGGTTATTTCTGTCAATATTTACTGTATTAAAAATTACAGTGTCTTATTATGAAAAGTTTGGACCTCACAGACCCTCTGAAGGGGAATTGCTGGTTTATATAGTTGTAAGTTTGAAGAAATTTAGGAACAAGTTTTAGAGAATGTGAATTTTTATGAAGTTAAGAAAGAGCAAATTGAAGAATAGTGAGTAGAATCTGAAGAAAAGTAGGTATGCATTATTTTAAGTAAATGTGAACGTACAATGCCCATATATGAAGAATTGTCAGTATGCTCATTTCTTTTTATATTCTCGAATTTAAAGGTTCTTGTGAATGATTTTTTCCTGGTGGCTTGCCTTGAAGATTTCATTGAAAATGCTCGACTCTTCATATTTGAGACTTTCTGTCGCATTCATCAGTGTATCAGCATAAGGTAGGCAAACCTTGGCTTATATTCTTACATCTAAAGATTCATTGAAACATCAGTCAACCAAAGAATGTTTGTTAAACTCCTGCCAGCACTACAGTAAATATGAGTACAAAGAGTAAAGTAATCCCTACTTACGGTGAGCCTGTATTCTACCAAGGGACACATGACTTATATATAGCATATACTTATACATATACACATATATACATATATATATATATAGCATAACTATAAAGTGACCAAAATATGTGCATATGTATCTGTGTTTATACACATATATATATGTGTATATATATATATATCAGATACATATATCAGAATGAATATATTCTATAGAGATATATTCATATATAAAACAACAAAAGTGTGTATTAGAGAGAGAGGCCAAAATGATTAGGGGTTTTAAAAAATAAATAAGCTTATATTTTAATCATAGAAATAATAGAGGGCGCAGCAAGTGGCTCAGTGAGTAAAGCACTAGCCTAGGAGTCAGGAAGACCTGAGTTCAAATCCAGCCTCAGACACTTGACACTTACTAGATGTGTCACCATGGGCAGATCACTTAACCCCATTTGCCTTGTTTTTCCGCCTCCAAAAATAAATTTTAATAAATAAATAAGTAAATAATATAAGCCATGGTCATTTCTGGATGCAAGGAAAATTACTTAGCAATGAATGGGATATCCTTGAAACAGGGAGACCAATTTGGAGACTTGCAATAAATAAGAAGAGATGTGTTCTGGAAATAAGGTTTGTAGCTCTGAGTAGAGAGAAGAGATCAGATGTGAGAGGTGGTGTGAAGATAGAATTGCAAGACTTGACAACTGATTGAATATGTGGTGAGTGGGAAAGTGAAGAGGAGAGGATAATGCTGAGATTATGAACCTGAGACATTGGAAAGATAGTAATCCCTTCGGTAGAAATAGGGAAGTTTGAAAGAAAGGAGGGTTTTCTATTTATAATGAAACCTCAGAAATATAATTCCATTATCTTGAGGTGTTTTTGCTGTCTTTTCCCCACTTTCCCACCCCCAAGGAGAAAGGAAAGTGGCACAGTTCTTAATGTAATCCTTGGAAACCATGGGTTCAATCCAATCTCCTGTAGATTCTACTTGAGTTTTTGTATGATTATTTGTGCTCAGAATGATGGCCATAAGTGTACTTCAGGATCATCAGTTATTAAGAAAACTTATATGATTAATTTGTTGTATAGTTTTGAAAGAAAAAATATGGAGTAGTACATGTTAGATGTTCACTAACAAGATATATAACAAGATATACTAACAACAAATACAAGGTTTGTGTTCTGCACTTTCAGTTCCGGTTAGCCAGAAAATTCATTTAACAAGATCACATTCTTCTGACATCCCAGTTGTTAGTGTTTATTATATTTTTCAAATATGAACCATATAATTGACATTTCTGAATTTCTTTTTGCCAAAAAGGTAGAAAGTTTGTTTTATACTAATTATATTTCTCTTAAGTTTAAATATTTTTTTTGTTTGTTTTTGAATTGATGACATTGACAGTATCGTGTTAACTAACATTTTAAATTATATTTGAATATTTGGAAACCAATGGGCATTTCATTAGTATTTGGACATTAACTAGTTCTCTTCAGGCCACAAAGTGTGATTATATGCCTATGCAGTCAAATGCTGCCATACTCAATTGTGGGGTTTTTTTGTTGTTGTTTGTTTTAACTTTAATATTTACTGTCAATTTAGCATATTCTTTATTATTCCTATAAGTGTGATTTTCTTCTGTGTAGGCCTTTCATATTTGTTTAACCAATTCCCTAGCTGCACACATTAATTAAGGTGACTGTCTTAAGCTAGGAACATAGTCTCTGGAAGTTGGACCTGAATTTTTCTGGCTCATATAGGGAATTAAACTCACTCCCTTAGTTTCACTTATCCTGTAGCCCACTGAATTTAATGGTAGCATATCTGCTTCTCTTGGCAGATAACCATGTGGGCGAAATGTGATTTTATTAGCCATGGAAGGAAACAATAGGTGTATTATTTCTAGAACTCAGGTGAATAACAAACTACTAAACTTTCCTTGCTATGGTTTTTTATTCATTTCTAAGCCCTATAACGAAGGCCTTAAGGAAGAGCTTAAGTTTCTGGCTTCTCCCTGGTGGAATTTTCTCCATTCCTGGCTAGCTTCCTGTTGTTTGGCTCTTCTCCTTGGATTGGAACTTCATCTCTTCTGTCCTTACCAGTGTTGAGAGAACTATAGTTATGTCCACCATGCTTTTGTCCCCTGTGTTCTGCATTAAGTACCTATAATCAGAAGACTAGGTACTGTACCTATCTCTTCAATTTGCAGTATAATTAAGTGACCTGTTTCCCTAGTTTCCTTAGTTTCTTCTTCTCTAAAATAGAGATAATAATATTTACCTTTATGTACAAGGATGGTTGTGAGGCTCAAATGGGAATAATGTATATGAAATGATTTTGAAAACTTAAAACCACTGTAACAAGTACAAGGTGGAATTATCTCTAACCTTTCCCCCCATTTTAAAGTGTGTGTGTGTGTGTGTGTGTACATTATATATATATATATGTACTGTTAGTCAGTTTTAACTTACTAGTAGCATATCTTGGTTTGAACCTTTTAAACAAAGAGTCATAGAATCTGAGTTGGAAGAGTCAAACCCAAGCCCTATATGAAATATGAATCCTTGTTTAATCATTCAGCCTCTGCCTGAGTTAGACTATCATCTTTGTGTAGCTCTAATTGTTAGAAGGGCAGGTAGGTGCATAGAGTGCCAGGCCTGGAGTCAGGACTTATCTTTCTGAGTTCCAATCCAGTCTTACTTGTTAGTTATACAGCTAACTAGTTGCATATAACTAACTAGTTATTTCCTTCTGGGCAAGTCACTCAACCCTGTTTGTCTCAGTTTCCTCATATGTAGAATGTGTTGGAGAAAGAAATGGCAAATCACTCTAGTATCTTTGCCAAGAAAACCCCAGATGGGATCACAGAGTCAGAAACAACTAAACTATTCTTAGGAAGTTCTTCCTTAGTGGGCAAGTAGTAAGAGCACTGAATTAGAATCTAGAAGACTTGGCTTTGAATCCTGGCTGCCTTTTATTGTGTTACTTTGAGCAAACCCATACATTTCTGTGGGTAAAATGAGGGAGTTGGACTATACTATCTCAAAAGTCACTGCCCTCTTTGGCTACTTTAGTGGCAGATGTTTGAAGATTGAAACCTGTATCCTTCCCAAATTATGTTCATGGAATTATGGCCCCCTAGTGGCAGGGTATATTGAGGAAGAAAGATGAAGTGATTGTGGTGTTGAGCTGTTGTTGGGACAAACTTATGTATCATTCCTTGTAAGAATGGTAATGGGGTTCCAGCATGCAGTTTTTGTGAGAAGGCAGCCAGGGTATTAAATCCATCGCTGCTTTCATTTTTTTTATTTTTAAGGCTGGTTCATAGTTTTAAAATGTAATAGGAAATATTAAGAATTCCCTATGACTTCTTAATAGTAAAAAAAATCCCTCTTTTTGAGCCCCCAATAATTTGGAATTTATAATAATCTCTGAGAGATTAAAATTTATCTTTGCGCTATAAAAAAAATCCAGTCGTTTTAGAAAAGAACTGTTTAACCTTCTTGAGATAAAACTATTTAAATTTTCTAGTTATCCCTTATACTTTCATACACCAAAGTACTTTAGGAAAAAATTGTGACATATGGACTAGATGTATATCTTTTTCAAGGAGAAAGCATAATGGTACATAAAGGCTATTAAATAGGGAGGGCATTGATAGCTATTTAAAAGTAGTAGTTATACCTAAAGTTAAGGCGATTAGGACTTTTATGACCCTAGCAGTGTGAAATAGAAGAGTGAAGGGTGCTGGCATCACACAGTGGGGAAGTTCTGGGCTTAAGTCTCAACTCATAATGATGTGCTTCTGGACGAATCTGTTAACTTCAGGTTGTTCCAGACAGCACTCTGAAGAGTAAGTCACAGCATAGGTGCTGATTGCAATGAGCTAGTGTGTTCAGCTGTATTTCCTTACATAGAAGACCTAAATGTGGACCCAAATAAAAATCATCCTAGTCTTGTTCATTTCTCAAGAAAAGTTTAACAAACTAAATTTCTTCTTTCTTAGCAGCAGGAACATGAAATATTGTTACCTCTATCCTTATCATCATATATACAAGTTAAAATCAAGAAATTGGGTTTCAAATGACTTTCCTGTTGTCACATAGCTCAATTATTGGAATAGGATTCACAATCAAATCTTCTAAGTCTGTTACTCTATTGCCAGTATTGCTTGTCTGGGACTGTTACTCTACCTCAGACTGTGGAGAAGGAAAATAGTTAAGTAAATACTGTGCAAAATGTGACATTTTAATAAATATTAATGAAGAATACTTTGTTAGGTGCTATAGGACATATGGTATCTAGATTTGACAGGACTTGCTTTTCATGTTCTTCACATATCTTAGAGTGTAGCATTATAAAGTGACCAAATTAATTTCTTTCCAGATCTTTTAATTTCTACTATATTAGCCTTTTGCCATAGTTCACATTAGTCTGCTAATGTTAATTTGTAGAAAAGCACAAGGAAGAGTTTCTTCTCTTCCTTTCTTCCCTCCACTAATGCTTTCAAAATGTAGAGAATGTGTTAACATTACTCCAAAAGCCCAATGGTAATTTATTAAGCATTATTTTCTTAAACTTATAATTTTGACATATATGCTTAATTAGCATATTTCTTTACTAAATGTCTGTGAACACATGTATGGTAGTCATATCTTTGGAAAAGTGCATATTTAGAGTGTTTTTAATCAATTTATATACAACCCGTAGATTTGTAGGATAAGATTTAAATCGATTTACCGCTAAAGTGTACAACATCTGCCAGGAAAGATTACTATGGCGAATAGTACTACATTTAATATAGCTAAATAGTTTATCAGATACGGGTGTGTGTCTGATATTTAAAGGCTGTTCTAAACTAATACTTGAAACAGTTTTTATTTGTAGATAACAATACTGAAATGATATTTTAAATGTTTATCAGAAACATACTTAAGTAAGTATACACTGATAGTACGTCCCTATTTTAAGAAGAGAATGTATAATTGTCAATTCTTTTTGTATTTTAAGTTTTAAACTTGTGTTTTCCTGTTTTAAGTGATATTTAGATTAGATACAAATTATATTTGTATTTCTTAAAATTACTTATTGTCATATATACAAATTAAATTTGGTGATTCAGAGTAAATTTGACTTTTGGCAAACATTTATTGTGTGAAGATAAAACATCCCAAATGAAACTCAGAGTAACAATACTAGTAAAATTTTCAAAAGCATTCCTAGATGAAGATAAAGTGTCATTGAAGATCTTAATTATGTTAAATTGTCTCTAGTTTCTGAGATAACGGAGAATCTAGCAAGAATTTTTTTCTTGTCTCACAAAGTATGCATATTCCAGCATTTCTCTGATATTTCTGACTTTATTTCTTCACTTTCAGTTTTGTATTAGTACGCTTCACTTATCTTTTGTTATATTGTTCCCCAAAAGAAGATATTAGGGGTTCCCTTTTAAATTGTCTCAGTCACTGTTCATAGTGTTCAATGTAATCAGCCAAGAGTCTCTAGTTTCCAAATTGTAGTATCTAAGTCCCTAGTGATACTATAGGTGAAATCAAGTAGTTTTTACTGATGAGATAAAGAAAACCAAGTTGTTTCAGAAATGATAGCTATTTAAAAATGTAGCATGCTGGTCCATTTTATTAGATGCCAAATTTTCCATTTGTCAAACTTAACTTTAAAGGGGGAAACATTTATGTAATTTTATGTTTTATGTTTTTCCCTACTTCTTAACCTGAAGATTGTAGGCCAGTATTGTATAAATATTTGATAATCAGCTCCTTTCCATTTTTTCATGTATTGGGTTTTCTTAAATCAAACCATCTGTATTTATAACTTGCCTGAAAGTCCTAGTAACAGTTTTATTTTAAGCTTGAAGAAATAATTTCTTCAAATAAGTAAGCTAATGCTGAGGTGCTTTTTGCAGCTTTTTTTGACTGCATAGAGTTTATGGTTTCTATGAATGTTGATTTAAAAGTAGCTTGTTAATAGCCATCTTTTGTGGTTACTGAGCAAGATAGCTATGAAATCTTAAATACACGTTTTAAAATTTATGAACACTTTTCAGAATGCTTAATATAACATATTTGTAGACAAGGCTGTGATTTTAGTGTAATCTGACTGGAAGTTTAAAAGAGTCTGGGATGAATTAGATGTTTTTGGCAAGCATCCTGCATTTAGATATATTTTCTGCTACATTTTAGCTATTGGTAAACTGAACATAAATGTTTATAATTAAATGCTATTTCATCAAAACTAAGTGAAATGTTGGCATTCCTCCATGTTCATTATCTGTTCATTTCATTGAAACTAAAAATTTAAAGAAATCCTTCCATACTTTAGCTTAGTATATAAATTATTTTGTGCTTTTTAAATGAATATATTCTGTCAAAGTACTACTGCTCCTCTTTTTCAGTGTCACCATCAGTACAACTTCAAAAGTCATCTTAAATTTTAGGATAGACATTTATGTGCTGTACGCAGGATTTTAAGGCATGAACTAGGATCTGTTGTTTCCCATTTTTCCTTTTATTAAGCATTTTGGATTTGGTGTGAATGGGAGAATATTTCCTGACAACGACAATTACAATTTTTTTTTATTTGTTTTACCTTTCTTTAGTGTCAGTGTACTAAGATTATAAGATTAAGAACATTCAGACTTACATCTTCATGCTAAATCCACTGTTTATGCCACTATATCACTTTCCTAGCTTTAAGGATTTAATTATTAGAATTTAAATTATGCCTTTATTCATGGCAAATAGGAGTCTTATTTGGTACCCAGACAATTTGTTGGAGAGTGCAACACTCATAAAAATGACAAATGTAGTGAGACCTTCCAGGATCAATAGTAGACAAGAATGCAAAAGAATCGTTTTAGTCTCAGCTCTGCCATTAATTTTTTGTATAACCTTAAATAAGCTCTTTGGGTCTATTTCTTCTTTATAAAAATAGAATTATAATACTTAGCTCACAAGGTTGTAGAGTTCAAGTGAGATAATGCATATATATATATATATATATATATATATATATATATATATAAATTAAAGCTCTTTGAAGGGGATAAATCCTGTAAATGTAAGACATCATTAGGAAGAACTTAGGCAAAGGAATATATCCAGAGAAAATGAAAAGTTTACTAGAAATTTTTCTCTACACAGGTTGGCAGAACTAGGAACTTGCTAGGGCAGGAAGGGGGGGGGATAGAAAGATAGCTCTCTAATTTGTAGGAGTCTCAAAAGGGATTATTAGATTTACTTTGCTTAGCCACAGAGGACATAACTTGTACTAATGGGTAGAATTTATACATAGTTAGCAGAATTGCTTTATGAAGAAAAAAGTTACTATCAGTATGTTGAGTTCCTCATCACCAGAAATCTTTGAGTGGGGCTAAAAGAACGTTGTTGGAGGGATATGCAGAAGGCTTTGTAGATAAGAATTCTTTAATTTATGCTTCGATATTGGTTGAACTGGGAATTATTTCTAACTCTTATGATTCTCTCCATAGGATCACACATTAGAGCTGCAAGATGGGTTTTTTTTAATCATCTATTTAACTCCCTTTATTTTACAGATGTAGAAACTGAGACATGATCTGTAAATTGCAGAGCTACTTATTCAAACTTAGGTCTTGTGACTGCATATCTAATATATCTTCCACTGTAGCACATTCTATCCCCTTCCCTTCTTAACCTTAAGAATGTTGTGGCACTTGGTTCTCAATGTACTCAGAATAGATTACTTTCTTAAAAATAAATTTTTATTTCCCAATTACATGGGTTTTTTTTTAAACCTTTTAATATTCATTTTTTCATTTTTGAGTTCCAAATTCTCTCCTTTTCACCCCTCTTCCACCCATTCAGGAGGCAAGTAGTATGAAATTGATTATACATATGAAATCATGCAAAACATTTCCATGTAGCCATGTTGCAAAAGAACACTCCCCCAACACCCCTCCCCCCAAAAAAGTCAAGAAAAACGTTTTTTTAAGTATGCTTCAATTTGCAGTTCATCAGTTCTCTCTCTTGAGGGAGATCCATTTTTCATCATGGGTCCTTTGGAATTATCTTGCTGTTACTATGTACAGTGTTCTTCTGGTTCTATTCACTTCACTTTGCATCTGTTCATATAAGTCTACCCAGGTATTTGTGAGACTGTTTTGTTGAGTATTTCTTACCGTACAGTAGTATTCCACCACATTCGTATCCTGTAATTTGTTCAGCCATTCTCCAGTTGATGGGCATCCTCTTCCATTTCCAGTTCTTTGCCACCACAAAAAAAGAGCTATTATAAATATTTTTTTTGCACAAATATGTCCTTTCCCCTTTTCCTTGGTTTCTTTCAGATACAGACTTTAGTAGTGGTATTTCTGGGTTAAAAAGTATGCACAGTTTTATAGTTATTTGAGCATGGTTCCAAATTGGTTTCCGGAATGGTTGGATTAGTTCACAACTCCAATAACAGCATTAATTTTCCAATTTGTCATTTTCCTTTTCTGTCATTTTAACCAATCTGACAGGTATGAGTATTTCGGAGTATTTATTTATGGTATTTTCGTAATATTTAAGAGTTGTTTTAATTTGTGATTCATCAATAGTGGTGATGTAGGGTTTTTTTCTTTTCTTTTTGATAGGGAAAAATAGAAAATCTTACGTGGGTTTAAAAAAATCAGTTGTACAAGCTTGTAACTGAAATGTAGATAGATTTCTAGTTCACATGGAAAGGATCTGGTAATTTTAGTGGACAGAAAATACTGTATTAGTCAGCTGTATGAGAACAGCTAAAACAAGGTTCGTGGGAATTTTAGGTTTCGTTATATGGTGTCAGAATGAAGAAAGAATGAAATCTTGCTATACCTCTGCCCGATATACCTTTGAAATAAAGCATCATGTTTTTAACCAAAATATTTTTCTAGTGATATTGTATGACTGGTAATGGAATACCAATCTGAAGATGATGAGAGTCATTCAGATAGCAGGAGAGATATATGGTAGATGTGACTTAAGCGCCAATAACATTACCAACCAGAAATTACACTAACATTAAGGTGTAAATGATGTCATCAGAGAAGTTTGACCAGAAAGGGTGAGCTAGCCATGGAGCATTAGCAAGGGATAACCAGGAAACAGCTTGTTTTGCATCACTGTTATCCATAAAATGTGGAGAATTCTAGACGTGGATTAGTCACCTATGAAAGATTTTACAGGAGGTCATGGGTAGGTTTCAGTCTGCATTCTTTGTTGAAGGAAGACCTCACACCCATGAAATTTGATCCATTGAAGTAAAAGGCATATTTCAAAATGGTCAGAGCCTACTTCTGCCTCTTTTGGACTGCATGTGCAGAATTGTATCTGTGATGGTGTCTTAAGAATAGCATTAAAAATGCAGCATGTTTAAGTTGAGTACAACAAGGATGATTAGCAAAACAAAAACTAACAAGATCTGAGAAGAGTGGATATGTATAATGGAAGAAGCATATATTTTAAAAGTTTAGACTTGTCTCCGTTAAATTGTGACTGACAATGCCTTCTTTTTAACCTGAACAAGTTACTTTGTGTGCTCATCTATAACTGGGAATAATATACTACTCACCTCACAGAATTGTTATAAGAAAAGTACTTTGTGTGTGAGCATACGTGTGCCACACAGATGCATGCATATTGCATAAAGGAACAAGGGACATTTTACCTAAAGAATAAAAAACTTAGTGGGAGGTGTGGTAGCTCTCTTTAGAGGTTTAGAGGATCGTCAAATTGAAGGACACAATTGATTTGTTCTGGGAGACCAAAATCGGAAGCAGTGGTTGGAAGTTAAAGAGAAGCAGATTTTGGAAAACTTAAGAACTAGAGTTGTCCTAAAGAAGAATGAGCTGCCTCCTTATGTAGAAAGACCTGCCTACCAGTGTGACCATCTTTCAGGGCTGAGGAGGATTCTTTGTATTGGATAACCTCTGAGGTGTTTCTAACAACAACTCTCCTTGTTTTCTTTGCATATATCTAAATTGTTAGATCTTCATTAGAGATTGAGAAGAAATAGTCATTAGTCTCTAATTCAGATCATTTTAAAGTTCTCTTCCTTAAATTTGGTATTCCAGAATTAGGTCAACAGATTGTCAGACCTTTGCAGAGTAGAAATAACTGCCTGCATTATTTTCTTTTTTAGCTAGTGTCAAATTCCTGCATCTCAATAAGCCATGTGATCTTAGATTTATTTTCTACTGTACTTAGGACTGTTTGGTCTTTTTCATTTATATTGCTTATTTTTCCATAATAGGTAAATTTTGTCTTTAAAGAAATCTCTACTTTAAAAATTAGTGTTGTCACAAAATTCTGATCAGTATTGACTAATACAGTAAAATTTTAGTCTGTTTTATAAATTAAGGAGAGTAGGTTCACATTTATTTTCAAAATCTAAAAATATTTCTATAAATAAAACAACTCAAATAAATAAAACTCATTTTAAGACATCCTTTACAATAAATTATTGTGCTGATTAGTTAAAGTTCCTTTACTAGTAATAATATGGTTAGATATTTAGATGGCTTTTTTAAAAATATAGACATTATGTCGAAGACTTTATTATGCTATGCTGTCCTTTTGTATACCATAAGTGCTAGCTGTTTGTTTTGAGAATTGTTTCTCATTCCATGGAAAGCAGACAATAAATTACCTTATGAATATTGGATTAATATGTTTTGTCTACTTTATCACATTTGCAGTAGCCTGATTGGTTTTAAGACTTGAAACTTGTATTTTAAGGGAAATAATATATTTTAACATGTACTGGTAAAATGATGTTAGCTGTGAGCCTCTTCTTTTTGGTGGTAATGTTACAACTTGACTTAGTTTAGACCACTTCAGGTAAAAACCCCAGACATTTGCCTTGTCTGGAAGCTGATAGGAGATTGAGATTTCTAAGTCTTAAAAATAAGCCAAGCGGCAGCAGGAAATGCAAGGAGTTTATTGGAAAACCACAGGAAACACCAGCTGCAGGAATTATGCCTGGACAAAAGAATGCCTGTTTGTTTAAGTAAAATGACACACTTCCCCATTTTGGTGGTTTTTTAAAGGGAGATGGAATTTAGCTAAAGAAAGATTATGAGAATTAAGTGGAAATATATCTTCACATCCATAAGAATTGTCACAAATTGGTCACTATAACATGATTTGTAATGTTTTCAGTAAAACTGATCATAAAAAATAAGAGGGACATAAGTGTGATATATCCAAGAGAATTTTATGGTTGAATTAACCACTTCTTGAACAAGATTTTAGTTTTCAAAGTAAATTTTAAATCTAAGCAGCTTTCAAGGAAAACTTCCTACTTTGCTTTGATTTTGTATTTTGAATGAATCTTTTAGCATTTAGTACCTTATAAGTATTCTCCACCAAAATCTTTATTCATCATAATGTGGAGGTAAGGATCCTGTGTTCTTAAACATTGTGTCAGTGAAGCATATAACTCTGGCAAGTCTGTGTACTTCAGTGGATACTCTTTTCCACTGGTACAGATTGCAACCCCATATGCATCTTTGTAATGTGTCCCTTATTGTCTATGTCTTCCTAGAAATCAAGAACCCTTAGAAGAGCCATTTAACATGGAGGGAGGGTGAGGGGGTCATGGACTTTACATGACATGGGTAACACTTGGATTTGAGGCATTGCTGTTTATAATAAACCATGTCGTCTCAGGATGCTTGCCTTTGTTACACACTTCTGCTGTCATCTTTGTAGATTATATTTGCTGGACATATTCTGACATGTCTAGTATCATGCATTTACCTTTCAGGCCTGTTGCCCACTTCCTTACTGTATTATTAACTATTTTACTATAGTGGGAAAAGCTACTGTGCACTAATACTTTATACAGCTTCATACAACTGAAAAGCTGTGCATGTAGTAAAGTCTGTACACAGGGACATTAATATTGATCGTGGTTTAATACGATTACTGATAAAGGCTGACCCTGTTGAAACAGTTTTTATTGTGGTTTAAAATAAAAATAATGACCCAATTGTGGGGTTTCTCATTTTAAAAACATTTCAGTAAATGAATTTTTAAGGGAATTTGCATATCACTGAGAAAGGTCCCCACTTTTTTCATAAATCTAATCAGTGAACTGCTAACCAAGTCCCTCCCGTACAGTGGAAAGACTGCTAAATTGGGTGTCATGGGACCTGAACTTAGGCCAGTTCTATCTCCTTTGTGGCTTTGGGCAAGTCACTTGGCCTCTTTGGACCTCAGAGTTTCCCCATCTGTAAAATAAGAGGGTTGGACTAGATGACCTTCTAGTATTTATACCAGTTTCAAATCTGTGATCCTATTTTCCCTGCCCTTATCAAGGAGATTACAAAATGATACATGTTCATAAATAACTGATATAAGAGGTATGTGGATGTTATTTTAGTGGTATAGACAATGAATCCCAAAGAGGGAGAGATTTCCAATTAGATTCGATAGAGAAGGCTTACATGTAACTTAATCAATAGCCAGTTGTAACAAAAAAAAAAATGTGGGTGGGATTTAGTATTAGGATGTATTTTTATTTATTGTGTAGTAGTGAAGTACAAGGCATAATACTCAAGCACCAGGTGACATGCTTGTTTTTCCTCTTTTCTGTTAGCATGTTGGCAGATAAGTTGAACATGACTCCTGAAGAAGCTGAAAGATGGATTGTCAATTTGATTAGAAATGCTAGGCTTGATGCCAAGATTGACTCCAAATTGGTATGTATTATAAAATGTTACATTAAATACAGAGTATCAGTTACTAAAATTCAATTTTAAATTATTTTGATCCTTGCCCCTTCTTTGACCTTTCATTATCGGGTTTTTCTAAGTCCGTACTGACTACAGAGGTATTTTTAATTTATTAACTAGCTTTACTGAATATGTAATCTAATATAACCTCATTAGCAAGGGTATGAAATATTCATATGTTGATTTTACATTTCATACTTGTAGTGTTACTATGTCATGCTTATGTCTTTTTGAACACTATTATTAAAATATTATAAGACCACATTTCCTCTTGTTTCATTTCAGGGCCATGTGGTTATGGGTAACAATGCAGTCTCACCCTATCAGCAAGTGATTGAGAAGACTAAAAGCCTTTCTTTTCGAAGCCAGATGCTGGCCATGAATATTGAGAAAAAACTTAATCAGAATAGTAGATCAGAGGTAAGAACCTTGACTTTTTGTTTTGGCTGATTTAAGAATAGTAAAACATAACTACCATGTAGAAATGTTTGAAGTGAATACTAATTTAGATGTCAGCTGTTATATGATCTGCCAGTATTGATTTTTTTTTCTCATTGGTAAGCCCATTTTAAGATTTTATACTTAGTACTAATTTCTTAATTTCTGGGCAGGAACTTTTATCATATAAAATTCAAAAAAACTGAAAAAAAATTAGATGTTCTATCTTATTATAATGACTAGTTTGCCTCTTTTCATCCCGTTTAATTTTGTTAAATTATGGTTTCAAATAGGTATTAAATATGTAATCATATAACATGATAATTAGATTAGATTCTGATTATTTGTTAAAAGCCATGAGTTATTGAAGTCATACCAGAAAGAAATGAAGATGCAAACTAGTACCAACTATTATATTCAGTTTAAGTTTCATTATCTACTGTGTGTAGGGAATATTACATATAAATATCACCTCTATTGTTTTCAGAAATTATTATCTTTTGCTCTGTTGACCTCTCTTCCCTTTATATTCTAGGCTCCTAACTGGGCTACTCAAGACTCTGGTTTCTACTAAAATACTTCAGAAGAGGAACATAGTGAAGAATTCCCTCTTAAATAAGCATATTATACAAAATATTAAGTTCTGGAGAAAACCTGAAATATTATGAATTTGAATAAAATTGGCTGTTTCATTTTATATTACTGTTAATTTTGTGTATGTGTTTCCTTAAACCCATTATTCACCCATAAGACAACACTGAAACTATATTTATTTAAAATTGTCAAAATAATGGGGAAATATTGTGATTACAGAAATTTTTCCTCCTAACTCCTGATCATGAAACATAAATTTAAATTTAAGTATAATCCTGCCCTAGCTTCCTTCGTTGTCTGCTAGACATCTAATCTGTTGACAGAGAAAATCCATTAGTGGTGCTTCCGTGCAAAAAAGCTTCTTGCTCTACACCATTACCAGACACTGATTGCTTTTAGTGGGGTCAGTGACAAGGATGACAATCCTTACTGCTAGTAAAATAAAAATGTTACAGTGACTTCCTTGGCATCTAGTTTAAAAGACAACACAAAGTGTACCTTCTTTGAAGACAGAAGAATATAAATGCCTTCTGGGCAGGAACCATCATCATTTTTGTCTACCTTTTTCCCAACCCCTAGCTCTAGGCTTGATGCTAATAAATGCTTGAACTGAATAAAGAATAAGGACTAAACCTATATGTCACTGGTGTAGAATAGAGGAGTACCAGGGGAAGAAATTTCCTCTACCAGTGTAGACCTGTATCTTCTGCAATTTGGTGTTTAGCTGAATTATCTAGGGTAGTATTCAGGAAACTACCACTTTTTGGCCCAGAGCCACACAGAGTCTGTTTTTGTTTGATCATGAGCTAAGAATAGTTTTTACATCTTAAAACACAGTTTTATTGTACAAAAAAAGGTTGCCAGTCAGATTTGGCCCAAGAAAATGAAGAAAAAACATTTTTTGCACAGGGCAGATTTCATTCAATCAGTCAGTATTTAATAAGCATCTGTGGAAATACTAAAATGGAAAAAGTCTGTCTCCTCAGGACAGCTAGGAGGTACAATAGATAGTCTTGGACCTAGAATCCGGAAGACCTGAATTCAGATCCCACCTCAGACACTGTGTGACACAGGGTAAGTCATTTAACCTGTCTCCCTCAGTTTCCTTATTTGTAAAATGAAGATAATAGTACCTACCTCCCAAGCTTGTTGTGAGAGCCAAATAAGGCAATTTTTACAAAGTCTTGCAAGCTGTAAAAGTGCTATATAAATGCTAATTATTGTAGTCTAATGAGGAGGGGTCAGAGATATACTTACAAACACATGTGCTGCAAAGTAGAAAGGGAGACCCAAAGTGCCATAAGGAAATTTAAGAGGAAAGGTAACTTTCTACTGGGGTGGGAGTGGGGGAGTCAAGAAATGTCTCCTGGGAAAGATGAAAAAGTGAACCTTGGAAGAATTTTTAAAGCTTACAGTCCAGAGTCTGATGATATAATGATCCCCTGCAAATAAGAGGTGAAAAAGCATGGGACAAGGCTGGGAACAACAATCCCATCTACCTGGAATGTAGAATATATGATGGGAAGAAGTGTAAAGTAATACTAGAAAAAGAGACCTGAGTCCAGGCTATGCAATTTGTTGCCATATATAATCAGTTGTAATGGAATTACAGATCTGCATTTATAGAAGGAATTTCTTCATTGGGAATTCCTATATTAATCTATTTACAGACCACTGGATGTTTTTTTTTCTATATAATGCTATAAAGAACACTACATTCAAAATCAGAAAAACTGGTTTCAAGTCCTATCTCTGTTAATTTTCTGTGTGACAGATGAGTCAGACCTTCATTATGTATAAAATGTAAGGAATGAACTTAATGGCTTTTACTGTTTCTGCCAAACCTAAATCTATGATCCTAGAACGACCTGATCTACTGGGTCCACTCGAGTTCAATTACTGGGGTGCCAAAGCAGGGATATATTGAATCAGCTAAGGCCCCATTATGGATGGTTAAAACTCCTTAGCAGCAGTGTCGTTACAAGGGATAAAACACACTTAACACACACTCAGATTGTTTAATCGTGTGATATGGTAGATTGCCAAAAATCAAATGCCACCATTTATAAGAGAAAGTCATGGTTGGGAGTAATTGTGTTTCATGGGGAGAGAGCACCTGGGTTTGAATCACGTTTGTTAAACTACCTGTTTGATCATGAGCAAGTAATTTAATTTCAATTTCTTTATAAAATGGGTATAATACCTATACTTACCATATATTATATAATTTATAATAAATATTATAATTCTTAATATCAGGATTCTTGTGAGACTTAAGTAGATAATAAACCTTAAACCATAATTGTTACTTAAATTGAGTGGAAAATCATAGGTCTTTCCAGTTGGATCACTGTCTAGCCCCTTGAAGTAAAAGCAAACTGCTATGAGGAGATGTGAAAAGCCTGGAATATAGTATCTCAAAGCAAGAGACTGTATCAGCAGACTGCTGATGGTCCCTGTTTCCCAGTCTAATCCTTAGACATACTTGATTTGAGTGATCAAAATGTGCCAGTTGCCAGTACACTGAACGGTCAATATAACTTAGTCTTTGTCAAATCAACAAAAATCATCTAGAGATAGGTTCCTTCCCTGAGCAGATGCAATAGAACCTGACTCTGCAATAGTAGACATTTGGTATCCAATGAAACCTAACTTTATGTTAATTCTATAGAATGGTATTCAAGGCCTTCTAGAATTTAGTTAACTACATTTCCATTCTTATCTCCTCACACACTATATTCTGGCCAACCGGGCTACTCTCCACTGACCAGTTTTGTCTTGATCTACTGGAATGGACTAGAGGCCTTTCACTTGCAAATAGTCTTTTCCAGTAGGAGAGGCTGTAAAGAATTGGGCAATGAAGAGTAGTCCAGTTGGCCAGCATATAGAATATACTGCAAAGGGAATAAACAGTGACGTAGGAATAGAAAAGTAGTTGAAATAGATTATAGATAGCCTTAAATATCAGACTAAAGAGTTAATGTAAAAGTTTCATTGGATACCAGATATCTACTCTCATGAGTTCCATTGCATCTGCTTAGGGGAGGGAAAAGCCAAGATTCAAGATTAGTGGGAAAATGTCAAACCAGCTGGTACAACCAAAACTTGATGTAGCTATCAGATAACAGACATACGATCTGTCACCAATCTAATACCAATTTAATGGAGGAACTGCATTATTGGAGGAGGAAAATCAGACTTTGCTGTGTATGTGGAGTCACATGGCACAGTTGATTTGATCCAAAAGTCAGCATTGGGTATCTTGCTTGCCAAGAGAGACATCATTATAGAAGCTTATTAGGAGATACAAGAAATGGTTTTTTCTTCAGTCTTATTCTTTATTCCTTCATTCCTCTGTCTTTTAGGGACCTGTGAATCTTAGATTCATTCCTATTATGAGCTATTAATGCTAGATGAGTGTTTCTCCTTCCTCTGTTACTCTTTCTCATTCGTTAATCATTTCCTTAGTTTAACAAGTGATGCCACTAAAAAGTCACGAATGTCAGAGGCTATGCATGACTAATGATCTTCACAAGACTGACAAATACATTTCAGTTTTAAAATCCAGCAATAAAATTAATGCAAGAAATTCTTAGACAAGGGAAGATTTGATTCCACATAGGAAAATGTGGCCTTTATACCACGCTACACACAATTGATAGGCACTAATCAATATTTATTTGGTCATTGGTTTCCTTCTGTTGTTTATTAAGGCAAATGTTCATTCATTCTGGCTTAAAGCCTGAATACTAATGGCACGGTTTAAGAGACAGAACTAGGACGAGGGGTTCCTGGACTAGGAGTCAAGGCCAGTGTTTTTCTTATGATTCTGAATGGTGACTTTTACTGTCTGAAGAATAGTAATCATAGTAAACCTGCCACTCCTACTTCACAAGGTTGTAGTGAAGATCAAATGAAGTAAGGTAGGTTAAAGCTTTGTAAGAAATGTCAACCATCAAAGTAAAGATAAAGTTGAGGCAAAAGTACTAACCTGGCATTGTCTTCATGTGGGCAACATGATTGTAAGAGGCAGCAAGGTGGCATAGTGGATAGAGACTCAGAGGGAAAGAAAACTTGGCTTTGAATCCTATCTTAGACACTCATTAGCACTGTGAGACCCTGGGCAAATCATTTAAACTCAGTCTCTGTTTCTTCAACTGTACAATGTGGATAATAGCACCCCTTCACAGTGAGGATCAAGAAAAATAATATATGTGACATATATATTCAAGCATGTCCAACTCTGTAACCCCAGTTGGGATTTTCTTGGCAAAGACACTAGAGTGATTTGTCATTTCCTTCTCCAACTCGTTTTACATGTAAGGAACAGGGGCAAACAAGATTAAGTGACTTGCCCAGGGACACATGGCTAATAAGTGTCTGAGGTCAGATTTGAACTCATGAAAATGAGTCTTCCTAATTCCAAGGCCAGTTTTCTATCAACTGTGCTACCTAGCTGTAAAGTGCTTTGCTATCTAATACCTAACAATATGAGTTCCATAAGGACAAGGTTATTGCCCCAGTTTTACATTTATCTGGCGTCGATGTGATTATAGTTGAGACATTATGAAGGGCAAACCAAGAAACTGCTAGAACTAATGAAAAATTCTTTTAGTTTCTTCTGTGTATCAACAAAACCTAATTCAGTGCCGAGCAAAGAGTCAGCAAGCATTTAAGTGCCTATTGTGTTAAGTGCTGAGAATACTTGTCCTCAAAGAGTTCACAATCTAATGGTTAGGAAGCAATTAATAAATGCTTATTGACTGATGAATAATGATAGGTTGTATTTAGAACCTGTTTTATAACTTATAAAGTGCTTTACATATATTTTCACAATTGGTTCTAAAATTAACTATGATGTGAAATGCTATGGGAACTCATGATCTCACATTTTCTTTGCTGTGTGTAGTTCACTTTTTAATGCATTGTATCTCTCTTATCCAGTACCACTTCATTTCCCCTGATTGGCGAATATGTTGGAGAAAAGTAATCTAGAATAGATTCTGGAAGAGTAGTTTTAGGAAATGAAGTCATTTGGTGGAGCCAGAGTCATGGAAGACATGTCTGGCTGCTGCCTGGGTCACTCCAGGACTGAGCAGTCAAGGCCAGCAACAGGAAGAACAGTTGAGAGAGACATCAGTATCTGAACCTATTGGTGTGGAGGAACATTCAAAGCTTACTAGGGAGCTTTAATTAGGCATTTTGACTCTTAGGAAATGGCTCACTGATAGAGCTTTGTTTTGTGTATTTTATATACATAATTCATACCCATGCATCTTTAATTCTCGCAGACATCAGCCCATCCTCTGAAAGAGCATTAATTTCTTGGAGAGGTAGCACAAACATTGTTATGTTTTGTTAATTTTTCATTTCAGGGATTTAATAAACTGTTTGACTTTTAGAAGCTGTAAGAAATAACATTAA
Organism: Pseudocheirus occidentalis; assembly: GCA_028646575.1. NCBI lineage: Eukaryota > Metazoa > Chordata > Mammalia > Diprotodontia > Pseudocheiridae > Pseudocheirus > Pseudocheirus occidentalis. Next base: position 103,980,294 of record CM053594.1, read on the forward strand.
TTTAAGGCATCTCCTATTTTGGTTCTAAAACTGTGTCCCTTGTGCTGACTTCAGTTCAGTATCATGGGAAAGGCAGAACAGCTCCAGACTAAAGAATTTTGTCTTAAGTGTTCTGGGGGTGCATTTTTGGGAGTGGGGCAGAGAGGTGGAGGGGATATAGAGATTATGTGCATGTGTGTGTGTGTATAGTAGACATTTTTAACAACAAAACAGCTTAGCCATTTTGATACCACCCCAGGTAAATCAATAGAAAATGAAAATTTTAGATGTATGTGTGCGCATATATGTATATATATACATATATATATACACATATATATGTGTGTGTGTGTGGGTGCATGCATGCATATATATGTATGCGTATACATATATATGTATGTATATGAAATTCATTAAGAATAATGCTTTAAAAATGCACATTGAAAGTAGATTCCAAGATGGCTGGTATCTTAAAAGGTTGCAATAGCATCCCTGATGATGGGACCATAATTTATATTCACAGTGACAAGAAGAGTAACAATTGCATGGTTTTGCTTTGGTTTCTGGATCAGAAATTGAAGCTTGGTGATCTATCAGTTAGATGTTACTTATTTAACTAGAGAATTCCATTTCCCACCCTCATGCCTTTGTATAGACTGTTCCTCACACCTGGAATACCCTCCTTCATGTTCACCTCCTAAGAATTGCTTCAAGTTTCAGCTCATGGCCACCTGTTTTCCTAATGATTCCGCTCTTGTGCCCACCCTCACACCCAATTGTTAGCATTCTTTAAATATATGGCTACCTTCCCTCAAAAACTGGATTTATATATTCTTTTTAGTTACTTATCTGTGTATGTGTTGTATCTACACCCAACAGAATATGAATTCCTTGAATATAAGGAGTATTGTTTTGATTTATATATACAGTTCTTAGTACAGTACTTTGTACATACTATGTGTTTAATAAATGCTTTTCAACTTGAATTGAAACAAAATAGATTTGTCTCCTTGTAATATCTCCTTTAGAGAAGCACTTTGGTCCTGTCAGGGACCCTGCCTCAGACACCTATACATTTGTCTCCCCAAATGATGTGCCCATAACAGGTGCCTCATAAGTATTTGTTGACTGAATGGATCCAAGTGGGTGGGTGATACTTGTGGTGAGCTAGGGAAGTTTTCAAAATTTTTCTTGTCTGATAAGATGGTAAAAAGAGAATAGAACTGAAAGTCAAGATACTTGGGACTGAGCCCCAACTCTATCACTGACTAATTAAAAATGAACTTGAACAAATCACCCCATCTTTGTTGTATTCCTTAATTTCTTCATCTATAGAATGAAGTGACTGAACTGGGTGATCTCTGTGGCCTTCTGGCTCTCAAAATTCTTTAATTTTATATAGTTATTTCACTAAAGGAAAGAACTACTGCTTACATGGCTTAAAAAGCCAGTAAAAAATGAGTTCCTGACTAGATATGTTTGTGTTGGGATGACTAACAAGGCCAAAGTTAGGCTATCCCAGTAGAAGCGCTTCAGTTTTTCTCCATTCCTGTCCATAGACTTGTACTACTAACCTTTACCATCTGTTGCATATGGGCATTCCAGTGATAACAGGGGAATTCTGAAGGGAGTGCAGATGAAGTAGCTTAAATCCATTTATTACATCTATTATAAAAATAACCCAAAGCACGTGTCCTATTGAGGGTATGTGAGAAGCTCCACATTTGTATAGGCAAAGGTTAGAATGTGGGTACTGAGGCAACAAGGTGGTACAGTGGATAATGTGCCGGGCCTGGAATCAGGAAGACCTGAGTATCATTTTGATTGTGTTATGGTTATTATTATAATCTATTAGAAAAGAAATTATAAAACTTATAGCTGCATATCAGAGCCATGGATGTTATTTTTGCATTCAGATTAACCTGTTTGGTGATTTCAACTTAAATTCTCTGTAAGTGATAGTTTATGAATTAGTTTGAAATATTCTGGGTGGTCAGAGAAAGAAGAACCTTTGGATGCTTTGCTCTGTTTGCTTCCGAAGCTTCCCAGGAGTCTCTATTTCATTGTCTCTTTGAATGTCTTTTATGATGAGTTAGCAAAATTAGGTAACTTTGCATGGCTCTCCATAATATCTTAGGATTTAAGCTGAAGTGGCCCTGAGAGATTATCTAATAATAATTCTGATAGTTGAAATTTAGATAGTCCTTTGAGTTTTATAACAAGCATTATGTATAATAACTCATTTGATCCTCACAACAACACTGTGAGGTAGGTCCTTTTATTATCCCCATTTTAAATACTGGGAAACTGAGACTGAGGAAAGGTAAGTGTCTTGCCAAGGATCACAAGGCTAGTGTCTGAAGCAAGATTTGAACTCAGCTCTTCTTGATACCTCATCCAGCACTACATTCATTATGTCACCTAGCTACCAACTTCCTGAGATCTAGAGAAATGAAGTGACTTGTACAAGGTGGTCGGTCACACAGCTAGCAAGGTCATAACTTAAACCCGGGCCCACTAGCTCCAAATCCAGCACTCTTTCTACTATTCCATTTCTGCTCATTCAATTTTTTGCTCATTTGATTTCTTTGACCAGTGACTTGGTTGCTAGTGCCTGTGAGGCATTGTTTGCTGAAAATTCACAGGTCATGGATAAGATGCCATTAGTCATCGTACAGTAATAACAGTAACAAAAACAATTCCCTACCTTTCAAAGTTAATTTATGACATTTGGAGCTCTTTCCCATGTGCTATTTCGTTTGCTTCTCAACAGCAGCTCTGTGCTCTTCATATTTGTCCATTCAGCAAGACTTTATTCAGTGCCTACAATGTATAAGGCACTGTGTTGGATACTGAGATTGCATAGAAAAACAAGCGAAAAACAACAACAACAACAACAACAAAAAACCAGTCCCTGACCTCTAGGAGTTTACATTCCGCAAGGAAAAATGACACAGACCCAATAAGTAAATGCAAAATACAAACAAAGTAAAGAAGAATGTAGCACTCCTTTAGGGATGTATCACTGAGAAGAACAAAGAAGAGTTACACAAAGTAATGGGGCTAAGGAGGCACTAATAGTCAGTAGAATTAAGAAAGGAAGACCACTTGTGTAAACATAGCTAGAGGCAGAAGTAAGGAGGGAGAGCATTCCAGGCATGAAGCTATCTTGTGCAAGGCAGAGAGATGGGAAGGGAGAGAAAAATTTTGTTTGGGTAACAGCAGGTAGGCCAATTTGTCTGAGATTTACAGTGTGTGAGAGCTTGGGGAATCACCATGGAAATCAGTCTTTTTCATTGAAAATGCTGTTCCAAAATAGAACATTATTAACAGTGTGGTTGATTATGATACAACAATTAAAATTTACAGTCCTCTTATTTTCCTAGGAAGCTAAATTAGCTTATTAGTAAGATTTGTTTTTAGCAAGATGACATATTAAAGAAAGCATTTTTTATGTCAACTTTGCATCAAAGGGAGATCGAAGAACTAACTTTTTGTTCCCTTCAACATTCTAGATGTTTGAATAGGCAGTGAGCAGCAAGAAAGAATTTTTTTCTTAGCTGAATTATCCTAAGAACACTCTGCTCCAACATTGGCATGTCAGTGGAACAAGAGATGGTAATACAAGATGCACCCAGAGACTAGAGGTTTTGTGTGTTTGAAACTTCGAGTCGACTATAATGACTAAATTGTAGAGAAGCAAAACTAATGTTTTTTTTTTTATATTTACCCAGTGTTTTTTTGGGTCCTGTCTTCTAGGAGTGAACAAACTCCTTTTGTTTCTTAGCCTCCAAAAGTTCACCCTTCAATTGTATAAAAGAGTCTAAGACAAGGGTAGCTAAGAGCGGAGTTTACACCATGACAGACCAACATGATGCCCAAGAGAGAAATACCAGAGGTATACCCAGGCACAGGGAGGCTTGGAGAAGTTCTTAAAAGTTTGTTTAAATGGACCATTTGTGTGGTGTGTGTGTGTGTGTGTCCTTTAGTCTTTAATTTTACCATAAACAAAAATGGAGTAAATAAATTATTGTGATAAACTGAATAACAGATCATATCTCAGAACCATATTTATAAAGTGGCATTGGTCTCTTCTTAGGAATTAGCTTTTGATTTTTACTCAAGAATGATTATGCTGGTTTCATATGTATGACTTGACAAAAAGTATGTGGTTGTGTGTTTTGGCTTATATTGTTCCCAGATTTCTAAGGGATGCTCATGATGGCCAACAAAGGATTTTTTTTTTTTTACAAAACTGTAGAATGTTAATGCTGGAGATCATTTAAAGGTACTCCCTTATTTTAGAGAGACAGAAACAGAAGTAAAATGGCTTATATAAGGTCACAGGGCACAGTGACAGAACTTGAGAGGGGGCTGGAGATAATGCCAGATGAGGATCAGATGGAGGAACTGGAGAGGCAGACAAGTAGGGGAGATCTGATAGGGGATAGTTGATGGGCTGTTAGGAAGGAGACTGAATAGACTTGTTCTCTTTGAATCCAAGGAAATGGAGGAGTACAGAGAGGCAGGTTTGGGTTCAATGTAAGCAAAAATTGCCTAATAATCAAAGCCTTTAGAAAGAGGAGTAAGCTGATATAGGAGGTGATGGAGTCACTGGAGATCTTTAGATTAGACCAGGTGATCTCTTACCAGAGATCTTGCAAGGGGGTATTACTGTTTATTTAGGTTGTACTAGATTAATCTTTTTACAAAATATTTTGATAATCATTTCCATATAATTGTTTTCTTTTGTAATCCTATGTATTTTGTTTTATGCGTTTAAATATATAACTCTGAGAAGGGGTCCAGAGACTTCACCAGATTGTCCTCCATGCCTAGAATTCTCCTACTCCTCTATATCCTACATTCTCTGACTTCCTTCAAGGTTCAGCTACATGAAGCTTCTACATGAAGCCTTTTCCAGTCCCTATTAATACTATTGACTTCCCTCTGTGACTATCACCAATTTGTCGTTACTCTTGTTCAGTTGTGTCCAATTCTTTGTGATCCATCACAAGCCAATACTATCCATGGTATTTTCTTAACAAAGATACTGGAGTGGTTTGTCACTTCCTTCTCCAGTGGATTACGACAAGTGAAAGTTAAGTGACTTGCCCAGGGACACACAGCTAGTAAGTGTCTGAGGTCAAATTTGAACTCAGATCTTCCTGACTCCTGGCCTAGCACTCTGTCCACTGATCCACTTGCCTCACCAATTTACACCATATGTATCTTGTTCATACATAGTTGCTTGCATGTTTTCTCCCCCATTAGAATGTAAGTTCCTCAAGCTTAGGAACTGTTTTTGGAGTGGGGGTACTTTTCTTTTTATTCTCAGCATTTATCATAGTGCCTGGCACATAGTAAGCACCTAGTAAATACTTGTCGACTTGACTAGCATGCCAGAAGAGTCCATGATACAAAAAAAGATTAAGATGAAATAAATGATGTATTTTATGGTAAGAGATTTTTCTAGTGGTCTCTGAGGCCCTTTCCAGTGCTAAGATTGTGTTATTTAAATCTACTGTCTAAACTTTCTGACTCTTAGTAGAGAGAACTTCCCATTATACTATGATTCTATCAGGTTGTTGTTGTTAGTTCTTCATTTCTCAAAAAAGACCATGACATCAGGAAGGTGATGCCATGACTTGCAAGTAAATTGGATTTAAGTGAGGCAGGGCTATGTAAAGTCACCAGCCTCACTTCCTCCTCTGGAGACATCTTGATCCAGTGGTAAGATATACATAAGGATGACTGGAGATACTCTCCCCCCCATCCCTGCATGATCCTCATGTAAGAAGAATTACTGTCTTATGAATTATGTAATTACAAAGACTGAATTAATATTTTTACTAGAAAAACAACTTGGGCACTAGAGAAGAGAATCTCATTGCATACTTCAGGGGCAGCTGCAGTAGAACATTGCCTCCAACTATTCTAGTTACCCAGGTCTTTCAAGGTGTAGCTTAAGTGCCAACTCTTAGACAAAGTCTTTCTTTATCTTCCTCATTTTAGAGATCTCTCCAATTCGAAATTTCTTCCTATTGTGTTCTATATAATTTGTATTTGCTCATCGTGTGCCTGTGGTTTTGCCCCAATAAAATTCCTCAATGGCAAGGACTGTTTCATTTTTCTCTTTGTGTTCTCAGCACCAAACACAATGATTGGCACACAGCAGGCATTTGATAAGTGCTTGTTGAATTGAATTAAGATTCGTGAGAATGTTTGTTTGGAGGTTGGAAAATGTCTTTCCTATGTATGATTCTAATAATCAGCCCTAAGAAAAAAATCACTCCACTTAGTTTTTCTTTTTGTCTGCCTTTATATTTCTATTTTGATGCCTTAATGTAAATGAGCTCAGGGACACTGAATATGGAACGCCAGAAAATCAGTTTCTAGAATAGAAAAACACCACAACTAGGGTGGCTAGGTGGAGCAGTGGATAGAACACTGGCCCTGGAGTCAGGAGGACCTGAGTTCAAATCCAGCCTCAGACACTTAACACTTACTAGCTGTGTGACCTTGGGCAAGTCACTTGATCCCAATTGCCCTCCAAAAAGAAAAAAACAAAACAAAACACCACAATTCATTTGTCAAGAAAGAGACTTCTTTCTGGGTTTCCTTATAGATACCTGAGAGAAATTTAGGTAAATAATAACAAATCTAATAAAACAAGAAAAGAGGGAGTATGGTAACAAACAAAAGTCTTCTTCCATTTTATTTCCATTGTTTTTCATTTGAATAGCTTTACGCTGAAAGCTAAATAAAAAATGCAAACCATGAGTTTTACATATATTATTACCAAAATGGAAAACGCATACATACACACATGTGCATGTGCACACACACACACACACACACACACACACACACACACACCAGAAAATTCAAGATATTAGTATCAACCAGAGATGTGAGTGTTGGGCAATCCACAAAGCACTGTTATGCAATAATTAAAGAATTTTTAAACTGAAGATTAAATTGGAATGTTGTTATAAACACCAGGGGAATGGCCAACATTTTTCTTTGTATCAAAAGAAAACTCATTTCTAAAAATAAGCTTGCTCTTTGTGATGACCCTCTCAAATTGTTCTAAGTGATTCCATTCACAGATGAGCTATTGAGTCTGTGGTCCTTTCCTGTAAGTAGTTTGCTCTTTGATTCTGTAGTCTTTAATCAGGTGTGTAACAACTAAAAGGAAGCATTGGGATGTGTAGTGGGATTGGGGGTGGGGGTTCTTTTGGCATCACCTTTAAAGTAAATGCATGTATGAGAACCGCGTCTGTTTCCTTTGAGATTTCCCTTTGTGCCTCAGCTTTAGGAAACCATTGCTAGAAGACCGTCTAAATTTGATTTCACCCAGTTGTAAGCAAGTGTAATAATTGTGTTTTTACAGTTACTAAACGGGGGGAAAATCCTTGGTTAGAGGTTGGGAGTGGGGAGAAGGGTGTGTGAATGGAAAAGGAGTCTACCCTTGGGGTCTTAGAACTAATTTTCTAGGAAGGCTAAAACAAGCTCACAGAGGTTTTAACAGTTATTTTAAATGTGTTTTTTATTTTGATCACTTTAGGGAAAAGGAATCTTACCTTAATAATCCATCCTTACCCAATTTATAATGTGAAATTTTTTAGTAAAATCATAGTAGGTCTTTATCCATCATGATACAAATATCTCATTTCTATTGCCTTTTATGAATTTTCTGGGCAGAGGCATGACCAGGCAGTCTAACTGGGACTTTTGCCAACATTCAGGGCAATATGCTTCCATTGGAGGTGCATTTTCTTTGTGTGAGAGTTGGGGGAAAGGCAGGCCCTGGGATTGAGAGAGAGTGCCAAGTCAAAGATTAATGGAGTTTGGAGGGTGCACATCCTTTCCCAGTGCAATTAATCCCAGGGTATAAGCAACTAAAAATGCAGTACTCAAAAGATTTCATTCTGTCACTATAAGGTTTAATCAGCTGAAGTTTTCAGCCTTGTCTCTTGAAATAGTAGGGTTCAGGTGTTTTAATTCTTCAAGCAACCCTCCTAGTCCTGGCTGAAAGAAGTAATTCTCCTTCTCAGAGAAGCTTAGATTCAGTTATCTGAGTTCCCATGGTACCTTTAGAGTTCTCTCCTAGTAAGGACAAGCTGTAGAGAAGAACAGTTGTAGTAACCCAACCTCTGTTCCCAGAAGTTTCAGACTTTTAATTGCAATAAATGTTTGCCAGTGAATGAATGGATGGATGGATTGATGGATGATGGATGTATAGAAGGAGTCAACTTCTGGTCTATAGAAGCACTATAACTTGTCAGAGGAGGATTTGGGACCCTGAAGTCTCTTCCACATGCCTCCACCCCCTTCATTTCCTACCATCACCACCACACAATTCCTTGAGTGGCTGAGTACTCAACTATTCTTGCTCTTGGTGAAAAATAATGCCCAGATATGTTTCTAATTATGAGTATTGCTATGAGATGTGATTTTCCAAAAAGTATTGTTTCTAATTTGTGTTTAAGATAAGTTGTATCTACTATATTTTTATTTTATCACATACAAGTATCTGCTTCTATTTAAAGGCAGTCCATCATGGTGTTATGAGTAGGCTTCTGGGCTTAGAATCATAAAGTCCTGGGTTCAAATCCCTGATGTTCTGGGTTTCAATCTTTTTCTGGCCCTGAATCTTCTTCTTGTCCTAAGGAGTAAAGCTACTTTAAGTGTAGCTGAAAGTGTCACACCAGAAAACCAAACTTGGCTTGCAATCGTAGGCTGATTTGGAGTGGCAAGAATGGTTAGGGTAACATTGTTTTATGCTCTGGAGAATGGGTAACTGGAGCCTTTTACAAAGATACTAGTCTAGGTTAAGTGGACATTATCTATGGTCTAATTGTGGATGTTCCTAAAGGCTTTGTCCCTTTGAATCACTGCTCTCCATCCCCATCTCCCCCAGGAAACATATAAACCCTCTTGCGTTCATTTATCATCTTCACCCGAATTTTTGTCACATGCCCCCAATCTAGATTTGACTTGAATTGATAAGAATCCAGCATGACTTCAGCTGTCTTCTGTATACTTCAGCTGAGATATCGTACCACCTCAAACTTAACTATCAAAAACCAAATTCCTCACCTTCACTCCACTTCATCCCTGGACTTCCATACATACATAGTTTTTAATATGTTCTCTCCCCCATTATAATACATAAAATGACCTGGAGATGGAAATGGAAAACCACTGTAGTGTCTTTGACAAGAAAAACCCAAAAGGGATCATGAAAAGTCAGAAACAACTGAATTGAGGGGCAGTTGGGTGGGGCAGCAGATAGAGTGCCAGGCCTGGAGTCAGGGAGACCTGAGTTCAAACTGACCTCAGACATTAGTTGTTTGACCCTGGTCAAGTCACGTAACCTTCCTTGTCCCCAGTTTCTTCATTTGTAAAATAAGCTAGAGAAGGAAGTGGTAAACCACTCCAGTATTTTTGCCAAGAAAAGCCCAAAAGGGGTCATAAAAAGTAAGACATGACTGAAAACAACTAATGAGCTTCTTGAGGGGAGGGGTCTTGTTTTTTTTCCTTCTCTTGTACTGATAGAGTTTAACTCAGTGCCTAGCAAATTAATAAGAGCTTCATAAAAGCTTGTTGACAGATTGTCTCCCTTGATTTCCTAGCTATGCCAATGGTACCATCATTTTTTCAGCAGAAAACTTTAGATCTATCTAAGCTTTATCTTCCTTCCTACTCTCATTCCAACTTTCAACATTCAAACATTCAAAAAGCTCTGCTGATTCTCACTGTCACCTTCAATTTCTATTCTTATGGTCTATATTGGTCTAATCTCTCATCACTTTCACACCTGGATTACTACAATAGCTGCCTAGCCTCCAGCATCACTTCCTTTGGCATTTAGGTGGCCCTGTGGATAAAGAGTTGGGCTGGGAGTCAGAATGACTTAAGTTCAAATCTGGCCTCAGACACTTCCTAACTGTGTGACCTGGAGCAAGTCACTCAAACTCTGTCTAGCTCAGTTTTCTCCAGTTTAAAATGAAAATAGTAAAAGCATCCACCACCCAGGGTTGTTGTGATGATTGAACGGGATAATATTTGCAAAGCACTTACTATGTTGCCTGGCCCATAGTAGGAGTTTTTTGAGCAGAAAGATCAATATGATGCTATCTAGTAAAGCTAACAGATCAGCAGCATTCTCTATATAGTAATTCCATTTAGTAAAACAACAGGATAATATTTGTGAAAGTACCTTAGAAACCATAAAGCAACATGCAAAGTCTAAGTATTATTGTTAAGGTATTAGAACCACTATGCATAGTACAAAGTGCACTTTTCTCCTTTTCCCCTTCTCTTCCCTTACCCCACCCTGTAGAAAAAGTAAGTATATGTAAGATTGGGGGAAAAGATAAGGAAAATGTGGAAACTGAAAAATGTCAAAGTGAAGTGAAGAATGCACCCTTAGGATTTTGGTCTAGGAAACTCCCTTCATCTGGGCTTCAATATATTCCTTTTGAAAAGCAGTTGTTAGCTGCATACTGGGCTTTGGTAGAGACTGAACAACTGACTCTGGGCCATGAAGTGATATTAAGGCCTAGAATCCAGATTATGACCTGGGTAATGAGTACCCCAGCTTCTCACAGAATTGGACATGCACAAGAAGTTAGCATAATTACATGGAAATGGTATACTCAAAATAGATTTAAAACAGGCAAAAGCAGAGTTTTTGCTCTACATGAATCTACAGCAAACATAGATACTAAGGGAAATGATACATCCCCTGAACCAGTGCAACAGTTGGTACAGTCCTTGATAACATGGAATGAAGGATATGATCGATTAACTGAAGAACAAAAGAAACATGCATGGTTTACTGATGGGACAGCAAAATATTTGGATCATAAAAGACACTGGTAGCAGTAGCCTATAATCCATGTACTAGGAAGACTTTGGAAAGGGTTGGGATAGGTGGAAGTAGTCAGTATGCTGAATTTATGGCAGTTCATAGAATGCTGGAATGCCACAAATTTTCTTCTTCTCTATCACAAGAGCTCCATTCTCAGTTCTGCCCTCTCCAGTCTGGGTCTCACCTTATATATGGTCATTGGCTTCTCCTCTTCCTGTTGCAGGAGTTCACAAGTTCTAGGGTTCACAAGTTGTGGGATTCACATATTCTGTTTCTTAACAGACTTGATACAAGGCTCAAAAGAAACTTGAACTGAAACAAGGTGTTAATTCAGTAGCTGAAACAAGGTGTGAACTACTTCTTTGCTTGCCAAAGATTGTGACCTTATAAGAATGCAACCCAGAAAAGCACCTGTAAAACTCTAAATCTCATAAGTCTATGTTATAGAACTCCAATGAAGATTCAAAGTGACAATGGGTCACATTTCAAAGGTAATAAAATGAAGAGATATTGTATATTAAATGATATAAGAATGGATATATTCTATTCCATATTATCTACAAGCATCTGGGTTAATTGAAAAATGAATAAATTATTGAAAGAACAGTTAAGGAAGTTAAATTCTAATAATTTGTGTCAATATTTGAAGGATAATTTCTTTATGGCTTTATAGAATTTGAATAATAGATCATTGGAAGTAAGTACACTTCTAGCCAGAAAGATGCCCCCAAATCTGCAAATTAGAAAACAGCAAACACTTAAGATCCCAAATATTGAGCATTAGATTGTGAGGCAAGATGTCCCAGCACTGTATCCAGAAACACCTGGTTTGGCAGGATATGATTTGCTTTGTTTAGAGGACCCTTGGTTGGATAGAAAAGAAATAAGAAAAATCTCTACTGGAATATGTATTACAATCCCTAAAAATCATTTTGGATTAATATTAGCTAAATCAAAATTAGCAGCCCAAGGAATACACAATAATTTCTCCTCAATAATTAGAATCTAGACTACAGTAATAGATTCTAATTATCAAGGAGAAATTATTGTGACATTGCAAAATTTGGGTGAAGAACCCACACAGTTTAGTAAAAATGATAGAATAGTTCAAGTGATTATTATTCCTTGTGAAACAAAACCCCTTGTGAAAACTGACCCTCCTTCTGAAATAACTATCAGAAGAACTAAAAGGTTTGGTTCTACATATAGAATAAAATTGGGAGCTTAAGTATGGGTAAAGCAGAAGCCAGATGATGTTCCAAAGGCTGCAGAAATCATAGCACATGGGAAAGATAATACTGTAACTGTTGTTTACTCAGGAGAATATGATTATCAAATTGTACACTTAACTCATATACTACACCTTGAATGAGGCTATGGTAGTAGGTTCATGGACTCCAGAAGCATGGCTGACCCTATATCTACCATGCTTCTGGTTATTGTGTCCTTGTTTCTTTTTGGCTTTTTGTCTATTAAGCTTGTTTGCTAGACTTTTTTTCTGCAGACTTGGTACCCTTCACCTGCAGATGCCTCATCACCTAAGCCAGATGTCATCCCCTGTTCACGACTGTGATGTGTCACCCCTGAACCTGGCATCAACTGAGCTCTGGATGCCAGCTAAAGAACTGACCTCTTGAATGAGACCTCTTGGGGCAGGGCCAGATCTGTGTCCAATTTCAGCAGAAAGTAGCTATGGTAAAAGAGACCATTGCCCCTTACCTCAAGATTTTGAATCCCATTTATTTGAGGGGGGAATGATGTGGGGCTTGTGCTTAAGCCTCACCCAAAGATATTGTTTTATGTGTTTATTTACTGTTACCCCTGTTATATTGATTCTATTGATACCAGTTACCACACCTGTCACCCCTTAAACTCCTATTAACCTATGTAGTGAAATGTATTGTTAATGTATTTTTGCTATGTAAAAGCCATGAAAGATCTTGGGACTGAATGTAATGGTAATGAGAATTTGAAGATCTTCCCTGTCTCTTAATAGGCCCCTGGGGATTTGAAGATCTTCCTTGCCTTGTGATAGGCCGAATGTAATCATATGGAATCTGTGCTGGGAGAGGCTTGCTGAAGGGCGGAGCAGAACCCATAGGAACCTGGGAGTCAGAGAAGCTAGACAGTGGGAGAGAGAGAATGCTCAGGCAAGGAGATAGCCAGGTTTGTAAGTGGGGTATTTTTGCTGGGATTGTGAGTGTTTGTGGGAAGGCTAAAGGATGGTGTGGCTCTCTGATGTGCTGCGGTGTATTAATTTCTTTGTTGCTATGATGGATTTGGCTTTCTTTTGAAGGGTTTGATTTTCTGGTGTCTGAATAAATGTTTTGCTTCTGTTTTATATATGAAGAGTCTGTTATATTTTGTGATTGAGAATTATGCCAGCATGTTTATACTCACTGTCTTGACGTGAATATTTTGTTGCTGCTACACCAGGGGAGAATATAGCATATCATCTTGGTCATTCTGTAAACTATACCTTATCATGTAATGTAATATTATGTTAGCTTTTGAGACTGATATGTCAGACTTCAAATAAAGCTTTTAGTTTGCTACATCTTTCATACAAACTTATGTGAATGCTGATGAAAGTAAACTCTTTGAAGAAAGGGTCTTCCCCACCACCCTTGTTCATCTTTATATCATTAGCACATTATACATAGTCACCTAATAAATGTGTTTACTTGAATCTTGTATTTTACACTTTTAAAATCTCTTGGCCATTATTTCTTCCTCATCATAGGTATGCCCTCATGCTTTGTCTTTCCTCTGTGCTTATGATGATATTATGAATTGTATGATTAAAACAAATGTTCTTTCTTTCATGTTGAGTGACAGCTTCTCCTAGTATTTTCAAAGCATGCCAGATTGCAATCTTTGCAACCTCAACTTAAAATCCACAATTCCTTTTGAATTTAGTACAATGACAAGATTACCTTAAATAAGACAAGACCCAGAGAAACTTGGCACAGGCTTCCAGAAATAACTTAGTAATCAGTATTGGAACAACGAGAAAGCAGATACGCATTGAGCATTTTCCAATCCATTTCTACTGACATTTGGCAGACTGGGGTCAATGGGCATCAGAATTTTAAAAGCCTAGATCCTTGAATTATTCTTGAGCCCTATTTTGTTGGTTCTCAAGTCAGCAAGAGAATTTCAATCAATCATCAATGTAAAAGACATCTGGTAAAACAGTTATATCATCTCCTGAAATTCCCATAACAATATTTTTAAATTCAATGCTGTATGAACCTTATTAACTGCTTTTGGTTAGGGAGAAGGGTGGGGATTCGATCAGCAATTTTATGGGTATAAAGTACTCCCGGGTAACGAAATTCTTACCAAAGCAGGTAGGTGCCTTCTCTGCAACCTGTAGCCTTAGAGCATTGCCTAGACCACAGAAAAGTCAAGTAAAGGACTTGCCAAGGGTCCCAAAGTTAGTATGTTGGTAAAGAAATACTATTTTTCCATCTTTAATATATAATAGAGAGGAGTTAAATAGTCATTTCATGGGAAACATAGGGGCAAGAGGTATGGAAAGCATCATTTTCTCATTTATAATATTTAGGGTCAAGCTGGCCTTTGTGAGAAGTTTTAACTTTATAGAAAGGACACATGCTTGTTTATAACAGGCCTTAAATGTAAGCAGTATAAACAGATTCACCTATGAGATAGCAAGGAAATCCTGCTACCTTTCCTATGGTCAGTCAGTAAACATTTATTAAGCACTTACTACAGACCAAGTACTGTGCTAAGTGCCAAGGATACAAAGAGAGGCAAAAATCCCTACTTTTGAGGAGCTAAGAATCTAATGGGGAAGACAACATGCAAAATAATGATGTATAAAGGAAGATATATACAGAGTAAATTAGAGATGAGGAAAGAAAGCCCTCCATGAACGGAGGGCAGCCAGTGAGAATGCCTGAAGTCAGAGATGGAATGTTTTGTTGGAGAAGGCCAGTGTCACTTCACGGAACCTTCAAAGAATTGTAGAACATTAGAATTGGAAAGAAGCTCAGAGATCATCTGACTTAACCCCTACCTAGCCAAGATTCCCTCTACAATCTTGCCTACAAATGGCCTGGTAACTGAAGACCTCCAGAGAGACAGAAATGCTACTACTTCTGTGGCAAACATTTCCTAACTTTAGGCATCTCTAGTTGTCACAATGTTAAAACTTATATAAAGTGAAACTCTGTCTCTCTGACTGTTACTGGTTCCTCTTGGCTTTATTTATCTCCCTGGGGTTGAACAGCATTAAGTACCTCTTCCATAAGGTAGTCCTCCATATAGTTGAAGACAATTATCTTACTCCCCCTAAATTTACTCTTTTCTAGACTAAATATCCCCAGTTCTTTCACTGCCCATAGCAGAAAATTTCAGACATGGTGTAATGGTAATTAATTTGTTTGATCAGATGTTAAGTAGATCCTAGTAACCTAGTGTTAAGCATAGAACTCTGTCCATTGGTGATAAGGTGTGAATTCCCAGAACTCTGTCCATTGGTGAGAAGGTGTTAATTTCCCTGTGACTTGGAAGAAGGCTATTGGCTGAGACACTCCCCTGAACCATGCTGACTTGGGAGAAGGTCAGTTTTTATAAGCAGGAGAATTTCAGAGACAAGACAGACCTTGCATTTGGTTGCTGAGTGGCTGATGGCAGATATGAACAGGATGGGACTTTGTTTGTTGGTGGCTTTGCTGATCCTTGAGTTCCAGGCAAGAGGAGTCTTGAAGGGTTTGAGGTGTGCTGAACCTTGTGAACTTCAGTGTGTGCCAGGGATTGCCCTGAGGACTGGACAAGGACCTGGGAACTGTTCATCTCTGAGGACTGGACAAGAGCCTGGCGGCTTTCAGCTCCTGAATCTAGGTGATTGTCTGGCAGATTCAGGAGGGAGCTGGGA
>CM053594.1:103996560-104040310 GCA_028646575.1 Pseudocheirus occidentalis
AAGACCTGTTCTCTATTCCCAAACATCATGAGTATTCAGATAGTCATCAAGTTCTTAGGCATCATTGTGGAGGTCCTGCAAATCAGAGGTAGGAGATGTGAAATTTAAAGGTTAATATACAATAAGATTCAATGTTGACTTGGAGGACTGGCTTATGTAGAGTCCTCTAGGGATCTATCCGTTGTCCTGTACTGTTTAATAATTTTATCACTGAGTACTGTGAAGACATACTGAACAGATTAGCAGGTGATCCAGAGTTGAGAGGGATAGACAGCATTTTGGTTGATAGAGTCGAGAACCAAAAAGAGATCTCGACAGGAAATAATATTGGGATGAATCCAATGTAGCAGTTCAGTTCTATCCATTAATCATTTAAAAAGCAATTCTTAAGTGATTATTATGTGCCAGGCATCATGCCTGGTACTGGGAACACAAATATATTAAATGAAACTGCTGCAGCTAGCACAGTCTGGGCTTAGCTACCAACTGAGTGAAATAAAGAGACAGAGAGAGAAAGCTTCTAGCTCAATAAGAGACAGGGAGAGAGATGGGGTTGTATTCCATAGTCTGTTTATTGCAGACCTATTTCATACAGAGCCAAAGATACATGGAAGATACAAGGTTTATATACCCTTAGCAGAATGCAAGGAACCACCCTTGGTCTTGATCTTTCTCTACCCCAACCCAAAGCCAATCACTCCTTGAGCTCTTTATCCTGGGACTTTGTCCAGAGGTACAAACAGGGTGTTACAATCAAGACTTGCAAATTAACTCAGTACTTTCTTTAGATTGAGAGCATCCACCCAACAAGATTATACTTTCCTTGCATATCTGCCTAATGACCTTTGTAGAACTGGGGAGCTAATGTGGCCAAGGACCCTGAAAGTCTTGACCTACAACATGAAACAATCTGCATTAGAAAGGAATTTTCATTCTACAAAAGGAAGGGACAAAGACATACATACATATGTAATACATATATATGTGTATATATATATATACATATATATGGTATGTATATATGTATATACGCAGAACATAAAGAAAATGTAAATCAATACAAAGTAGTTAAATACATGGTAGTTAAAGAGGGAGGGCACTAACAATTGGGGAACTCAGGAAGGCCTTCATGTAGAAAGTTGTTCTTGAGCTTCATCTTGAAGTACTCCCTTAGGGAAACCAGCTGATTCTTCTCTTGTTCCTTGTTCCCTTCTGTAATAAGATATAATATTGAGACTCTCTTTGTTCTGAAGATTGTATATAATATTGTGAACTGTTGAAACTGTGAACATTGTACTGAATGAAGATTTGTAATGGAATAAACAGAGTGTTCACTAATACTGTGTAATCCGAATCTTAAAAGCTCTTCACAGTAGCATTCTCTCAGAAATCTACTGCTGATTGGCTTTACAATTTCTGTGAGGGAGAGAAGAGGAAGGAATACATTCTAGGGATGGAGGGCATCCAGTTCAAGGACAGGAAAATGGGAGATGAGGTGTTCTATGTGAGGAACTAAAAGAAGGCAAGTTTGGCTGGATCACAGAGTTCTGGAAGGGAAGTAATTAACTATGGAAAAATAAGTTGTGAAGGGCTTTAAGAACTAAACAAAAACATTGAGAAACCAGTACATTCTTCAAAGGAAGAACAGGAATCATCTTCAAAGGAAGACAACTAGTATGGGGACAGAACTAGAGCCTGTCATAAAAGGATTGGTAGAAGGACCAAGAGATATTTAGTGTGGAGAAGTAAAAACTTGGTGGAGGGGTATGATAGATGTATTTGAATATTTACTGCATAGAAAAGGATTACATTTGTTCTTCTTCCTTCAACTTCACAGGATTAGAAAGAGTGACTAAGAGTTGCATGGGTCTGATGTAAGGAAAAGTTTCCTAATAATTGGAGCTGTCCAGAAGTGGATAGCTGCCTTATAGTTTGTGGATTCACCTTCCTTGGAGATCTTTCTGCAAAAACTGGGTTTGAGAAGAAATATTGCAGAGAAGGATCCTTGTAGACTAGATGGCCTCTAAAGTATTCCAGCTTTGACAGTCTGCAATTAGAAAGTTTCCCGAGAGAGGAATTTCTCATACTTAGCTCTTTTCAGTATACTCAAGTAATAAACACAATGTTTAAGTTACCTTCTATTATAACTAGATCTTTCCAAATTTTCAAGCAACTGAATCTCTTGGTTGAGTTCATGATAGACTGGACTTGTACTGTATTTTGTGCTACAGTGGTTGGTGACATATAGCTATAAATAATATAGCCAATGTATAAAATACATGGTGTCCCAAAAATCTTTGTGCTGTTTTAAGCTTTGATCGCTTAAATTATTTAAGTGCTAAGCACTTAAAACAGCACAAAGACTTTCGGGAGACACTGTGTAAGTCGTGCTGAAGGGTTTACTACCACATTGCAATGACCACGTTTGGTACCAATGAAATACCATAACACTGTGGATATCTCTGGTGATTTGTCAGGAGTGAATGAGATAAACATTGAAACATTTCAATTTTATGGACAAATGATGAATTTCTAGTGATTTTTTTCAATTGTTACTCTTGAAAAGAAGTTGTTATACAAAGGTAGAAGAAAAATGTAAGTTAAATGCATAATTTAAGCTCTATAAGAAATAGTTTTTCTGTGCTTGTGCTTTTTGTTTTATTTTGCAGGGGTAGGCAGGAAGAAACATTGGTGGCCATGAAATTTACAAAGGATTCTCCAAAATTCAGGTGACCTGAAGTATGAAACCTTGGGGGTAAGGCGGGAATAACTTACACAACTACATAAAGGACTGGGTAAACTGTTAACACCTTATCAAAGTCTGCTGTCCATCTCTAGGGAATCTAACTTAGGTAGAAGAGATTTTCATTTTTGACATATATTGATGAAGTAACTCTTAAATGTTGGTAGAGGCTTATCTGGGTTGTAACTCTCCAAGATTCTTTAAACAATCCACTCATTATCACTTGGCCAGAATGCTTTTAAGACATTCCAACAAAATATCGCAATTACATGATTGCAAAACTGCTTTTTGCCTAATGAGGGTGTCAGAGTTGCTTGACAGAGCTGGGGGTTGGTAAGACAGCTGAGATGCTGTTGAAAACTCAAGCCAGCAAAGTTATGTCTCTGCTTAAAAATGCTTCCAATGAGTAAGTGTGGTGGATTTGCCAGGCTGAATTGTAAACATGAAATTCTGTTTAAAGGAGAACACAATTGTATCACTTTTCTTTTTGGTATGTTCAAGTAATCCATGAAAGAACTCACCTTACCACAGGAGTGAACAGCTGTGTTATTGAATATCTTTGTTCAGAAGAAATCTTGTCCTGTTAGTGATCTTCCCATTAGATATAGTCTTTATATATGGTATTCCCTAAGGGTGAAAAAACCCCCAACTATATGCCAATTCTTATGCATGATTATGGCACATGATACTTATTTTATGGATGTACTCCATGATAATTTGCTGCCATATTGTGCTTAAGTAAGCTATAAAGAAGATAAAAATTGGCTTGTTTTAGGAGGGCTTTTCCAATGCTCATGTGTCTTCTACTCCTGCTACTGTCAACTGCTATAGTCACAGTCAAGTAATACTGGAACATTTGATAGTATTGAATTTGCAAAGCATTCTTCCTCATGTCCTATATAATGTCCATTGTTGGACATCCTCTCCACATGCCAAGAGATTGAACTCAGACATGAAACATCACATACATGTTTCTTAGGCAGAATCTGCAAAACATATCATCATTGCTCAGATCTGGAAATCCTCCCCACCAAAGCCCCTCCCTCCATGTCTGTGGTATGCTGGCTTTGCATAGTAGAGGATATGACCCTGAGAAGGAAGACATGCCAGATGCATTTCTTAATGCTTTTGTCAGCAGCCAAACTCACATAAAACAAATGGATGGAAATAGGAAGGCACAAATAGGCCAGTTGCTGCCAGCTTCCTGGAGACTTCTGTGGAGCTTTTCAGTCTCAGAATTCTCCCCCTCACTGCACTGTGAACCTCACAATACATAGGCTGGTCTGACAGCTGTAGACCAACACGAAATGAAGCATGAACCTAGATGAAATGCTTCCTATTCCTAGAGCCGGGTGACAGTGGAGCCTCCAAAGCTCAGCTCGGTTGCTTTGCTCCATTTACATCCCTTTGTCTTCACACCCATTGCTAATAACTAGAGATCTGTTAAGAGTCTTATTATACATTTAAGAGGTATATTGCTTCCATTGTGAGTCTCCTTTTCTTAGGTGATATCTAAGAGTGCTAGACTAGGAATGAGAGGATCTGGATGTTTTCATCCTAACATTAACTAGGGGGTGGAGTGTCAGACCTGGAGTCAGGAAGACCTCAATTCAAAATTTGGTCTCAAGCATTTCCTAGCTGTGCCACCCTGGGCAGTCATTCAACTTCTGTTCTCCTTGGTTGCCTCAACTGGAAATTGAGACCATAACATCATTTACCTTCTGGGATTGTTGTGAGGATCAAATTAGACCGTCCTTGGAAATCACTTAATACAATGCCTTGCACAAAACAGGTGCTTAAAAAATTCTTCTGCCCTCCTTCCATTCCTCTGATATGGAAAAGAGCTGACTGCACTCATTTATATTGAAGTCCTCTTCCAGAATACTGGCTTAGCGCATGATGTAGTCAGTGATGTTTTGCATACAATCAGAACAATTAAAATAACCATACACATTCTATGCTCTAGACAAATTGGCTTACTTTCATTCTTTTTCAGACTTAATAGTTCATCTCCTGACTATTAAAATGCAAACTCACTGCAAGTGGGGATTGTTTCATTCTTTATACTTGAATCCCCAGTGCCTAGCACAGTGTCTGGCACAGAGTAGGTATTTTACTTGTTGACTGATTAAAGCAATTTTATCCATTGAAACTTGGCATAATCTTGAGTTTTAAATTCCCTTTAACTCTTTGCTTAGGATCAAAAACTCCCAGGACCCTAATCACCAAATGTTCTCATTTGAAATCTCTGCATCTGTCTGTCTACCTACCTACCTACCTATCTATCTGTATATCTATGTCTATCTATAGTTATATCTGTCTATATCTGTATCCATCCATCTATCTACCGATCTATCAATCTATCATCTATCTATCTATCTGTCTGTCTGTCTATCTATCATCTATATGTCTATCTATCTATCTATCATCTATCTATCAATCTATCTATCTATCTATCATCTATCTTATCTATCTATCTATCTATCTATCTATCTATCTATCTATCTATCTATCTTAGTAGTTATTCCTACAACTGCTAATTTGACCTACAGCACAGCTTTCCACTAGTAACCATTTTCTCTCATAGACAGAACAGGAACACTTGGCCTTCTAGTTCTCCTGCTCTTTACTTTATTTTCTGCCTTCTACAGCTTCCAGATTTCAAATTGCCAGAAAGAAAAAACATGGTAGTCCTTTAACGAGCATGATACTACCAATAAAGATATGCTTCTAAGTGACTAAGGTTTTAATCTAAACAGAGTTCCTGTACCTTCCTCTCTAGACTTCTTCTCTGCTATGTAAAGTCCTCTTTTCTAAAGAAACTTTGATTATCATTGCAAAAACTTAGAATCAAACATGACGTTGTATAATCTCACTTTTGGTAAGAAACTGTTTCTTCTGGGGCTTTGTCTTCATCTTCCTTTTTTTTTACCCTGGGTTCTGACCTAAATGCATGTGAACAGGTGAAGTAGGACAAAATAGTGACATTTTTTTCATATTTCAAAATTTTTCGTATTTCAAAAATTCCCATATATGGGAAAGAGCACCAGACTAGAAATCAAATGATCTGAGTTTGAGTCCTCACTCTGATATCTATGGCCTGTATGTCAGGTTCCTAATTATCAAAGCAGGAATTATCATACTTTTATTACCAACTTCACCAAAGTGCTGTGAGAAAGACCCTTTTGAAAACCTAGTACCATAGAAATTCATATTATTCTCATTAGGATGGTTATGATTGCTTCTGTTGTTTATTAAACACAGTGATCTAGTGACTTCCTCACAAAACATGTCTTTAGTTAAATAAATGATGGAATGAACAAAAACAATGACTTGTTATTATATAGGTATATGTCCTCCAAATCATTTCATAATCTTCCCTTGCACACCCAAATATCATAGCCACAGACAGTCAATATCACACCATCGGGGTCACTCGGGATGTAATTCCTATCCTCCTATGCAAACATTGTAAGACGGTTATACTTTGCACTTTAATTACTTTCATATGTCACACACTGCAATAGAATAAGGGCTCTGAGAACTGGAAGGAGATGGCTTAGAGGCAGTCTAATCTAAACCCTGCTCTGTGAATGAGTGAATGAATGAATCAATCAACAAACATTTATTAAGCATTTACAATGTACCAGGCTCTGTGATAAGACCTGAGAATACAAAACAGAAAAAGAGCACCTGACTTCAAGGATCTCACATACTGATAGGTAAGACAACATGTAAATATATATAGGTACATATGTAACACATAATAAATAAAGAAAAGCTGAGTTTAGTGGGGAAAGATCAAGTGGTTGGAAGAACTAGACGGGCCTCCTGCAGAAAGTAGTGTTTGAACTGAGTCTTTCAAGAAACCAGGCATGTTCAGAAGCTAATGAAGAGGGAGAACATTCCAGGCATGGGGGGACAAATAGGGCAAAGATACAGGGACAGGATATGAAATATTGTGTGTAAAGGATAGAAAGTAGGCTAGTATCACTAGATCACATGAGTTTCCTCTACAGCATCTTCAAAAAGAGCATATGGGACTTCTGGAATACAACCAATGACTACCTTCATGAGGTAGGTCATTACATACTAACTTTTATCTCTGAAATCAAGCAGAATGAGTAATTTCTTTTCCATATCAGAGTCTTTTAAATATTTAAAGAGTATCATGACTCCTTGCATTTTCTCTTCTATGGTCTTAAACCATTTTTTTCTTCAAATATCTTTCATGGTCTTGTAACTTCTCACTATATTGATTGCTTGCCTTTAAACAGGTTGGCATTTATTGATTTCCCCTTCCCCATATCCTCTTTAAAGTTAGTGCCTTTATTATGTTGATTATTTCTCATTTATTCTATACATACCTTTTTCATAGATAGTTATTTGCATATTATGTCCATTAGACTGAATTTTCTTTTGCTTTTGTATCTCTAGAACTTAGCATTGTGCCTGAAATATAATAAGCATTTAATAAATGCTTGTTGACTTGATTTTACTTATTGACACTGCTTTTAAAATATGCTTCCTGGAGCTTTATGGAATAGAAATATGGAAATGACAGCTCTACACTGAGCTGGTCTGACTTTAGCTGGAATGGGATGACCAGTTCAGATCTGCATTGTTGGAGCAGTCATCCAAATCAATGGGGTCACTCAGGTCTCTCTATGTATCTTGAATAGGAATGTTCCATGCTGATTCCTCACGGTGCAAAGGTGAGCTTGTGTGCCCACTAGCATGGCCTTTATAAACTCAAGGTCATCTGATATCATGAAAAAGACATCAGCATAGGGAATTAGAACCCTAAACATCCAGATGGATCTACGATCTCATAATTTTGGATATTTGTTCCTATGACAGAGACTAATCTGTTTCACTCCCTTCATTTCTTACCATATTTGCCATGGGGATTGGGGATGGATGTCCACTCAACCTATTTGCACCCACCATGTGTCTTTTCACTGTCCTCTGTATGAAGCTCATTTTTAACTCTTTGGAGACTGTAACATTCCATGATTTGTAGTGGTATAACAACACTGGTAGAACACAGGTAATAAAAAAATGGGCATTTGTTTCTGTGAGAAGTTTAAGGTCACCACAGAAGCTTTACAATTACCCAAAGACAGCCCAGTCTACTCTCTTACTATCAAATTTTGTGCCAGACATTGTTCATTTGTTTAGCCAATGGCACAATACACTGAAATATAACTCTATAGATTATCCTTCTAACTGGATGTCATAACCTAAACCACAGAAATTCTTCACCCACTTGGGTTTTCCCTTGTAAATAGTTAGACTCTTTTGAATTCCTATGGAGCTCTTCCAGGAGGTTCTACAGTGTTCTGGGGCTTGATGTCACTAAAACAATATTATCCATAAATAGGAACCTTTCGAGAATCTCTCTTCAACTTTGTTTCAAACAATACAACTGAGTAGGCAGACTCAGAAATACCAATTTATGCTTTTAACAAGTCAGTAAATTATCATTAGCCATGATCTAGATTATCACCGTATATTCAAAATATGATAGACAGATAGGTGGCATAATAGTGTTGGCACTGGAGTCAGAAGACCTGAGTTCAAATTTTGCCTCACATACTTACTAGTTGTGTGACAACAGTCAAGTCACTTAATGTCTCTCAGTCTCTGTTTTTATTAAGTGGGGAATAATAACAGCATTTACTTCATAGGGTTATTGTGGAGAATAAATGAAATAATATGTGTAAAGGATTTTACAAATTTTAAAGTATGGTGTAAATGATAGACAGTAGATAGCTATCTACTATCATTACTGGGAATCACTAAAAAGAGGAAGCTTAAGATCCAAAGACATTAAGCCTATTGGTGCCATAGTCCTGTCAGAAATAGTATTAAAATAACCACAGGAATATGTCAGATGCAAACACAGCTAGAGTTGGCCCAACTTCTCCATGTCTTTCTTCTGAGTGATAAAGATGGGGGCAGTGATAGGCTATTAATTTCAAATCAGTATACAGTGAGCAAGGATTTAAATGACTACTAGCTTTAAGGGTAGCTTTCATTTTATCCTCTAATAATCCTTCTAACTCTAGAAGATAGAACCTAAAGCATACGGGCAAAAACCTAATTAAATGCTCAGAAAAAGCAAAAGATGGGGCACAAGCTTTACAAAACATCTAGAATGTCACCGAAGGCACCTTGACTTCTTCAGATTATGCTAAATCTCACTCCACTTTAGTCCTGGGACAGAGCAGCTATTTTATTTATTAATTTATTTTGGTAAATAGTATGTGATTTTTTCCAATTACATATCAAAATAGTTTTCAACATTCATTTTTATAACATTTTGAGTTCCAAATTTTTTGCCCTTCCTCCTTCTCTTTCCTCCCTGCTTCCCACAATAGCAAGCAATATGATATAGGTTATACGTGTGCAATCATGGAAACATATTTCCACATTAGTCATGTTGTAAAAGAAGAAACAGAACAAAAGGGAAAAAACCACAAAGACAAAAAAAATTAAAATAATATGCTTCTATCTGCATTCAGACTCCATAGTTCTTTCTCTGAACATAGATAGCATTTACCATCACAAGTCTTTTGGAATTGTCTTGGATCATTGCATTGCTGAGAAGAGCTAAGTCAATTATAGTTGTTCATTTACAAGGTTACTGTTACTATGTACAGTGTTCTCCTGGTTCTGCTCACTGCACTCAGAATCAATTCATATAAGTCTTTCCAGGTTTTTCTGAACTCTAACTGCTCAATATTTCTTATGGCACAATAATATTCCACTAGATTAATATACCACAACTTGTTCAGCTATCCTCCAATTTGATGGACATTTCCTCAGTTTCCAATTCTTTGCCACCACAAAAAGAGCTGCTACAAATACTTTTTGTGTATGGAGGTCTTTTTCTCTTTTTTATCATTTCTTTGGGATACAGATCTAGTAGTGGTTTTGCTGGATCGAAGGACAGTATAAAGTTTGATTTCAGGGCAGCTATTTTAAGGAAGAAATGAGGCAACTACATTTACACTGCAAGCAATAAGGGGAAATAGGCTAGAAATACTTAGACTCCATTTTCTTGTGTAATGTCATGTTCTCATGGTTAACAGTGATAACCAGTCTCTTTAACCAGCTGTTGGGTTATTAAAGGGCCTCTTTGCAAGAATAATAGTTGTAATTGAAAGGGGAAGTGATGAAGGGAGAAGGATTGTGATTTTAAAAAGTCCAAATGTTCCCACACAGCAATCTGGTTCCTAGAAGCCAGCCAATTCCATTTTCTTACATTTGGCTTTCCCTTTCAGAAACTCATATACTGGATGACACAATTTATTGTATTACATTTACTAATATTGATGCATTAAAGAATGAGCCAAAGACATTAAACATGTGAAATTTTATGGCTGGTGATTAATCTTATAAATATAATGAATTATCACTAAAATGGGGACAAGGGGAACCCTTCCAAAATGGGAAAGAAAAATCCCACTCATTTAATGGATGCAGATTCCTTTTAAAAATTCTGTCAGGACTCAATTAATTTCTTTCTGAGTAGCCAATCTTGATCATTTTCCAGAAGTAGCCTGGTGGCTATAGCTGGCAAACTGGAATTTGCACTCTTACCTTAAGAATATGATATCTACAGACTGGCAAACTGGAACTGGTGCTCTCCAAAAGAAATGTGATACCAAAACCCTGGTGCTTTCTAAGAGGAATATGGTCTCCACAGCTGGCAGATTCCAAATGACACTCTTAAACAGGTTCAATTTGAAAGATGAGTATGCAATGTGTACAGCATATTTTTCTTATTATTTTTATGTGGAGAAAAAGAGAGAAAGAGAGAGAGAAAGAGAGAGAGAGAGAAGATGAATTGCTCTGAAAATGAAATTCCAAAGAATTATAAAACTTCCCTTTATGGTTTTCTACTTTATTTTTTTCTCTTTTTGAAAGGAGGGGTAAAAAAAACAAATGAACACAATTTTACCTTCTAAGAGATTCAGCAAAGTAATTTGTAATAGTAGTAGTAGACGACAAAGACAATAGTGTTTGATTTGATCCGGGTTTTTAGAGGGGGATTGCTGAGTGGAAGGGAGGCCATCTCCACCCACATACTGACATACACTCCCAAGTGTCCACCATATTTCTCCTTCATGTTGATGGGTTTTGATGTGAAAGCACATTTTCTAAATTGGTAGTACCATAAAAAAATAGTGTTGGGTTTTCTGTAGCCAGATAGAAAAATTCTGTGTAGTCTTGCTTCACTGGTTTTTCATAAAAGAAAACATTTCCTCTGCAGTCTGGAATTAAATAATGTAATTATTGGAGTTGTTTCCCTTTTCCTTCCTCTAAAACCAAGAGACACATTTTTCTTTCTTCACTGAGATTGTTGCTAAACTATCAGATGACCAGTTAGATCTCCAGACCAAGGTATTTACAGCGTGAAAATATTTTGGTGGTAGTGGTAGTGGTAAGGAAAGGGGTAGTGTCCTCCATGTACACAAAATACTTGATGCCTTTTACTTTTTTTCCACTTGAAAACCAAAGTCCATTTGAGTGCTTCCCAGGCAATAGGAGCAAATTGTCATCTCCTTCCCTATTCTGAAAAAATAAAGTTATGTTTATACTTTTCTCTTTCCATTCTAAAGAAGGCACTTTAGACTTGTGCATTATTCAGACATTATTGATTTATATGGTGTACTTTTCACAAGTATCGAAGTATGTTTTACAGAAATTACAGGTTGAAAAACATGCAGGAGAGCACTATTTATGCTAAATCATGTTCACTCAGTGGCAGTCAGATAGTACAGACGTTAAACAATCAGAAGTTCACTTTGGAGGAAAAAAATGGTTTTGCTTAGGGATAAAAGGATAGGCCAGTAAATAGGAAGAGACCCCATAAACCTCCTCTGGTAACCACAGATCAGTCCAGAGATACCTAATCAGTGCTTCAATAACTTCCAGTCCCTACTGGACTCTTAATATATTTTTAGAGATATAGGAAACAATATCATAGGAAAGCATAAACATTTTAAAACATTAAGGGTAAGACTAAATCATTTACTGATACTCTTTGTAGGGACATACATTACTTAATGTATACACATGTATGTCAAGCATATATACATATTCTCATAAGCAAGCCGAGTTAATGATGTATTTGCCATATGTATTACAAATTCTTAATACCATGATGGATTCCCTCTGCCACCCAGTATGCACCAGGAATGATCCCTTGTTATGGGAATCTGAAGATCTTCCCTGCCCTTAGGCCCTTTGCTTAAGTGGCTTAAGTGACTCTGAGAACCTTCCACTATTTGAAAGTATACTCTGCCACCTAATAGGCTGAATGTGGTCACATGGAGCCTGTGGCAGGAGGCTTGTTCTTCAGAAATGCCCACACCTTATTACTTTGTGATTGGGCAGTTGGTCAAGAGGGCTGTGACATTCTCTGATCCAGGAGAAGGCTATATATACCCTGATGTGAGTTTTTGCTCTGGGGCTCACTTGGGAAAGAGTTGTGCAATTTGACCAGAAGAGACTCTGGAAAGCCATTGACCTCTCCCTCCCATCCCCCTCCAGCTTTGAAAAACCCAGATGCTGGTGCTTCCCTCTCTGGTAACTGACTAGGTATGGATGTATGGTCAGATGGTTGGAAGCCCATCTGCTGATCTGTTTGTCTGCTTGTAACTCTGTTTGTATTCTGTTTGCGTTCTCTGAAGTTCAGGGTGCTGACTTTTTCCCCTGAACTAGGTAAATGATATATGTTTGATTGATTAAAGTAAGATTGTTAACCCATTTTGAGTTGCTTTCCTTTAGAAAAGCAGATCTAAGAACCTGTGCTAGCAGCCATGCTGAGTATGCTAGGGTGTTTGCTGATACATCCCTTCTATATTTTCCCCTCTATGCACAGGAAGAAAAAGCTAGCAATAATATTAACAAAAACACAGTATAATTCAATAGGGTTAAACACTTTGCCCAAATAAGTCATATTTAGCTAAATTCACTTGGGAAAATATCATCACAAGATAGTCCAAATGGCTCCCTAGTTGGAAAGGTGTGGTTAGAAAGCGGCTCAACTAAAAAATGGATCTGGAGGTTTTAGTGAACTCCAAGTTCAGTAAGAGTTAGCATTATGATAGTCTGACAAGAAAGCTAATTCCTACCACCTTAAGCTACATTAAAACAGGCACTATCCAGGATGATGACAGCAATAGTCCTGTTGTCTTCTTCTTGGATCAAACCATATCAGGAATATTAGTTCAATTCAGGGCATTGTGTTTTTGAAACTACGTTAATAATTTCAAGAGTGACCAGTAAGATCCTGCCATATAAGGACTAGGTAGAGGAACTGGGGATGTTTAACCAGAAGACTGTACCCAGAGGGTGGGTGAGCAAGCATGATATAGCTATCTTCAAGTACTTGAAGAGCTTTATCACAGAATAGGGATCAAATTTGTTCTTCTTGATCTCAGAGAGAGCAGAACTAGGAGCATTTAGGAGAAATTTCAGAAAGTTCAAGTGAGGCTTGTTAGAAGGAAAAATTTCCTAACAATATAACATATCCAACCACAGAACAGCCTTCCTTGATAGGTAACAGTTTCTCTCACCAGAGGACAATAAAAGATCATAGTGCTCAACTAATCCAATAACTCCTTGAGACCCAAAGATGTTAATTAATTAGACCCAGATCACCTAGAGAGCAAATAGCAGAGTTGAGATTGGACCTCAGGTCCTCAGAATCTAAAGTTTCTTTGCAAACAGCTTCTTCCCTGCTGCCTCCCCTACCCACCTTCCAACTGAAGCCTAATATCCTAACCTCAGCTTCTCAGAAGACTACAGTGAATATCTGAGCCTAGAGTCATCTTTCCTCCCTCTATAACAATAATAATAGTAATACTAATAGCAGCTAACATCTGTATAGCCCATTAAGGTTATCAAAGTGCTTTACAAATATTAACTTCTTTTATAGAACCCTTAGAGGTAGGTACTATTATGATATCCATTTTACAGATGAAGAAATTGAGGCAGACATAACTTGCTAAGTGTTGCCCGGTCAGTAAGCATCTGAGACAAGATATGAACTCAGGTCATCCTGACTCCAGGTCCAGAGCTCTATCCAACGTGCTGCCTAGCTGCTCTGAGTCTTTCCTCTGGAATTCTACACAGAGCACATGTCTACACATGGGAAAAAAAATTAATAACAACAAACTATAACTAACATTTATGTATCCCTTGATAGTATTATAAAGTATTTCAGGTAAGTTATCTCATTTGGTCCTTATAACAGCTGTCATTATCCCCATTTTACAGATGAGGAACTGAGTCCGAAAAAGGGGAATTGAATTATCTTGGGTCACATAACAAACAAATGTGTGAGGTTCAAAGCTATACGATTTCTCTTTAGGTGCAGGTTAGATTACTGCATATCTTAGGTCTCTTTCAAAGCAGAGATTCTGTGACTTGGCTCATATTGCTTTATCTTACAGTCTTCTAGCTGAATCCAACATACAGAAATAGCCATACTACACCACCAAACATAAGTGCATAAGAAAGGTACAGACAACTCACTTTCAGATTATTCCTGCCATCTAGCAGCAGGATAAAAAACTACACAGCAAAGAAAGATGTGGAGAAGCAGGAGGAGGAGGAGGAGGTGATGGTGGTGGAGAAAAAGGAGAAAGTGAAAGAACCAAACATTTATATGTAGGTACGCACCTAAAACAATATATACAACAAACATATAAAGACTAAGATTGAGCACCAAGATCATTAATGATTAATGTTGGATGAGAGCCTATTGTATGGCAAGCATTTGTTAGAAATTGGAGATGCAGAAAATGAGAGACATGGTTCCTATTCTCAAGGAGCTTCTAATCTAGTTGGAAAGATAGGACATGCATAAGGGACAATTAGCAGTACCAAGGTGGTCTTCACTGTAGTTTATATATGTAACCCAGAGGGATGGGTTGATTGGGCTGAGACAATACAAGCTAGCCTCTATCTAGGATGGAAGAAGAATTTTAAAATCTATAGATCAAATTTCTGTTTAAACACTGTCTTTGCATACAAGAATCATATGCTTCCTTAAATAAACATAGTCTAGCCATGTTTGGGGAGAATCATTGGCAGGTTGGTCATTTAATGATGAATTTTTCAGCCAGAACAGTTCTTGAAGACCATCTACTATATTGTAGAAGGGTTGGAATCTGTCTGCCTGGATGAAGGGGAATTTCAACAAGGAAACTTCAGATCCTTAAAGTAGAAAGCTTGAGTACAATTCTCTTCCTTGATGAGAGGATCATAAATATGGAGCTGGAGGGGAACTCACAAAACACATAGTTCTATCACTGCATTTTACAGACAAGGAAACTGAGGACCAGAGAGTTTATGACTTGTCCTGGGTTACACAGGTAATAAGTGACAGAGGAGGACTTGAATCCTGTTTCTCTAACTCCTAAACTAGTTACTCTACTACATGGCCTGTAGTATAATGTGTAACTAAAAACATGTAAAGGTACTAGGTTTCTGATAGAAAATCCAATACCTCTAAAAAAAAAATATGGACACTAAATGACTTTACCAAGGTATTGGGGGAAATAAAAGGCAGGAGGAAGAAGGGATTATACATTAAAATAAAATCATAGATAGGACCTAATGAAAAATTTGGCCAATTACTTGTAATGGGTTTTAGCTGGCTTTTAGTATTTAGCTTCAAAAACCAAGAGTAATGATACAGTGATTCAAGTCTAATGAATTTGCATACTCACACTAGTGTTGTCCTTCAAAGTAAATAGTTATCTAATTCTCAGTGATATTATCATGGCTCAAAACATTTCTGATACTTCTCTTTGGGACCTACAGTGTAAACCACTTAAACTTTAGGTATTTAATAAAGTATTACATGAATTATTGTTAAATGATTTCTTTTTGACTTCCAAACTACTCAAGAAAATTAGCCTTATTGCTTGGTACTTAACCTTTGTTTTCAACCCTCCACTAGAATTATATAACATTTGCCAGACTTAACTCCAAATTGTATTTTGAGGATGTATTTAATTTTGAAAAGAGCCAGAAGATTGTTTTGTCTATTGAACATAATTCAAAAGAAGGAGATGTGAGCTCTGAAAGTAATTCCAAAGAAATTCCAAAACATGTTTGAACAATGATAGAATTGTAGAGGTAAGTGCATGGCCTTCCAAAAGTGACTACTTTGAGGGGGATAATTCACATTTGAATCCATTAATTCTGGTAGGTCTGTCTAAAAATCAGCTTAGTCACCTAAATCAGTTACCTTATGCTTCCATATTATGAGAGTTCACAGATAATGAGAACAGGCATGCTATTAAGATCACTGTTTTCTGAGCTCAATTGTCCTTTCCCATAAAGATCAGGAGACATTCTCATTTCCATTTTTTTTTTACAAGGAGTACAGTCATTCTTCAGCTACCACATTCCCACAAGGAGAAAAGGAATGAAATATATTCTATTCTGAATTAAAGCGTTTCAGGAATCAGTAGATTAAGCAAGAAAAACAACTGAAAAACTTGAGGTCAAATGTTAGGGCCTCTTATTAGAGCTTATTTCTGCATTGGACTCCCTTTGAAGTCAGTAGAACTTCAAGCTGGACCTCTTCCATGGGGACGAAGAGCAAGATGAGAACTAGTCCTTATCACATTGGTCTACAAAAGAGTTCTCAAGTGGCAGGCCACAGCATGAACATCTGGAAGAGTCAAATATTTACAAATTGCTCAAATGTTAAATAAGTGCTTATGATGTGACTGTCCTAAAAAACAAATTAGCTGGATAAAAACAGGCCAGTGTCCTTGTTGGAGATACTGGGTATAATTAATTTGAATTACCTTATTCAAAATATATTTAACTGAATTGCCATACCCTTAAAACGAAATGATGGGAAGAACTGTGGTGAATTATCAATGACCCAAGGTTAAAAAAAAGAAAAACTCATTTGATGAAAAACTAAAGGTATTGAAGGAAAAAGAATTCTTCAAAGTTAAATGTGAAAATATGAAAATATAAGTAACAAAAACGGCAACAACACTTGGATTTTGGAAATGCCAGTTAATGTCATATCTAAAATTCAAGGATTATTTTCAGACTTCTAGATTCATTCGATTCCATCTACTCTAAAAGTGTCTGGTAAGTAAGATAGGAACTATTGCAATCTTGAGAATAAAATATATTAAAAAAAAAACTACTCCTGTTCCACACAGTTTAGTTTTTCCAGCTAAGCTTTCTCACGGGACAGTTATGTAAGTAGTAAAACAAATAAGATTTAAAAAAAAAACAGAATTCTTTTCTATTTCATTGGGCAAATAGATTTTTTTTTCAAAGTTGGTCTAATGGAATAACTCTCAACTGAAATTGAAATATATATGTATGTATATATCTCAATAGGTAGATATAGTTATAGTCTGAGTCCCTAAACTGAAGAGACAGTGAGATCTGAGCCCTAACAACACATTCAGAGAGTTTAGAATGAAAGGAAACAGAGATATGGGATTAGAGTTAATGATAGTTTAGGATCCCCGAGGGTTGGAATTTTTAGGAGCAAGCACATTCCAGTGTTCTTAAAATCAGTACAAATCTTCCAATGAGCAACAAAAAAGTTTACATTATCAACAAGTAAACCCCAAAATAGAGGAGTATGAGACTCAGAATAAAATCAGAAATGGCTGTGGGACAAGTGTTAAGTGGGAATTATATTTAGAGAGCAGATGATATTCTTAGAGACAAACAACATGTGAGAAGAGCAAACCAGGGATCATCTACTCTTCCGGGGACTATTATTGTTTTATTCAATATTTTCACCCACAGAAGTGCTTTACTGACAGGTCTTCTTATCCCATCTCGTCAAGCTGAGTTTATTCTGAGAATATTCTGGCTAAACAACAACAGGATGTAAAACCATTAGCAAGCTTCTGGGGGTGGGTATTCAAGAGAAGCATCATGAATTCTATTACTAATAATGGCCTGCAGGGGCTCATCTGATTGGTGATGTTTATCTGGCAATAATGGGAAGAAAAGGAGAAGCTATGATGGGAAAGTGTAGCTGGAGTTCTCTAAGACACCACTGGCTTCCTTTCTCAAGATAGGCAGCCCACCTAGAAAATAATTACAGACCTAACCATCAAACCCCTTGGTTAACAGAAAGAATAAAAAGTAGATTTAAGCTATAAAGACGTGAAAACATAATCTGTCTCTGAACATTCTAGGGAAAATCTTTAAGCCAGACAAAAAAAGGGACTAATAATAGAAAAATGCTCAATAAGATCACATAGTTGTAACACACCATTCTGCAACATCCTTTTCTACCATAGGAACCTCTTTCTCTAAAAGTGTATTGTCTAGTTTTTTTTTAATTCCCTAAATTCCATCCCTTGAAAGAAATTAGAAAGCACCTCAGAGCCACATTTTCAAGCTAGAAACTTAGTCTAGGGTCATTTCTTATTATCATAGTGCTGTCTCCCCAACCCCATCCTCGACTGAACTTGAACAGTTTAGGACCTTTGCCTGGTTCCAACTGCTCACACATGGACAAAATTAATTGGGCTCCTATTTTTGGGTTTCCATTCTCCTAGAAACCTAAAGATAAGACATGCTCCTTTCATGTAATCACAAAAGGGGTGACCCAGAAGGAAACACAAACTTACATACCAGTCCAGTTAAGAAAGGCATCCCAGACTGTAGAGAAGAGTTCTTTCACTTTTCTTATGTCAAGGATCCTTTGTTAGAATAATATATGTTGCCTACATTAATAATTGAAAGAGATGCTAGAAGTCAGTTAGAAGTTAGCGAAGATAGAGATGTATTTTTTTTTTCCTATCCAAGTTCATAGACCTTCCTCCCTTGGGAGCTTGTTGGACCCCAGGTTGAGGATCCCTGCATTATGGGAAAGGAATTTTCTGGTTCACATGATATATGAGCACCTTGATGATGAAAACTGATAAGAACTCCTGCTCTGCAATGGATCACTAATTTTTATTGACGTAATCTAACTATCCCCCAATGAGTGTCACAGTTGATGAGAGCATGGTCCAGCCTATCCACTTGCCATTAATTAATCTTCGTCTGCTATAACCCTATGCCACTTTACTTTTCCTTCTTTCAGTACTGACAGCTGGCTTTGCTGATTGTTATTGGCATGAAGTTGTCAAGGGCATGTGACTCTGTTTACGTATCACAAAGACACCCACCCCTGGGCATTCTTCTCTAGTGACTAGGGAGTTGAGGTCATTTGTGGAAAATCACGTCCCTGGTTGAACTTGCCTGACTCTCTTGCTTTGGCCTTCAAAATAGCACAGTGCCTGACAGTAGACAATATAGACACCTAGAGGGATCTGAGCAATGCACATGAGTTCCTGATGGACTTTTTCAGAAGTTCAGCATCCAGAGCCCAGTGCATCAATGAGAGACGATGAAGGAAAAGTCTACCTGACAAGAACTGAACCACTGCAAGGTTCTTGACTCTTTACCCATCATCCCCATTACCCCATACAATCCACTATGAACCTTGAAAAGATGTGTTGAAAATGCTGTAGCAATACTGGTCAACACTCGTCTAACTTACCTACCTTCTCTTTCCCCAAACCAAGTGTAGCATGAATCTAGGATAGCCACAAGTCTGGGCAAAGCCCCTCTCCCCTCACATGGAACTAACAACTTCCTGGTGGTCATCTGCATCCTGGCACCTCATGAAGTTTCTAGTATACTGCTGAAAAAGGTTAGAATTGCTAAAACTACCCTCCATATTAAGTTGTAGTTCTTGAAAAAGACGATGTTTCTATGATGATCTTTTGTGTAGCCAATTCTTTGTTAGAAAAACAACAACAAATTTTTGCAAGGTCAGACAGGAACAGAAAGAAGTCACATACCGAAAGCACACAATTTATGAAAGAGCAGGTTGGAAAAGCCATAGAAGAAAACGGATATATTAATGATATCTAGTGCATTGCAGTTAGAAAGAGAAGACAAAAGTGGAGAGTAGGGGCAACACTAACTAGAAGAGAAGGGGCTTTCTCTACCCTCAAGGACTCTCCTGTTCTCTATGGGGCTTGCTGTCTCTGAACACTTCTTTCCTTCCTTCTTTCCTTCCTTCCTTCCTTCCTTTCTTTCTTCCTTCCTTCCTTCCTTCCTTCCTTCCTTTCTTTCTTCCTTCCTTTCTTTCTTTCTTTCTTTCTTTCTTTCTTTCTTTCTTTCTTTCTTTCTTTCTTTCTTTCTTTCTTTCTTTCTTTCTTTCTTTCTTTCTTTCTTTCTTTCTTTCTTTCTTTCTTTCTTCCTTTCTCTCTCTCTCTCTTTATTTTTCTTCCTTTCTTTTCTCTTTTTGTAGGTTTGAAGCAGGAGTGGTCTAGTAAAGGTTTTTAAAAACTGGCTCCCCGTCCCCACTCAATGAAGGCACATTTTTAAGTCTAATCTTCATTTTCATTATCAGTCTCTGCCCCCATCACTTTCTGAGGTCTAGACAATCAACAAAATACTAAATTAAGCCCTGATTCATGGTTTGTTGATTTCTGAGATGCAAATGCTTACACTAAAAATTTGCCAGCTTGAGAGTATGTTTTCAAAATAGCTCTAGCACATCCCTTGTATGCTGCCAAGAAGTCAGCAAGCCTGTATTAAGTGTATGCTTACCTGCCAGACACTGGGCTAAATTTTTGGTATCTCCCTCCCTATCTTCCCCCCCCCTCCTTTCTCCCCTCTCTCTCCTCCATCTCCCTCACTTCTCCTTATTCTCTCTTCCATTCCCCCCTCCTTTTTTCTGCTTCTCTCTCGCTCTTCTTATCAGGAGTTTTAAAAAACATCACAAAAAAAAGTCCAATGGGACCCTGGAGATTGCTTTCTCTTTCTAGGGAAGATACTTTCTCTGCAAGCTACTATCTCCAAATCAATGTGTCCCACTCTTCTATCTGCTTGTGTGTCTCTTTTTGTGTGTTCTTTCGTTTCCTTAGCCCTGTCAATCTCCATCTTCTCTGCCTGTCTTTTCTGTGAGACTGTGCTGGTAGAGCTCTTCTCATGGTAGATGGAAACAGTTCCCTTTATCAGGAAGTTACCTAATTGAGCTCTTTTCTTGTGTTTGACTAACAATAATAATTTACATATTCATCTTTGAGCTATCAGTTCTCCCAAATTAATCAATATATAGTTTAATGTAGTGTGCTGAATATATGCACATTCCAAGAGTTGAAAAAATACATACTTCGTGATTTTTCTCTCTTTTAAATCTCTGTTACAAAGGACTGCTTCAAGAGCAAGAAGAAGGCATATATTTGGAATTAAAGGTAATATATTAAAAAGTAGTGATAAAAGTAAAATTAAAGAATTTCTTCCCCAAAGAAAATATGTACTCCTTTTTTAAAAGAAGGAGTTACCTGAGTGTGAATTCCTGGGTACAGTTTGCCAAGATGAATTATAATACTGGGCTGGGCAGCATGATATGGTAGGAAAAAACAAACAGATTGACTTTAGAGTCAGATGTTCAGGTCAGAAGGTTCAAATCTGGCATCTTGTATTTAGAATCTGTATGACTTTGGACAAGTCACTGAATCTCCTTGGGTCTCATTTTCCTTATGTTAAAATGCAAGAATTAAATTAGACCTTTGAGATCCTTTCCCAGTCTAGTTTTAATATAATTACATTGATGTGATTACTCACTTGGCATATGTTACAAACCTTCTGTGCTTCAGTAGATAGTCTTATTTTGCTGTCCTTCTACCACCCACCAAAAAAAATGTCGTCACAGTTGGTTATTGTCCTTCATTCTTAAGAGGACCGAAATGATATCACTATGCTAGAATCAAGTCACAGTGTGTCTAACTGTGGCTGATCAGACCAATATAAGCTCAGAATGTGCCCATAGGTTGGGCACAAATAGTTCACGTGAACATTTGGGGTGGATTTTCTAAATCTGTGAGTTTCTTTTGAGCTACTTCAATTCTGCCTTGCTCATGGAGCACAACAGCTTCTCTAATGTGGCCAGGCCATGCTGAGTGGTCCTGTGCTAGTGTCTCCTATGTCACATAATCACATGTCATCACAGAGTGATCAGTGGTCTGATGATTTAGTTCCATTAGGCCATTTCCAGGCCTACCTAGCCTGGGAGAAACTAAAAAAAAATTCTTCAATTGGGAAGGTCCTTGAGAACTAAGAGTCATCTCTGTGCTACCACGAGACAACATTCCTTTTAGGACTTTTAATAGGGATCAATATACTATGATCAGTTTTTAAAAATCCTGTTTAAAGAAACTCTTGGAATGAATGCTAGCAAATTACCTGGTCATAGAATTAGGTTCATTTAAACAACTATTTAAGTTCTTACTGTGTACAACGTAGGCTATAGAAAGAGGTTGGGTAACAAAACCCAGGAACCACAATGGATAAAGATTTGTAAAATAGCACCTTGAGAAGAGAAGGTTGAAAGGTGGTCTAAGAATACATATGAGGAGATTAATGATCAGCTATTTTCCTTCTCCACTAACAATAAAAAACTAATGATCTTAAAATTGAAATAGAGGAGATTCAGATTAGGCATAAAGGAAATTTTTTTTTGCTAAGGTCGGAAAATAGATGCATCCCTCGTAAAATTCTGTGTTGTAAACTGAAGAATTTTAGAATGGGAATGGTTCTTAGGATTCCTCAAGTCCCTCAATTTTTAGATAAATAAATTAAGGCACAGAGAAACTAATTTAAAAGACCACACAAATTTTAAGTGGCTAAACCAGGACAATTCAACCCCCTTGAACTTCTCTTAAAGTGCTCTTAATGCATATGATTGATAACTCTTGACCTTGGGTCAACAGACCTTGCTGTTCTTCGTGAATACAAGAAGCTGGATAGATGTTTAGGGGCAGCATTTTTTGCTTTTATACATTTTAACTCCACTATGAATATGTTTCTTTCCTATTATAATAAAGGATAGAAATTAGATCTGTGATTTAATTGATATAGGAAAAGGCAGTTTTCTCTTCTGGGAGAGGAAATTCCCTCTACCAAAACAGGTTGACCCTTTCTCCTCAGCTTATGGTCTTTGAATTGCCTAGAACTTTTGTGGGGCGACTCTTAAGTCTCACCTAAGGTTACACAGCCAACAAGTTTCAGAAGTAGGATTTGAACCCAAGTTTTTCTTCTAGGCTAACTTCACTATTCATTACACCACAACTATTTCTGCTGTTAACTGAAATAAGATGTTACAGGAGAATTCAGAGGATTATCATGCCCATTTACTATTTCAAAAAAACTAATCCTCAAAAAAGAAGAATTTGGTATAGATTGTGCCTCTGTTCTGTCATCTAAAAGGCAGTATGGTTTAGTGAACTAAGAAGTAGAATCATTATTTGGGCATTGGGTTTTAAAAAGTTAAGTGTGAGCCTGATCAGGTCCAAAGACTGGGCTTACTTATTTATAAAACAAGTGTTAGTAAAACCAGTTTAGTGCATGGGGTGCATTCCAAAGTACATATTATAGGAATAACAGTAAGGTACTTCGTTTCATTATTATCAGGATATTAATCATTTAAAATGATACATTTATTACAAATTTAATCAGTAGGCTAAGTGATCAGTTATCTACTCTAGCATCAACATTTAGAATTTCTAAATGCTTACCCTATGTTGACAAAGATCCCAAATTTATCCAAAAGCTTAAGGTAGGATAAATTAATTACTAAAATATTACAATAATATGTTACTTCAATAATATTGGTATTGATGCAAGGCAAGGCAAGGAATATTACAGTCTTCAAAGGTGCATGATGAACATGAGCAGGTTGCAACATTACAAATGAGGAATTTCACAGAAGTGGTATAAAGCAATGGTGTAAATCTGAGATAGAAAGGGGACCACTAAACCATATATAAGGACCTGTGCCAACCAAATATTGACTTAGAAAACCATATATTTAGGTAATCTAGATTTGAATTTATTTCATGAAGTATTAGTTACATTTTGTTGTTGTTGTTGGGGGAGGAAGGAAGGTAAGGTAATTGGGGTTAAATGACTTGCCATGCACACAGCTAGTGTCAAGTGTCTGAGGTGAGATTTGAACTCAGGTCCTCCTGACTCCAGGGCCAGTGCTCTGTTCACTGTGCCACCTAGCTGCCCCTATCATTTTACATTTTAATCTGAGTCATGCTGCACTTGAGAGTGTTATGATCTGCATATGATGAACCAGTTGCATGTTTGACAATTCAGCTATAAAAGATGTAATCAAAGAAAAATACAAAGGGAAGAAAAAAAAATGGGCTGGTCATGTGTTAAGAACAAAGGACAACCGATGAATAACTCTTGCTCTCCATTAATGTCCATGCAATGGTAAAAGAACTTGAAGAACCTTCCTCTACACCTGCCCCACCCCCCAGCACTACCCCTACCACCACAATACAGGGTGTATGAATTTATGGGAAGACATGGAAGGGAGCCATATAAGGTGACTTTCAAACTGTATCATTAGAGGGAATCTCCACAATGATGAGAAAACAGACCTTTGAGAGTATAATAGCATAGCCCCTGTATTCTTTTTATAGAGTGTCCATCATAGACTTATATCAAAGCAACAGATTACAGATGTTGAGGTAGAATGCATTTTTAGAAGTCAACTTGTCTAACTTCCTTATTTTACAAATGAAGGAAATAAGACCTGGAAAGGTTAAGTTACAAACCTTGGATAATACAAATAGTACATTTCAACACCCATATTGGAATCCATTCACCCATACTTCAAATCTAATGCTTTTCTTATTGCAACCTTCTCTGCTCTTTACTCAATATGTGAATCAACTGTTACCTGGAATGGCATGCATAGTACACAGCAGTAAACCCATGGAAGATGCTTTTAAAAGGTAGTATCCCTTTTGTGAAACCTCCTGGAACTTTGTGCCTCTGGCACATTCATATTTCACTTTGTATTATTATCAGTTTTGAACATGTCATTCTCTTCTACTGACTGTATGCTCTTGGAGAGCAAGGACCACATCCGATTCATCTTAATAGTACCTCCTGGTGCTTTGTACAAGGACTTGAATGTACTAGCTACTCAAAAACTTTTGACATTGAATCACAAGTTAGAGCTAGGAAAGAACAATTTTACAGAGGAAGCTAAACTGAATTTATTAAATGAATAGAGAACCTAATACAGTAGTAGTTAAGTAAATCTTTTGAGGGAACCATTGTGAGA
This sequence comes from Pseudocheirus occidentalis, assembly GCA_028646575.1. NCBI lineage: Eukaryota > Metazoa > Chordata > Mammalia > Diprotodontia > Pseudocheiridae > Pseudocheirus > Pseudocheirus occidentalis. The sequence goes on from CM053594.1 coordinate 104,021,475, forward strand.
CTGTAGGAAGAACACTGGCTTTAGAATCAGAATATAATCCTCCCTCTCACACTTTCAAACCTATTTCATGTTGGGCAAGTCACAACCTCTCTGGGACTCAGTTTCCTCATAACTGTAAAAAATATATACTTGGACTAAATAGCCTCTGAAGTTCCTTCTAGATCTATGACTCTAAAAAAGTTCACTTTTATTTTTTGCATGTTGGAAAAATAGGGGAATAAAACTCGGTGAATATTCAGTTATGAAGGAAAACATATACCTATTATGTAATTATACATATTATACATATTTGTATATAAAATTTTACATAAAGAATTTAGACTTCTTGAGGGAAGAGATTTTCATTTTTTTCTTATCACGTGCTCTTAATACAATGACTGGTATGATGAAGTAGGTGCTTAATGGTTGTTGGCAGATATACCTTAAAAATCTCCAATGAGGGGAAAACAGAAACAAGTTCATTCAACAAGTCATTTCCACAAACATTTATGCCTACGTGTGTCAGGCAAAACCAAAACCAGTCCTTGTAGTCAAGGAGCTTGCTCGAAGAGACTGGATGTGAAAAAAAATCCTTGAAAAGAAAGATAAATCAAAGTAAAAGCCTCTTTAATTTTCTCTTTAAACTTATTAAAGTAGGCTCCTCGTCATTCTCTAAACTGAAAATGTACTCTACTTCTCAGTCTTTTCTTAAAGCTTCATGAGGAGTCTAAAGAAACGAAACCATAGATGTAAGACACACCGAGACTGTCTAATTTTAAACCCTACGCGGGAGATGAAACATTTTGCTTCTGGGACTTTCGGAACAAATAAATGAACAGATTTGTAGTCGGGTCTCCGAGAAGAAGACAGGCAATTTAGAGTTGGGAGGCGATCGCCCCCAGGGTATAGCGCCCTATGGAGTCCGACTTGCAGCAAAGACGAAGCAGGTCCTAAGTCAGCAACCGAGGCTGCTGCTTTTCTGTTTTGTAGTTTTCGGAACCTTGGGATCACGGGTCCAGAAGAAGCCCGCAAGGGGTTCAGAACTCAGAAGAGCGATCATCCTGCTTTAGGACCTCAGGGAAACCAAAGATTTTCAGGCTTTAGGACCCGGGGGATAACCGGCAGAAGAAAACCCTGAGATGCTGTGGAACACAGCACCACCTACTTATTGAAGCATCAACCCCCTGCCACAAACCTATTGCATCTCTATTCGAAATCTCGCTCACCCTATTTCCCACCGCTCAGTATTAAGGCTGTTTCTTCGCCCAACTTAGAGAGAGGGAAAAAAAAAATACAGTCAGACAAATAGTGACGATCAAAGAGAAGGCAGAGGGGAGAGAAGGCTTGGGGGGGGGTGGTTAGGAGGAACCAAGCTGAGATACCCCCCTCTTAGGTTTCGAGGTGGGGGGCATTGGCTGGGACGTAGCGTCCGTGGCTGGGGACGCAGCCGCACATGCCTCGCCTCTTCATTCCCTTCGGAGAGTCCTTTTCGCGCAGAGAGGAGCTGTACGCCCGCTCGCCCGCTAGCCCGCTGGAGAGGCAGGACTGACTTAGCGGGACTTAGCAGGACTGCCTAGTCTGCGAGGCTCTCCCAGCGCACGGGAGTCTAGCAAACTTTTTTTTCCCCCTTCAGCCCACGTGTTTTTGAGCAGGCTGCCCTGCCTGACACCGGGATGCAGCATTATGCCTGAGAACCCTCGTGCTGCTGAGTCCTCTGTGAAGGTAAGTTGTTCTCTGCCGGAGCGCTGTGACTTCCTCCCCTCTGGGGTGGGCTTTGAACTTAAAATGGGTCCAGGGTGGAGGGGTTGGATAGGAATGTAGGCGCTCCTCATTGCCTGTCCTCCCTTCCTATTACCAAAGGAGCGATTCTTTTTCTCCTCATGCTTTTTCTAGGACGTCTGCTCCGTAGAGATTTGCTATGATTGATTCCCTTGATTGCAATCATGTTCTCATTGAAGTTGTTGCGCGCTCTGATTTAAGGCAACTCCCGAGGCTTAGTTGTGTCTAACTAGAACTGTTCCTTAACTTAGTAAACTCTCATGCTCAGTGTTTCATCCCAATAAGAGAAAATTGATCAGCCTTATAGGGTGCTACTCTTTAACGAGAATGGTTGGTTGATTCAAATGTGCAGACGCCTCTCTGTCTCCCTGCCTTACCTCCCATCCCCTTCCTTTGCTCCTCTTCCCTTGCCAAAAAACACCCTTTCTTGCCTCCTAATCTCGCAGATCCCCAGGACGGAGATGCTGCTGGACGTTAGGGCTTCTGACTCCGCTCTGTAGTAGCGCCTGCCTGACTCTTGGAACCCCTTCCCTCTGGCTAGCAACGATTCACTCTCTACCCTAGCCTCGCCAGTGGTGCCGGGCTCCGCTGATGACCCCTCCTGTTCTCCGACTTTGAGAGGAGTGTCTCCCCCCAACCCAACCGCCCAGATGCAGTTTCGCCTCTTCTCTTTTGCCTTGATCATCCTGAACTGCATGGATTACGGTCACTGCCAAGCCAACCGCTGGAGACGCAGTAAGCGAGGTCAGTATTGCCCAGAGAAGGGATGTGTTGTGTCGTGTGGGAGGAGGCAGAGGGACTTGCGCTCTTCTGGGGAGGTATTATTCACCCTCAACCATACTCAGGCTTCTTGGTCCTCAGATGGCCAACACTGGCCCTCCTCAAACCCCTCCCCCGCTCGGGGAGGGGGCTTTTGCCTTGCGCTTCCCTATCCGGGCAAAGTGGCGCAGCTACCCTTCTCCAGCTTTTAGTATTGCAGCGCCTCTCTGAGAAAGAAAAGTGAGCCCATTTTTGCGCAAGTCGAATAAACGGATTTATACCTTCCCCTGACTCTGGCCACCCATCCTTTCCGCCGATTTAGGTGTTCTCCTTTCCAGTCTTATTCTGTAAGGTTTGCATTTTCTTTTTTGCCTTAAGACCCTGATGAGTTGCTTTCCGGGGCGGGGTCACTCCACCAGGTGTGCAGCACGCAGGCATCCAGTACAGTGGCAAGCTGTTAGGGAGCACTCTTGGGTCCCGGGAAGCGAAAGAATCATAACCTATTTAAATCACGGGAAGCAGGAACAGGTTAGAAGGCCCAGAAAGAAATCCTTCTCGGACTTGTTAGAGCAGGGGTCAAAGGTTTAGAATTCGAGTAAAGATCTGGTGTAACTTTGCAAGTAGAACAGTAACCCTTGGGGAGGCTCCGTAATTGCGCTCACAAATGAAGTACTATAACCAGAATTGTCGCCCCCTCATCTTCATATGTCAGAAGGCAGAGTTCTATTATAAAGCTAGCCTCACTAAATTTTCTTTTTCACTAAGGTTCTCTGATTTCACCAATTCCTCTTTCCTTCTCACAGCCCTGGTGTTAATGCTTCCTTCACCAAATTGCATTCTCTGAATGTTGGGGAGAACAGTTGATTAATTTCGTGGAAATCACTGGGGCGCTTTCTGCTCTGGGGAAGGAGGCTGGTGGTTTCTTTAGGTGATGCTGTGACTGCCATTAATCCTGAAGCACTAGGATCTGGGAGGGTGAGATGAGCTTCAGGTCCCGGTGGGCTCGATTGTCTTCTTCTTGGGATGCAGTGAAGATTGTGTGGATCCTCACGTACTTTTAAGGCTCCAGGAGAGAGCTGTCTTTGTCCTGTTACTCAGCACTTACACACAGGCAACATGCATCTTGGGGCTGATGCTTCTGGGTTAATAGGTCTTGATTTTCCCGGGATATAAACGTCTCGCCCAACCTGTGATGTGATTTGTTTATAACTCACTTGGGATTCAAGCCTCTTACTTTCAGGTTTTGGAGCGGTCTTATCTCCTTGGACTTTTTGAACCTTGCTCAGGATGTCGTTAAGCAATTCCCACCTGTGGGCGATTGCCTAAAGGCTTGGTGGCCTTCTAACTTTTGTCTGGAATGATTTTTTAAAATTCGTTTTTATGTTTCACATCCTAAACATGGTCTCTTTAATGATAACTCCTTGTCAACCTGGTAAACTTTAAGGTAGAATTTTTGAAAATTAGAAAATAGTCGTTGGTGGGGGGAAGGGGAGAGTTATACATTTAACTTGTAAGCACTTTCCCCTCCCCCCAAAGTAGTATTTCAGAGCACTGGTACAATAAAGTTGGCATTATACCTCAGGACAGCTGTATCAGAGAGCTCCCGGTCATATATAACTAAGGCTTAAGGAGGCTTTCATAATAAAACCTGGGATGTTATCTTCTGTGACTGTTATCTGTAGTGATGTTACTGAAGTTTTGACAGAACCTCCTTGCAAAACTTCTTAAATTTTTTCCTCCAAATATTTTTCATTGAGTAACTTGTCTTGCTGATCGATATCTTTTGATGATTTCAAAGCAGCACGAAATATCAAATCTGCTATTTCATTGTATTTGAGTAGTGAGAAACCGGTAACAACACCTAGCAAGCTTTGGTACATTAGATTGGGTTAGTGGAGTATATCATTACAGCACTCATGTGGACAAAAATGATACTGCACTTTGGATAAATAAATTTATTTTCTTTAGTTTCTATGTTTTAATTTAGGTATCTGAAACAAAACCTTATTTCCTGCCCTTCCCCCCCCCCCCATCTTAGTGTAGGATGCAGTTTGGTGTCTCAGCTATCTAAGATACCCTTAAGTGATGGCATTTGGAAAAGCTGATCCAAAATGTATGGTAGTAATTTCGCCAAACTGCTCTTTAGTCTTCATGAAATTCAAATGTGCAGGGACTGTTGCTTTCAAGCACATGCAAATTTTAGGATAGCATTTTTTTTTACCTCAACAATGATTTAGTTTTTATATTTTCCCTAACAGATGGCTTTCCAAAATGCCAAGTTTTTAGCTAAAATGACTGCAGTCTTAAAAGTGACCACACTATCTATGCCAACAAAGGATATACTGTGTCTTTAATTAAATGTGGAACTACTTAAAGTGCTGGCTAGACAGTGTAGGGTGATAGTAGTAATGTTCCTGCTTTACAAATGAAGCTTAAGGGTTGCATTGTGGGAGTATTGAAATGAATAGAGATTTAACTCAAGTTGTGTGAATTATCCCTCTTCAAAAACTTAAGCTGGTTTTAATTGATCTCATGTCCACTGATTGATCTTGGACCAATTGTTGTGTATAGTGAACAATTGGCTTTCCCAAAGGAGATTGATTTAAATTAGTTTCTTGGTGAGTATTTGAGGACTAGCCAAATAATGTCAGTGTTGACAGTTGACATACTAGAGTCTATTGTAGTATCAATGTTTCCTTTTTTTTTTCTTGTCTAGGGTAGGTGGTAGCTTAATATTTCCTCCAAGGCAGAAAGGTGATTCTTTTCTTTAAAAAAAATTCAGGATATCACCCAATGTCTTAAATTTATGCTCTACTAAACACAAAGGCAGAAGTGATATGAAAGTTGGAGAGTACAATTCACAGACTCATATCATAGAATTTTCCTCCGATTTAGATTTTTTTCTCCCTACATATTCCATCTGCAAATAATCAAACCTTCACTGTGGGGTGCACTCAGAACTTCTCTGGCATTCTGTTTAGTCTGCTCTATGATCTCAGATGCTCCATAATATCATTTTCTTAATGAAATAAAATTCTTGGCAGAGATCAGATAATTTAGTCAGTTAAAATCAATTGCATCCAGTCTGGAATAGAAAGCAAATCTATCATTTAACTCTGTGTTTAATTTTAAAATTTAGCTTAAGGATACATAATGGAATGCCAGCCTTTTCTTTCTTTTTTGGAAAGATCTTTGTGCTCTAGGGAGGGTGACAAAGACCCATAAGCAAATATGTATTATATGTATATTATAAAAAACGTATGTGTGTATATATATATTTGAATGGGTCACCCAACAATCTTTTTCTATTGGACTAGCTTTGGAAATTGCATAAAATGAATATGATCTTGATAACTTCATTTGATTTGTCATTAATGATAAATGTAGCAGTTCATACTATTAATCAGGAGGATAAGGATAAGGATAAGAATAAGGATTGGATCTATTTCACTGTCACAGGGAATTCCCAGGTGGGGAAATTCCTTTTACCGATGCTGGTCAATGCCTTCAGCACCTTCTGTATAATTTATAGTCTTAGTTGTCTCTCTAATCAACTATATATAAATAACCACAATGAATGTCTGTTTATGTGTATGTAGAATGGGTTAACTTTGAGAAGTCTATTGACAACCACAGTTTTGTCTATATTACCGCCATTTTCTCCCCCCTCTTCCTGCTTTTTTTTTTTTTTTGGCAGAATGGTCATTTGTTTTAGCTACTATTACACATAATAGAGGTGATTTTTGTTTTGCTCCTTATACCAAAGGTTTACTGGTATAGTAAATTGGATCATTTCATTTTTTTAATTTCAGGAATGACTATAAGCCATATTTCAAGCTGAATAGTTGAAAGGTCAGTAGACTAATCATAGCGTTATTAAAAGTAGCCTCACACCTTTTGTCATTTATAAAGCACCATTCAATGTTGTAACTCCTTGACTTGTTCCTAGCAGTACTTTCGACACAAGTTTACAGTAACTTTTTAATAAAGCACTTTTATGAGAAGGAAGGTTCTGAAATGCATTATTCACACTTCTAGTGCTCTCATGGTGGGGTTAGTGGTATGACAAGTGTTTTCCTGCTATATCCTTTCCTACATCCTACTTTTGCCTCACTACCCTCTTCCCATTTTCATAATATTATATTTGGCTTTTCCAAGAAATTGAAGTGTTTGTCACAAATTGCGTGGTGGTTTTTCTGGCAACAGAGGCTGGAAAAATGAAATATATCAGCCATGAACTTCCATTATATAGCAACATTAATTTGTTGGGTTTTTTTCATTTTTAATTGAAGCAGAGATTTGAAGATATTTGTTTTTATAGGTACTCGTGATAATGGTTTATTCCTCATGTTATTCTTTCAAGCTATAAGAGTGCACATGGAACTTATTAACCTACATTTAAGTGAAAAGGCTTTGTATGCTTGCTTTTCTGGGTTACAAAATGTTTCAGAAAAGTTCATGTGATAACTTTTGCAGCACAGACATGCGTTTTATGGACCACATTCCCTCCAGTTGTAAGTCAGTGAGTATGTCTGGCATATATTTCACCATTTCAGGAAGGTCAGGGAGTTGACGCACTCAGAGCAACACCTTACTTGGCTACTGGATTTTGGAAATAATTTAGGATAGGTAACCTTCTTACCTCAGAGCTATGTTTAATTTAAACTTACTTGCCTTTAAAATCTATCTGGAGCACAGCACAGCACTAGGACAGAGTCCATAGTTAACAGATGACATCTCTCCGTGGTCCTCATCAAATCCTCTTGATTTTATTTAGTCTGATTATTACCCATGAACCATACATGGGCTTGTCTTTCCCCAGCAGATTGCCTTTAGACCAAATGTGTTGTTAATCCTTAATGTACTTGTCCCTCTCTAGAATGATAAATAGCCCAAGGACCATAATAATTTAGCTACTTGTTAGCAACATTCGAAAAGAGATGTGATAAGCATTTGGGGCAAAAACGAAGGTGTCATTTGTGGCTTTGAATTTCTCTTTACTATCCTTTTACTGATAACTAAGAATCAAATATTGGGGAGATTGTATCAGTGCATGCCCATCTTTATGGTTTCATTATGCTTCAGCTGCTCTCATATTGTTCCAGCTGGAAACAATTCTTATCACATCTGATCTCCTAGCACTTCATACTCTTTAGCATTCATACTCATTACATTCTCCGTTGTGTTTTTGAGGTACATTGTAATCTCCTAATAGTCAGCTCCTTGAGGAGCCTCTAAGTTGAATTTGTGTTTATCTTTAAGGACTCAGGATCCTGTAGAATTGATTAATATGCTGTAAATATTAACTTAATGAATGATACTTGATTAAAACTATATTCTTTCTTCACTTGTAAAAATGTTAAGACTATATGACTTTTTAGTGAACTTTAATATTTATATTATGCATGGAGGTCCCAGAAAATGTATCTTAAATATTTTTGGTTTCTCAATAAAAAGGATAAATAACTGTTTTTTATCCCTTCTCTTATACTTTATGCTTATCAGACACCGACCCTTGAAATCTCTGTCCTTTCAAGTAAGTTGCTCATTTTTATCACTAAAATAATGATAAAGATATAAATTAATAAAATATCATTTATTTTTGTCAGGGAGGAAGGAAACATAGATCTTTTTCAAGCTAGACTTTTCCTCTCTCTTTTCTCGTGGAGTCTAATTCTGGACACTTGGGCCTACACTATTTCCTGCCATTTTTGCACAACTGATGTCTTAACCATGAAGTAAGATTGGGTTTGAGCAGGAAAAGATTTACCCAGAATGCAAACTCCAGCAGATGCTACCAGGCTATGGGTACTTGGTACTTGGGCCTAGCTACACATTATTCAGCTATTATCTTAGGGTAAGCCTGGTTATGTTTGTAACCATTTTTTTTTTTGTAACCAAAGGCTGGTCACTAGTTAATTCCTGTTTTTTCCCTCCCCACTCCCTATTGCTCATTAAAATAATCTTTCAGGGTGGGAAAAGGTGGCAGTATATGTCAGTGGAAGGCCTCTTCATACTAATAGTCTTTTGTGTCCTTGTATAAAGAACCTGGACTTTCCTCTGTGTGGGAGTTGAAAATCTTGACCCTAGATTCTTTGGATTTCCCAAGATTCAGAGACATTAAGTAACCTACCCAGAATTGTGCGGGGAAGGGTATTTTGGTGTGAGAAATCATAGGAATGATGAGTTGAACAACAGGACAATAAGTTTTTATACGTTTTTGTGGAAACTGATAGGATTGATTTGTTTACTTGATACACCAGAGTAAGAGGTGGAAAGTAGGTGGGAGGATGGAAGAATGATAGGTATATATTTGTGGCAGGTCTGGAAAATGGCTGGGGTACAACAACAAGGCTGGACTGGGGCTATTGAGATAAGTCTCATCAAACAAGATAGCACAGCATAGCCCTAGGGTGAGTGTTCCAAATCTCGGCTAAGGCATTGCTCTTCTATCTAGCAATAGATGTCTGGAATGAACATAATAAATAGATCCTAGGATGTTAGGTTTCCCCTGGGTCTTTGAGATGGTCTGGCCTACTATACACTTGTAGACTACTTTACCATACTTGTACCCACATAAAACCATACAGATGAGGAATTGTCCCTTGACAACACATGAGTTCATCAAGGTCACATAGAAAGTCAGGGGCAGAGCTGGTACCAGAACGCTGGGTCTGTTGATGTTCTTTCCAGGTGTTTTTGTTTTTGTTTTTCCTGGTGCAGCTTTTAAAATTTTCTATGAAATATTTGAGAAACAGTGTGGCATAGTGAACAGAGAACTAGGATTTGGCATCAGGAAAGTCTGTGGGTTCAGGTTTTGCCTTTGATAAGAATATATAAAATCTAAAATTGTAAATCAGTATCCCGGAGTACAACTCTGAAATCACAAAGCCAAACAATAATCAAAAACATACTAAAGCAATTAAATTGAACATATTATGTTGTGTGTTATTGATTTCAACTTATGTATGGTAAGATTTTCTTTTAACAAGAGATATTTGGAATTTTATACATACACACACTCATTGAAATGGTTAGGGACAGAGAGGAGGGACTATTAATCATGACTTAAACAGGGGTATGATAGAATCCAAGTATATTGAATTATTTTATACTTAATAATGCCTCTCCTTGAGGAGAGTTGGCTTATACCAAGTTTTCTTAGAGTAACCATGAAATTAGTGCCTTAGGGTTTAATTCAGTTTTGTTGGTTAATTCTTTAGGCTTAGAGGAGTTTACTAATTCAAGGGAGTTAGGTGGCATAATGGAGAGCACTGGATCTAGAGTTGGGAAAATTTGATTTCAAATCCTTCTTTAGATGCTTATTAACTTTGTGACCCCAGGCAAGTCACCTAAACTCTGGTCATCTCAGTGTATTCATTAGTAGAATGGGGATAATCATAGCACTTCCTTCCCAGGATTGTTGTGAGGATAAAATGAAATAATTGTAAAGTACTTTGGACTCTTGAAAGTTAAATGCCAGCTATGATTATTTAGTCCCCCAAATTTCCACAGACCTCCTTCTGGTGTTTGTAATAATTTGAAGGGGCCCAATATTTGAGGTGTTCCTGGTAACTTCTTGAATTTTTAAAAAAATTCTTTCACAGAGTAAGTAAGACTATTTGTGAAGTTTTTGATGACGAGTCTTTTCTAATTTAGGACTACTTTAAGTTCCTTTGTTCTTTTTTTTTGGTTGGAGGGAGGGCTGCATTTGTAACATTCTTTTTTACATACCTGATACATTTAGTGAGAATGTATATATATATATATGCACATATAATTATAAATGCAAGAGAATGTTACCAAATCACTGCAACTGTCCCAGTGGCTTTTTGGAAAGTAGTCAACATGTCACTTAATGTTTAATTTATAATGAAGGGAATTGTCTAGAAACTTTTCTAGAGCTTTGGGTGGGTATATTCTGCTTGTGGAATGTTGTAATTTTAATAAAATCATATATTTAGTAGTCTTTTGGAATAAAAAAACACATTGCTCATGACAGTTCTGTGAAATAGGAATTTTAATTTACCATCTCAATTTGTAGTGAGGAAATGGAGACTCAAAGGAGTTGCAATCAATGGAAAAAGCAATTTTTAGTGGGCTTACTATGTGCAAAGTCCTGTGCTGAGCACTGGGGATATGAAAACAAAGTCACTCCATCTCTTGACATTTTATCTGTCTGTCTCCTATCCCTGAAATGCTCTCTCTTCAGCTCTAACTACTGACCTTCCTGCCTTCCATTGATATGCTGTCTTTTCCTGGAGACCTTCCTCAAACTCTCTTAATACAAGTGCCTTCCTTCTGTTAATGATTTATTTGTACCTCATGTATCTTGCTTTGTATATATTTGTTCACTTGCTATTTCCCCCATTAGATTGTAAGCTCCTTGAGGGCAGGGACTGCTTCTTTTTGTACTCTCAGGGCTTAGCACAGTGCCTGTCACATACTAGGCATTTAATAAATGCTCACTGATTGTTTGAAAGCAAAAGTGAAGACCGAGGAGAGACAGGCTCTGCTCTCAAACACTTTATATCCTAATAAAGACAACACAAAAAAGGAAATGGTGCCTGGGTGGGATATTTTGGTTTGGAAAGTTACTACATTAATGGGTATAGTCTAATTGAAGTAGATTGATATATCCTTTCCAGATGTAATGGTAGTATTAATTGGATTGTGGTTCCATAAGTGGAAAAGGAGGGTAGGGGCATGGTTTCTGGATCAGACAGCAATGAAGTTATTGAGAAAATAGCCCAAGGCAAACAACTAGGGCTGTGAGAGTCAGGCCTAAAACAACCCAGGAGTCCTGGCTTCAAGTACCTATGAAATTTCCACTGTACTATACTGCCTCAGTAAGTGATAAGAAAAAGAAAAAATCAGAGCAAGTGTCAAATTCTGTTTCACACATCACCCTTTTAGAAAACCTATTTAGACAACAAAAGGCAGTCTGTTTGCTACACCTTGTGTAGAGTTCATCTCCTTTTAAAAGGTAGCTTGCCACATGCATGTTTAATATGATAACTTGGGAGTAGCAACTGTTGTAACACAATCATCTCAGGATTATCTCGTAAAAGAAACAGATTACCAAAATACTTTGAAAAGGTTAAAAGCTGTACATTTAGAAGATATAAAGGGTTTGGTTAAAATTTATCTGTTGGCATTTGTATCCTTGCAGTGAACCAGTAAATGGGGGCAATGCATAAATTCCTAATTCCTAGTATAGAGCAACGACAAAACTTTCTGGATCTCATATAGTTAATTTTTGAAAGAGCTGGCAGATAGCTCTCCTAAATCCTAGCTAAGTTCCTTTTCTGTAAGTTCATATTGCCTCACACATTTCTGTATCACAACTTCCCTGGCCTCTCACCCTTTTGTTTGGTAGAACCTGAACATCAATAATCAACTCAGACTGAAGAACCAGGACCAATAGAGGGCACACTTGACATCCTTTTCTTATGCTTACCATTATCCATGTTCTGCGAAACTCTTCAACTTGTGGCTGCTGCTTTTGTTCCCCCTTCCCTACAACTCCCCTTCTGTTTCCCTAATCAAGTTATCAGGGGGATGACAGAATATTTAGCCTACCCAATTCTTCTTTTCTGCTATGATTCTATACACTTTCTGAAAAAAAAAGTTACTTATTTTGTATGGAAAACAATATGAGATCTCACTGGCTCCCTTAAGGTCTTCTCTGATGTACCTTTGTAGAAATCTGAGGTGCCATTTCCCCTTGAATCACAAGGGAGTAGCATACTTTAAAAGCCTGAGATATTTGCCCTTCTCTTATCCCTGGGCTGTGTTTTCAGGTGTGAAGGGGACAGACGGCCCATTTCCCTGAATTTATTTTGTCATGAAGGCTCATATAACATACTTTGATGTTTTGGGGGACAAATGAAGAATCAAAATCATTTTCTGGTAATTGTGTGTAAAATGTTTGTGAGAAGCAGTTGATGACCGCTGTGATGGTATGGTGGCACAGTGGAGAAGCCTGGATCTGGAGCCAGAAGACGGGAGTTCAAGTCTTGTCCTTGCCATTTGTTACTTGTGTAATCTTAGGCAGTCCACCTCTCTGGGCCTCAACTTCTTGTGGATTCTGTAAGAATTTCAAGTAAACAGAATAGTATAGGCGTACCTTAGTTTATACCTGAATTTTAAAGAGTTTGTATAAACTTGAGGTTTTGCCAACTTGAATCATAATTTAAACTCACTAGGGTTACTCAGCCTTTTGGGAAAGTGACAACTACTGGATGTTGTAGGAAAACCAGATTTCTATAGGCAGGGTTGGCCATCACTCAGGCATGAGAGAATTGAGATTTAGTATGATGATGATTTGAGGTTTGCTGCAAAGATGGCCTTTTTGTCACCAGCCTGGTGGTGATGGAAATAACTATCAGAAACCCATTCTTTTGGGTTAAAACTTTTGTTCTTATTTATTTGTCTGTCTGTCTCTCTGTCTAGCTATATATCTATATATATGTTTACTTACTTACTTATTGTTTTCAGCATTCAGATTTATAAGATTGTGAGTTCTGAAATTTTCTCCCTCCTTTCAATAACTCCTCCCCAAGATGGCATGCAGTCTGATATAGGCCATACATGCACAATCATATTAAACATATTTTCATCTTAGTCATGTTGTGGAAGATAAAACTTTCATTCATCTCATTGTTAAAAAGCAGTAGAGTAAGGAAGACCTGAGTTCAAAGTCTATCACTGACTTACGTAATGTGTGACTGTGTTACTGTGGATGGGTCATTTAGTTTCTGTGTCCTCAGGAAAATCTCTCTAAGGCACCAAACTGTAGAACAGAAGCTGATCTGTATGAGAAGTTTTCACCATAGGAGTTACTGCACCAATGAAATCAAAGGGCCAAACCCCCACTTTTCTGCAGCCCTCTATCCCCTCTAAAAAAAACAAAACAATTCAGGGTTCCGTAACACTTCTGGCCATTAATAAATGCTTCTTTACATATCTTTGTGAAGTGTGTGGGGGTGAGTGTGAGTGTGAGAGAGAGAATAGGGGGATATCCTAGTACCACTAAGTTCCTAGGTAAAAGGGTCTGCAAGAGGAATATGAGGACTAAAAACGAAGGAGTATAGAGTAGTACAAAGTTAAGCTAAATTTCCTAAAGTAAACAATTTTATCTTGATATATAAGATAAATCATTGAATTGAGCAGTTTAGGATGCTGGAGTTGGCTCTGTAGCTAGATTTGTCTGGTGAAGACACTCAAGAAGGTTTCTGCTGTTCTTTATAAAAATACTTTAAAGCTTAATAATCATTTTTGGAGAATTGCACATTTAAGATATTTGTCACAGGCAATACAGTGTGATCTACGTAGCCATGTCCTGTTTCATTCATGTTCTTTTTGTAATGTGCTTGATTATGCAGGTTATGGTAATATGATTTCATTGATCATAGGTATCCTTTTAAAAAAATCTTTAGATTTGATGAAATTCTGGAAGTTTTACATATGTAAAAGACTGAGAGACTTAAAGGGGGAAAAGTCCTTTGGATTACCGGAAAACTTATTGTAACAACTATGCCTAAAAGCATCTGTTGTTTAGTCAAGATCAGATGAGAAATTAGACATCTCATTTGAATGCTTATGTTCCTTTGAGTCTACTACTTAATTATTTTGGGCCTTAACTGCAGATACAGTATTTTTATTTTGGAACCTTAATTACTTTAATTTTTATGATTTTTATGGACTTGTGCAGAGGATGGAAACAATAGCAGATCACTGCAGATTAGTTATAAAGTAGACAGGCTTAGTCTTGTCTACATGTAATCAAGAATTTTTATATTAATATTTCTATGTGGGAGACAAGAAAAGGATATTTTACTTTCTCTAAACAAAAAGAAAATCAAAGAAGATATTAGCCTGATTCTTATATGTATATAAGTTAGTTAGACTATATCTGGATTAGTGTGTTCAGTTCTAAATGAGACCTTTTAAGAAGGATCTTGATATAGTCTAAGATGATAATGATGCTGAGAGGCCTTGGGATTATGCCTTAGGAGGAGGAAGGAACTGGGGCATTTAGGGTGGGTAAGAGATGATTTGGCAGTGGGAATGGGGAGGAGTGATAGTTGTATTCCAAGATGAGGGATTAGATTTTTGTTGTTGTTTAGAGTTTTGGTTTTTTGTGTTTATTTTTGCTTCTAATTCTGCCATTGTAATGGCAAGCAAAGAAGTACTTAGTGCCTTGTTTCAGCTATTTAATTATCCAGCACCTTGTTTCAGTTCAAGTTTCCTTTGAGCCTTGCCCATGATTATATCAAGTCTTTGTTAAGAAACAGAACCTGTGAACCGACAAGGTGGGACTTGCCAAAGACAAGAACAGGAAGGACATAAGAGATGGGTGGAACAGGGAGGAGCTAATGACCAGATAAAAAGCTGAGCACAAGCTGAGAGAGAGCAGAACTGAGAAAGGAACACCTGTGGTGGCAGAATTGGGAAGGAGAAAACTTGTGGTATCCTGGCACTCTCTTCTATCTGTGTTGATTTGTGCTTGTAATACTTCGTACAGAAGCTCTAGGACCTTACTGGAAGCCCTGAAAGAGGATTTTTTTTGTTGTCTGTTTATAGAAGTCCTGGAACAGGGCTTCAGAGGTGCTGGGACTATACCAACAATTTTTGTTGAGTTCTCAGAATTTGTTTATGGGTCTGTGTTGATTTCACAGACAGAAAATGAATTGATGATGGTGCTGGCAATGTGGATGAATGCTATCTTGGCTCTGTTAAGCTTTGTCTTCCCAGAAACAGAAACTATGAAGGACTTGAAGTGGACTAGACACTGTGAGTTTCAGTATGGAATGGGAACTGGATAAAGAACTGGATGAGGAACTGGAGGAGGAGCTGGATGAGGAGTTGAGAAGTGCCTACCTTTGAATCCAGGTGACAGCTGAGTAAATTCAGGCAAAAGCTGGGAATATGGAAGAGGAAACATGGAATTTGGGAGCCAGCCTCGGTGAAGATGAAAAGACTTCTCCTTGGGTACTTAGTGCTGACTGAGAAGATCATGATTTATCCTTACCTAGGGGTGGGAGAAGTTTGTACTCTGTACCTTGTTCCTCTTAAGGACGATTGGAAACTAATCTCCAGTTAAGAAAGAAGACTTTTTGACTGAGATATTAAGACACTGTGGAGAACTTTGACCTTGGTACTTTGTGTCCCTTAAGGAGGCTTGCTCCTTAAGGATGATTAAGTTAAGGACTTACTGAATGATGTCTTTTGTTTAAAACTATGTGACCACTTTGGTTAAAACTATGTGGCCACTTTAGTGAATTATGTTATAACATTGTGAATCCTGTACTTTGGTTTCTGTGAATGTTTGGCTTCAATTTACTGCTGAAAAAATAAGAGTTCATTATACTATGTGATCAGAACCTTAAAGCTGATTATAGCATCAGTTCTCCAGAAAGCTGCTTGAGCTTGACTTTACAGCCATCTGTCTCTAAACAAAACAATCTAACCCAGCTTCTACATGGTATCCCTCCAGATACTTGAAGACAACTCTTGTGTTGCCTTTAACTTTTCTCCTTTCAAAGATTAAAAAAAAACCTAGTTTTTTCAGCCAGTTCTTACGTGGTATAATGTTGATGTTTTTTACCATCACGGTCACCTTCCAGCCTTTCTAAAATGCAGTTCCCAGAAATGGATACAGTTATTAGAAATGTGACCTCACAAGGGTAGAATACAGCTATATAATACCTTTGGTCCATGTCTTAATGTAGCCTAAAATTGTATTAGTTTTTTTTTAAATCTGCCATATCACAGAGTTGGCTTAAACTTCTGTTCATTTAAAGTCCCATATATTTTTCTGATATACTATTGTCTAGCTATGCGTCTTTCATGTAGTACTTATAAACTTTATTTTTCAAACCCATACATACAGTTTTATCTTTATGGTTATTTAATTGATCTGATTAGATTTGAATGCTTTAACCTTTTAGAGAAATTGTTGGATCTTGACCCTATTATCCAGTGTGTTAAGATTCCCAGCTTCATGGGATATACAAGTGTTATAGATATACCATCCATAAATTTATACTTGTCATTGATAAAAATGTTAACCATACAGGGATACAGGCTAATCCCTAAGACCTTCATGACTGACAACTGTTAAAGTTTGACAGTCAACCTCTAACTGTTAATGATTCCTCTTTTTTGGATCTGGCCATTCAGTTAGTTCCAAATCCACCTAACTAGACTGTCACGTGGCTTATATCTCTTCATCTTGTTCATAAGAAGAGTAAAGGAGACTTTACCCAGATTTTTACAGCACAGATGTATTTGTAGCTTTCTTCTAATGTGACAGTTTGGTAATCTTATCAAAAGACAAAAGGAAGTAGTGTCCATGAAGTTATCCTGGTTCTCTTTTTCTAGGGGTTCATTAACCATCTCTTTAATAATATATTTTAGCATTTTTCTAGACATTGAAGTCAGATTCACTGGCCAGTGGTTGACATTTTCTGTTCTTTTTTCTTTTTGTGAAAAAACGGGACATTTGTTGATTTCCAATCTTGTGAGACTTCTCCTTGATCTTTCACTGACTGCTGCTCAGCACTCTTATCTATGAACTCTTATAAGTTCTGGGGTCTTATTTTTACATCTAACTTTATTGAAGTTATAGTTTCAACTTTTAGTTTAATCTTTAAGGTTTTCTATACCATCATATCATTTCCAAAAAGCAGCACTCTTGTTTTCTCATTACTTATGCTTATTCTGTCCATTTATTTTTATTTGTTCTGTTGCTATAAGTAGCATTTTTATAAATATATCAAGTAATAGTAGCAATAGTAGACATTTTTACTTTGCACCTGGTTTTATTGAGAAAGGTCTCTACTATCTATTATATAAAATATTGGCTCTGTGTTGTTGTTTTTTAGTAGTTGGAGGCTTTATTTAACACAAATAAAAATGTGCAAAGCTTTTTTTACCCATTTTCTTCATTCCTCAGTCTAGCATTTGGATTGGTGATCTTGATGGCTAGCTAAGCTGCTCTCTCAACAATAACTTTCCGATTCTTAGAGGACACGTTGTGAGCAATCTTAGCAGAGTACAATTTGTTGCACATCAGGAGCACTTCTAGCTCTTTGAAGTTGTGCACCAAAAACTGCCTGAATCCACTTTGGCAGCATGTGTTTTGTCTTCTTATCTGGCCCTTGAATCTCCTTCACACCCTGTTGTCAGTGCCTCTTGGTTTATGTGTTTCTCTTGATCTTGACATATCTGTCAGACTGGTGCCCGATGAACTTCTTGGTCCTCTTCTTGACGATTTTCGGCTTCACGAGGGGTCTGAGGGCAGGCATGGTGCCGGCAAAGAGCTAGTGGCCTCTCCACGGGAAGAGCTGACAGAAAGAGCAGCTCTGGATTTTTGATAGATACTATTTAACCTATATTTTAAACACTATTCATACATTTCTTTTTACTTTAGTCATCAAATGAGATTGTATTAGCTGAGTGCTTTGAAGATCTTTTAAGTGCTATATAAATGCTAACTATCATAATTATTATTGGCCTATAATTGAGCAACAATTGAGCAACTTGGTTTTCCTCTCTTAAAAACAGATTAACTAATTGTTTATTTCATTAGTTTATTTAAAAGCAACTCTTACATTTATTTAAAAGTTAAATGGGCTTGATGTAATTTGGTTAAACTCTTCTGAGGTTTTCAGAAAATGTTTTGGGGTGGGTAGGGTTTTGAATTTGTTGCATTTCTAGTTTTTAGTTGCATGCCCAATTTATCAGTTCTTTTGTTGATGAAGGTGTTTAGACTTAGATCTATTTCCCTTCAAGAACTGCTTTGGTTGCATACTAAACATTTTGATTGGCTGCTTCATTGTTATCATTTTCTTAGAAATTATTTATCCTTCCTAATATGTGTTTTTTGAACCACCAGTTCTTTAGGGTTAAATTTTTAGTCCCCAATTAATTTTAATTCTTTCTTCAAAGGCCCTTAATTTAATTCTTATTGTGTTGTAGTTAGTAAAGTATATGCTTAAAATCTTTTTATATGTGTGTGAGATTTTTATGTCCTAGTTCATGAACAATTTTTATAAAGCTGCCAAGCACAGCTGAAATACGCGTTCCTTTTTCTTCTCATTCAGTAATTAAGAGATTCATCATATCTAACTTTTCTAAAATATATTCAGTCCTTGACTTCTTTACATTTTTATTATAGATTTTGCCTATTATATATTTTGCTTTCTCAGCTTTTATAATCTTGTTTTCTCATTTTCACTATAATTTTTCCTTTAAATGTTTTGATGCTATGCCATTCAGTGCAATTTATCATCTATGGAATTTTTTTTTTT
>CM053594.1:104040810-104069528 GCA_028646575.1 Pseudocheirus occidentalis
TTCTCCTCATTGGCTTTCTGGGCTTCCTTTGCCACCTGAGTTAATTTGCTCTTTAAGGTGTTGTTTTCTTCAGTCAGGGTGTTAACTCTCTTTTCATGACTTTCTCACATCATTCTCATTTCTCTTTCCAGTTTTTCCTCCACTTCTCTTATTTGGTTTTCAAAGTCCTTTCTAAGTCGATCCATAGCTAGTAGGCATTTTTCCAGTGTCTTGGAAGAATTTGGTGAGGGAGTTCTGACTGAGTTGCCTTCCTCCTGCTCCATGCATTGATCTTTTTTGTCCACAAAAAAGGATTCTAGAGTTTTATTGCTGTTCTTACTTTGCTTCCTTTTCCTCATGTTGGCCAGTCTATTAATTGCTTGGGTTTTTTTTTTAGCTCTGTAGAGCTCTGCTTCCTGGAGGGGGAAAGCTCTGTCCCAAATTGCTGGGGCCTTCACAGCTGCCAGAGCTATTAGTGGGGTGCTTCAGCCCCCCCCAGCTTTGACTCACTGAAAGCGCACCCCAGGACCACCACTCAAGACCATGATCCAGATCCAGGCCACTCAACGCAAGAGCCATGGGCCCTGATCAGTCACCTCAGCCCCCCTGCTATCTGCAGGCTGAGGGCTCTGAAGCAGCCCATTGGAGGCCGCTGCTGCTCTCAGCCGTTCCTGCTGCTACAGCTGCCTCCCACTGCTTCCTTGCCCTGGGAGCAGTTTGGCCAGACCCGCTCTTCTCCCCCAAATTTAGCAAAATCCACTGACCTTTCTCTTAGCCTTTTTTTCTTCTCACCTGATAAATGTGGTAACTGTGCCTTCAATGCAGGTGATCTGCTCTCCTATAGACTCGACTCTGCCCGATGCCCTGGGTCCTGGCCGGCCAGTTTTCAGCTGCAGCTCCCAGACTGCTGTGAAGAGCCCCACCTGCTGAGCTGCCTGTAGCAACAGATGTGTTTTTCTGTCTTTTGGAGAGTTTTGGAGCTTGAAAATCTATTTAGAGTCCCATTTTATGAGTTTTTAGCGTGTTTGTGTGGGAGCTGTGGTGATTTGCTGCTTCTACGCCGCCATCTTGGCTCCACCCCCCTTTGCCTCCTTTTCTTATTCTAAATTCCAGCCAAACAACATTACAGCGTGTCACACATTCTTACCCTCTTCTCTTCCTGTGTCTTTGCTCATGTCAGCCCCCATTCCTGGAACAGGCTTCTCTTCTCTAATGTGAATACTGAAATGCTTAGTCTAGGTGTCACAACTTTAAACCATACAGCTAAGTTATTTTTCACCTTGTCAAATTTTAAATAACACTTTAATGCTGCCTTTTTCTTTCATATTTACCTGTAAGAATGTTATATCCTCCCTCGAGAATATTAACTCTTCAAGAGTAAAGATTGTTTCATTCTTTGTATCGATATACCTAGCACCCGACACATTAGGTTTGATTATTATACTACATTTTGTAAATGTCGTTGTTGTGCATATGTTTCCCTTTCTCAGATGGTCAGTTCTTTTAGAGCAATGTTTCTGTGATGTTTATGTATTTGAACAATACCTAGCACAGTGTTTCACATACTCTATGGAGATATATACATTTGGGATTAATAAAAATAATTACTTACATTTACTTGGTTACCTGTTAGTCCCTGAATCCCACTTCACAAAAATACTTTGGGAATTATTATAAACTTTCACATTGTTCTGTGTTAATCTTTTTCTTTAAAAAAATCAACCAGTAAATATTTATTAAGTGTCTTTTATGTTCCAGGCACTGTGCAAGGAGTCAACAGACAGTCCTTACCCTCAAGGAGCTTCCAGTCTAATGGGAGACACAACAATTGACAAATATGTACAAACAAGCTATATACAACTGGGAATTAGAAGGGGTTGGGAAAGGCTTTCTGTAAAAGATGGGATTTTAGTTGGAACTTAAAAGACGTCAGGGAGGGCAATAGGCAGAGATGAGGAAGGAGAGGGATTCCGGCCATAGGAAAAAGCTAGACAAAAATACCTAGAGCCTTGCCTGGAGCCTAGAGATGGAGTGTCTTGCTTGTAGGTCAGAAAGGATGCCATTGACTGAAGAATTTGTGGTGGGGAGTAAGATGTAAGAAGACTGGAAAAATAGAAGAGGGCTAGATTTTGAATGGCTTTGAATACTAAGCAAAGGATTTGAACCTGAAAGTGATGGGAAGTCACTGGAGTTTATTGAGCAGGAGAGTAACACGATCATTTCTTTGCTTTAGAAAAAACATTTTCATGGTTAAAAGGAGGATGAATTAAAGTAGGTAGAGACTTGATACAGGGAGACCCGTCAGCAGTGTATTGTAGTAGTCCAGGTATAAATAGAGAACAGTGGCAGTCTTGGAGGAGAGAAGGGGAAATAATTGAGAGGTGATATAAAGATGAAATCGACCATCCACAGGTCTTGGCAACAGATTGGATATGGAGGGTGAGATAGTATTGAGTCCAAGATGACACTTAGGTTAAGAACCTGAGGGCCTGAAGGTTTGCATTTTCCTCTTAATGAAAGTAATATGAAAAGGACAGGGCTTTGGGTGGAGATAATGATTTCTATTTTGGGCGTATTGAATTTAAGATATCTACTGAGCATCCAGTTTAACTTGTCTGAAAGGTAGTTGAAGATGTGAGATTGGAGGTCAGCAGGGAGTTTGAGGTAGGAAAGTTGGGTTTGAGAATTACCAAACATAGATGCAGTCATTAAATCCATGGGAGCTAATGAGATCACCAAATGAAGTAGAATAGAGGGAGAAAAGAAGAGTATTCAAGTTAGAGAGTAAGATCTGAAAAAGGATCTAGTGGAGACAGAAGACGTTGTAGGATAAGAATCAGGAAAGAGTATTGTCCTAAAAAACCTAGAAAGAAGAGAGCATCAAGGAGGAGAGAATGATCAAGAATGTCAGAAGCAAAAGAGAGGTCGAGGAGAATGAGAATCAAAAAAAGGCCATTAGATTTGGCTGCAAAAAGATCATTAGCAGCTTTGGAGAGAGAAGTTTCAGTGGAGTGACCTGAACGGTCTGAAGAAATTTTAAGGAGTTAAGAAGAGTGTGAGAGGAGAGAAGGCAGAGGCAACCTATTGTAGATGGCTTTTTTGCGTAGTTTAGCCACAAAGGGCAGAAGAGATAAAAGACAATAATTAGTGATGAGAGACTGTTGTATCTACCAACTTTGAAACACTGTGCAGTGTTAATAGAACCTAGACTTTTCAGTCAGAACTGGATTAAAATCCCAGCTGCCATTTACTACCTATGTGACCTTGGGTAAGTCACTTCTCCCCCCCCCCGCCCCAGTCTCAGTTTCTTTATCTGTAAAATGATAGCTTTAGAGTAGAGCACATTTCAGCCTCCTTCCAACTCAAGAATGCTATAATCACAGTGACCTTAGTTTTATATTTAATTTCAATGAATACTAAATAGTATTATAGGGAGCTTTTGGATATTACACATAATTTTTTCCCCTCCTTTCAGAAGTATATTCAATTTATAAATGTTGCTTAAAAGTTCTTACTCTGCTTTGAATGCTGAGGCATAAGGTATTGGGTCTATACGCCCATGAAATTTCTATAATTAAATTCATGTTTAATGTGTGGGCAAAAGAGCCCCTTTTATGCTTCCTGGCTTTTTATTATCTTCTGTAATCTGAGAAGATTCTGACTAGAGGTTCTTTAAGTATTTGGGTAACTGAAGGAGGTATGTAAAATGCTGTCTCAATTACAGCTATAAAACCAATCTACCACTTCCTCTTCTCTGTACAGGATACGGGACCTAAAAGACCACAAGCATAGCCATTGCCTTTCCAAATTAATACGTGCTCTTTAATCACTTATCCATAATGTTTGAAATGGCCTGCTTCTAAGTACTTTGTTCTTAGTACTACTTACCTACACAAGATCACAGTATTAAACCTTTATTAAATTAAGTCTGGTTTATGCTGTATGTGCTTTTACAAATAACAGGGTTGTTCATAGGTACTCTCCACCTCACCCGCAGTGATATTGCTGCTCTGCAGAACAGAGGAAGTCAATTTATTCTTCATTTGTACATCCCTTTCTCTAAAAGTGTTCACATTCTGTTGGTTTCTTAACTCCCCATCTAAAATCAAAGCATATCATTTTTGTTCTGATACCATATGCTATGTCTTATCTGATCCTCATGCACTTAAACTCAGGTTTCCATGACAAAGACACAGTTGTTTCCTTACTGATTGGATTTAACAAGAAGCTGGTGCTCTCCAGGCAGGAGTGCCTCATTTCCTAAAGGTCCCTTGGTCATGAGAGTATATCTGTATGGATCCTCAAAAACCTTAAGGAACTGCCCTCATTTCTGAATTTCCTGGATTCTGTTGAAAGGAGTATTTTATATTCCCTGGCAATAACCATGAAGAGCACTGATTTGAGCTCCTTCTGAAGAGTAAATCAGTAATTGGGCCAGCCTTTAACACTATTAGAGTGAAATCATTCCAACTGATGAATTGAGAAATGTTGTATCAGAATAAAGAAGCATTGAGGGAATTTGTAACTGTTCCCATTCCCCCTGATTTCATTTTTATTTTGTAAAGGAGATATCATAAGATGACAATAAATTGTCATTTGATCAGGAATTTGTAAAAGGCTTGCTTAATATAATAACCAGCTTGTATGCAGCTCTTTAAGGTTTGTAAAGTACTTTCTTAAAAACACACACACACACACACACACACACACACACCTTTTTTGAGCCTCACAGTAACCCTGTGAGATAAGTGCTAACTCCCGTTCTACAGATGAGCAAACTGATAGATTTGTGAACTGATTTCCTGTGGCCGCACAGCTAGTAAGTATCTGAGGATAGATTTAAACTCAGGCCTTCCTGTCTCTAAGTCTAGTGCTTTATTCTTCTCTCTATCCTAACTGAGGAATTGGAATATCATCCTTGTCTTTATTTTAAACTAGTATTTCTCCACAGTGGTTCAAAGAGAATGTTTAAATATTTAAGGGCAAACTTTTCTCATTTTTCCCCCTTATAACATTTACTATCTGTTCTTATCTTTTGTTGAATAGCTGATACCTGATAGGTAAGTTAGTACAAATACTCCTCATGGGATTATTGTGAAAGTCATATCATAATTTTTGTTAATGATGATGATGATTACTAGTGTTTATATATAGCATTCTGAGGTTTGCATAGCACTTTACAATGATTAACTTTCAACAGCCCTGTGAAGTGCTATTATCCCCGTTTTACAAATGAAGAAACTGAGGCTGGGAGAGGTTAACTTATTTTTCCAGGGTTGTAAAACTAGTAAGTTTCTGAGGCAAAATTTGAACTCGGGGCTTCCTGATTTCAGATCTAGTCTCTTCTCACTGCCAGCCAGCTTGCTTTCAGAATGAAAAGTGCTCTCTAAATATTAGCTGTTACATTTGCCTTGGGGAAAAGTTTTGAGGGATACAGGGAGAAAATTTGGTGGTTGCATATGTATTATTACTGCATATTGGGTCAGATAAGTTTATAAACTCTTGGAGGATCGAGTGAGAGAATATTTGTGAAGTGCTTAGCACAGTGTCTGGCACACAGTAGATGTTTAATGAATGCACGTTTCCTTCTTTCTCTTTCCTTGGAGAACAGAAACTGCAGGGTTTTTTTTTTAGTATTTTGCAGTTAGGGAGAGGGATAGGGACTGTGGACCTGTGATCTTATGGGAACAGGAAACTACTGGAGGAGGAAACTCCCTGTTATCTATATGGATCATTACCTTCTCTGCAACTTAGTGTCTTAGTCTGGTTTAGAGCAGTGGTATCACATCAAATAGTAATGGAGTAACTAATCCATACCCAAGTCTTCCTATGGGCTGCATATTAATTTAGTTTTAAATGTAATATTATTAATGTTTTATTTGTTAAATTTTTCCCAATTACATTTTTTTCTAGGTTGGATTGCACCTGTGAGTGTTTTGAGCTGTGCATGTGCACACACACCACATGTTTGACACCTCTTATTTAAAGCAATTTGTTTTAAACATAATGGAAGGACTTGAACCCAATTCTTGCTATATCCAAGAACAGTACTTTTTTTTTCTCCTTAGACCATGCTGCCACATGGTTAGACCTTAAAAATATTGATTGAATTTAATTTTGTATGACTTTAAGAACATATTTACTTAGTAATCATTCAAATACTTGTTAAACTAAGCAGGTACTTTAGATGGAACTAGTATAGTATGCTAATTATATCATCTCTTATTCTAAAAAAATCTCAATTAGCAGCAGTTGACTAGTATTTATTCAAAAGTAGTAATAAAATCGTATTAAAAGTTTTTTTTGATAGGCCTTATTTTAAAGGCAGCGAGGTTTAGTGACAATACTTGGTACTCCGTGTCAGAGAAGCTTGTATAAAAATCTTGAATGAATTGTATAACTATACTGAGCTTTAATTTCTCTCTATGTGTGTCAGGAATAAAACTTTTCAGTTCTTATACAAATGTCAGCCACTTTCATTGGTGGAGTTGAATTGAATTTGAAGCCCACTGGCCTATATTTGTAGACTCAGTTCTCTATCCTCTGTGAAAATCAAGAAAACATTTGATTTTTCTAATAGCGTGGCAGCGCTAAATTTTCATGGTTTTACTGCCAGAAGTTCATCAATTAATCTACCACTTGAAAGTCTGGGGATTTCTATTTTCTCATTCATTCAAATGGAATTGAACATGCCTATGAAAGTGGGGAAACATTCTCCAGTACCTACAGTGCCACCACTACCACAGACTGAATATGGTTATTGTAAAGTTTACTCGATTATTAGTGAGTCACATTAGTATTATTCAATAACCGATAACATTTATTAAGTGCCTACTAAGTGCTAGGGATACAAAAAAAGGCAAAAGAAAGTCCATGCCCTCAAGCTCACAATCTAATAATGGAACTCTTTCCATGCCCAAAAATATATCAAAAATATCACCCTTGGGTCTACAATTTGCTGTACTGCGTAGTTGTGATGTGTGGGCTTTGTATTGCATCATATAAGCAGGCTGGACCAGTTTCTTCATTTGTTGTTTTCATAAGACATGGTGCTCCAAAAATTTCATCTTAGGAGCATACAATTCACTGTGATGATGAGATAGTTTTGTTCTGTGCATGATACAAGAGATGTTACAAGAGATAAAATGTGATGTTTCCTTTATATACTAGCTATAATTTCTAATGGCAGTTATGAGAGTTTGACACATAACTTCTATCCTAAATGTCAGTAGCAGAAAGTAGCCACCATCATAAACATGCTTCTCCATCTAGATATGACTGAAACCTGGTTCCTCTCTTGTAATACAACCTCCCTGTCCACCCTTTCCAGGATATCCTTGACTGCTACTTCATTCTTCTCAGCTCCATTGGTGTGTGTGGGGGTGGTGGTTGGAATATTCCTTGCTCCCAATTGCTACTTCCAGATTTCCCCCCTACTTTTATCAGTCAGTAACCTCTTTTCCTTTGAGGTTTATTTTATTCATATTTACCACCCAATCAAATTCAAGTTGGATGTTATTGATAGACCCATAGGTCAGTGATATGAGTATCTGATTAACAGTTCTTCTCTCCTTCCCAAATCCTACCCTCATACTTAGGGACTTCAACATATATATTGACTCTCCCTCAAACACCCTAACCACTCAGTTCCTCAACATACTCACTTTCATGAGTTGTTCTTCCATCCTATTTCAACCACACACAAAGATGGTGATACTCTTGATCTTGTCATTGCCCACAAATATATCCTCCCTATGTTCCAGATTTCTTAAATCCCCTTATTCAACCATAATCCATTGGCTTTTACCTTTTCCCTCTTCCTTCCTTTACAAAAACCCAATTTTCTGTACACATTGTAATCTCTGATTCCTTGATCCCTCAACTTTCTCTTAGGGCTTCTCCCCTGAACTAGCCATTCTCTCATCTCCTCATATTGTCCTCCTGGTGAGTCAGTTAAACTTTGTAACATCCTTCTTACTTGAATCCCTAAACCCTTATCATATCATTAATTATACACAGGCAAACAAGCCTCAGCCTTGGATCACTCCCACCATTCGCTGTCTTAGCTTCTATATACATGCTACTGAAAAGATAGAGAAAATCACACAACCATTCTTACTGGATCTATGAAAAATTTTGTTACTGCAACTGGGAAATAAGATATACAGGTACTGGAGTATCCATCTTGCCCTACCAGAAAGTCAGAGGGGTGATGGGGGAGGATATAGGAGAGAGCAGATTGAGGGAGGGGGTACACAGTGGGATCACTATTTTGGGCTGGTGGGTAGGGAAAAGACAGGGAGAAAATTTGTAAATCAAAATCTCATGATATAAACTGAAAATAAACAAAGGTTTTTAAAAAAATTTGCTACACAAGCTCAGCTGGGCCCTCACTGCTGCCAAGAAATCCTACTATACCTTCCTTTACAACTTAGTATCCTACATTCTGCAACTTTTTCAATTTTTTTCATCCCTCCTCAAACTTCCCATGGCTCCCTCTCCCTTGGCTCTCTCAGATGAGAACCTTTTTTCTTATTTACAGAAAAAAATGAGATCATTCATCATGAGTTTTCCCATCTCCTAACACTTAACTGCCTTCTATTTCCTCCTTTACCTTTGTGCACATGATGAAGTGTTCTTACCCCTTAATAAGACCAACTCCTCTACTTGTTCAGGTAATTACATTCCATTCTGTTCCCTCCAACAGGTTTGCTGTCTTTGTCATCCTGACTTTGTCATCCTGATTCTCACTTATTTTCAATCTCTCCCTTTCTATTGGCTTGTTTTCTACTTCTTATAAATATGCATGTCTGCTTCATCCTGGAAAAAAAACCCAGCCAGCCTTTCCTTAATCCTTCAGTCCCTGCTATTTTCTTATATTTCTTCTGTTCTTTGTAGCTAAACTCCTTGAAAAAGCCATCTATAATCGTTCTGTCAACATTCTTTCCTCTCACTCTCTTCTTAACCCCTTATAATTGGTTTCTGACTTCAGCACTCCATGGAAACTACTCTCTTCAGAGTTATTATTGATATTTTAGTTGCTAAATCCAGTGCTCAGTCCTCCTTCTCCTTGGCCTCTCTGCAGTCTTTGACATTGTTGATCACACTATCCTTCTTAGTACTTTCTTCTCTCTAAGTTTTCAGGACAGCATTCTCTCCTGATTCTCCTCCTACCCATCTGACCACTCCTCTGAATCCTCTGTTGGACCCTCTTGCAGATCACACACTCTCTAAGTGTAACAGATTTCTGTCCTGGGCACTCCTCCTCTCTTTTCTATACTACTTCACTTGTTGATTTCATCGGCTCCCACCGATTTAATTAATATCTCCTTCCTAATGAATTTCAAATCTGCCTTCTTACTTGAAGCTCCCCAAGACTTCCAATCTCAAGTGCAATAACTTTTCAGATATCTCACACTAGAGGTCCAGTGGACCTCTCAAACTCATTATCTTTTCTCCTAAACCCTTGTCTCCTCCTTCTTCACCCCACACCTTCCCTATTATTATAGAATACAAAACCATTCTCCTGGTTCCTCAGGAATACAATGTAGGACCCTTCCCTGTCTGTTATCCTCTATAGCCAGTACTAATACCACTCAAGTTCAGGCCCTCATCATCTCATAGCCAGGACAGCTGTAATGGTGAGTTTGCTTCCCTCCAATCTCTCTCCATTCCAATCTACCTTCCATTTAGATACTAAAGTGATTTTCTTAAAGTTCAGGTTTGACTAAGTCACCTCCCTACTCAGTAAAGTAACTTGGAGGGCTCCCTATCAACTAAAGGGATATAGAAAACAAAACAAATATAAATACTCAATTTGGCATTCAAAGCCACTCACAACCTAGCACCCTTCTACCTTTTCAGCCATTTTACACTTTATTCCTTGACATATTCAGTTCAATTCAATAACACTGATTTCCTACTTGTTCAACAAAGAAGACATCCATTTCTTGCCTCTGGGCATTTTCTCTGGCTATCTCCATTTCCTGGAATGTTCTTCCCATTCAACTCTGCCTTCTCTGGCTTCCTTTTATTCCCAACTAATTTCCCATCTTTTCCTGGAAGTCTACCCCAACTCCTCTTAAGACTACGGACTTTTTTCTGTTACTTATTTCCTATTTATTCTGTAGATAGCTTTCTTTGTGTATATTTGCTTGCTTTTCTCTCCCATTAGAATGTGAACTCTTTGAGAGCAGGGACTGTATTTTGTCTCCTTTTGTATCCCAGTACTTAACTCAGCCCCTGTCACATTGTAGGTATATAATAAATGTTTACTGATTGATTGAGTACCCTTCATAAGACAGCCTTTGTCATTGAGAACAGAGGGAACACCAAAAAACCAGAGGGGATGTTAGTGCTGAGATTTTCAATGAGATATTCTTAGTAGACATATGGAGGCATGAGACCTATATTCAGAACATTTCAACTTTGATTGTTACTTGTATGTGTGACCTTGGGCAGGTCTCTTCCTCAATTCAGCGCCATTCTTTATGCAGCTTACCTCACAGGACTGTTGTGAGGATCAGATAACTCTGTAAAAACAGAAAAAGCAAAAAGAAAAAGAAAAAAATATATAAATGTTCATTGATACTATTTTACCTGGGGGATGGGGGAAAGGAATATGATTGTTTTGTCTCTTGTTAAGGATTTTTCATGAGTATTTTTGAATACCTATCAATGAACACATTTATATAGCCTTTTATGGTGGATTCAAAATGACTGGAAAGTTTGTGATGTCTGTCTTCAAAGTACTTGAGTATTTAATCCAAGGCTAGATGGCTCTCTATCAAGCATCTTGTAGAAGGAATTGCCATCCCTTTTAGAGTGGGAGTAGATGATCTTTAAATGTTTATAATTGCAGTCTGCTGAGGAAATGCAAAATAAGGAAAAGATAACTGAGGAGTAGAATTGGAGACAGCCTCATATAAAAGGCAGAGCTGGTGATTTAGATCCAAATAGAAAAGGGCTAGAATGTAGATTTTACTGTAAAGATGCACTGGCATTTTGGTAGTCCAGTGAAGTTGCTTTGCATTGAATTCCTATTGATTAGATTTAGAATTCAAAATGGATAACTACCCCCATAGAACCTAAATACACTGTGATTTCATATAGCAGCTTAAGGTTCGTAAAATACAAGATATGTCATCTCATTTGATCTTTACAATGATTTTATGAGTAAGTGCTATTATTATTCACATTTTACAGATGAGAAAGCTGGGGTTGTCAACAGGCAGTCACAACACTGAAAGACTTCTGTGAAAAACATGTTTATAACGTGAAAAACTGACATGCAGGTGGAACCCAAAAGGTTCTCAGTCTTTATAGAAGTTTACATTTTTATAATAGTAGGACAAAGAGAGGAGGGTATACCAGGAAGGGAAAGGTGGGGAAAAAAACCTAGAACACTCCCCTTGGGGAGGGGCAAGCTAATGTTAAAAGCCTCATTCTTTTTCTTTGGAAACTGCTAGACTATGAAAATAGTAGGGTCTGCTAATTTGCAGAGAACCCCAGATGCATTATCTGAGCCTCGCACATTCTGGCTGGCACTTCTCTTGCTTCCCAAGAACACGCAAAGAGTCTAGCTTGGGATGCAACAACAAATTATGTCAGCTCAGGGGGAGCTTCATCCTTGACGAATTCAGGGCTCCCTGCATGCTCTGGGTCCAGTGTTTCTGGAAAATATAGCAACTCAAAAAGACAAGTTCAGGAGACCCCTTAAGAGCCTTTAACAGGGCCAAGGAGGTTAAATGAATTACATCATAGAGCCCCGCAGCTTAGTTGTTACTAAGCCTTAGTAAATGAGCAGCATGTATAGCACTCTTTCCTTCTACAGTAGACTACCTCATGGAAGAGTGAGCTTATCTTTAAGCATTCAGATGCCATTGATTTGTTGTTTTTCTTGACACTTTAAATTTGATTTGTAGAACTATCTGTCTTTCCAGATAGTCAAATTGTTTAAAAACTCGGTGTCCATATTTGTGTTGGCAATGAGTTTACAGGAGGCTTACTCAGTTACTTGGTTTTCCCACTTAAGTATTGTCAGATCTTTCAACCTCAATCCTAGACATAAAATGAGTTCTGTGCTTTCCCTTCTGAAAGATGTGTTAAATTAAGGGATAACAGCAAACCCCACTAAAATCTCAAGAATGCAAGTTAAATAGATGATATTCCTACATGTAGACATGGGCTTTGCAGAGTAGCTTAGCAATGATATACTTAGTCTTTAATGCTTTATCTAGATTTTGTTTGCCCCTCTCCTACCCTTTCCCCATCTTCTTAATTTAAGATTGCAGTATTTTGGTGAAAAGCAAAGAAGTGTGTGTGTGTGTGTGTGTGTGTGTGTAGAGAATCTGAAAATCCTCAGTCCTGGGTAATGTCTATATTTTCAGTAGGTTTGGGAAAATATTATTTTTTGCCAACAATGACTGGAACAGCTTGAGAAACTATTGAAATCTTATATGTATTGTTTTGTCTCCTATGGAGCAAAGTGCTTCTGTGTGGCCCTGGTTTTCCTTGATGTGGTCTATAGTTAATCTGGTTGGTTGCTTTAGGTCTCCCATGTTGACCTAAGGGAGGTTTGTGAAATATTGGTTAGTGTTTCACAGTGTGAGAAGGATTTATTGCAAATGCTGTATATCATTAACACAAGCATTCTTTCCATATGACCCTATTCCTTCATATAAAAAAGTTTAATAATTTGTTTTTTCAATATTCTTCCTTCAAGCAGAACATGGCAAAGACTCTACACAAGGTTAAACTGATTTTTTCTCTTTTTTCTCTTGACAATGTATCACTGACCTTAAAAAGTGTATAAAGTAACCCCTTAGTACATGTAAAAGTTCCAAATTTATTCACAGCTTAACAGATTTGACTCTGTCTCATTGTATGAAGGAGCTCCATTAGCTTTAATTATTTTCTGCATCATCTTGTAAGCAGTTTGGCTAGCTCCTTGAACAATAAAATCTTCTATATTTGGTCAACAAACATTTTTTAAGCCCTCTCTATGTGCCAGGCACTAATGCTAAAGACTGAAGGACACTGTCAGATTCCAGTTATTACATATGAATGAAGATATATCCATAGTAAATATAATTATTCTGTAGAATGAGAATTTCCTTCTTTGGCATTTTGGGGAAATAGTTGTCAAAATAAAATTTCAAATGTCATGTTAAATTTTAGTATAATTTTTGTTAAGCCTAGCATATATCTGTACACTATTGCGAAGTGTTAACATGGAATTATCTCTCTCATTCTTTTTTTTTCCAGTTCTTGGCATGTAGTATGCACTTGAATAAACACTTTTTAATTCAATACAACTAATGTTGACTTTAAAAGAACTCACTTCATTAAAAAAAAAGAAAAATTTAATGTTCTGCTCTAGTTGTGGAATGGTTGGTAGTATGTGTGATATAGATATTTTCCTGCCTGGTGTGTGTTAGTAAATGTTTTAACATCTGACTTGCTGGGGGAAAACCATGTAAATGTAAGCTGACACACTTTTAAGTTAATTCTGCCTCATTAATATGTTCTCCATAATTTTTCTAAGTCTAGACGATCAACAAAACAATAAATTAAGCCCTGATTTGTGGCTTTAGCTGATTTCCGATGTGTAAATGCTCATGCTGTAAATTTAACATTTATCACCAGTGCAGTCTTACTACCTTCCCTCCCAAGCATTTCCAATTCTCACTGATCACCTTTCTTATAGCTAATTTTTCCCCTTCTTTATTCTGATTTTCTTCCTTCTCTAGGTATTATGTGAAGTCTAACCATCTCTGAAAAACTTAACTTGATTTTTATATACGTATTATACAAACGTTTTAGTGTAGACAAAGATCGACAGGAGCATATGTATAGAAGCTCATACAGACCTTTTAATTTAATATATGCTCCTACAGTTTTTGGTATTTAAAATTAGATATGTGCATTTTTATTCTAAAACTGTTACCATTAGTATTTGTTTTCTATAGATAATTTTAATTACTTGCCTCAAACACAATGCAATAATTACCAGTTGGTTATCAAGGCCCATTGATTGTACTTCCACAATATCTCTACCATCCTTCCTGTCTTCTTTTGCTATCACCATCATCCTACAACAGGCCTTCCTTGCCACCCATCCAGATTATTGCAATAGCCCTTTAATGGATCTTAGCTCCATGTGCTACCCACCTTCTACCTCCTTTACTCAATGATCTTTCATATAGATTCCAAAAGAATTCTTTCTTCCAGAAGAAATCTTCAATTCCAGAAGAATGTTTTTTGTACGTTATTTAACTTTTATTAATTTTAAATTCAGCAATCTTTAGTGACTCTCTATTGAATCAAGTTCAAACCCTTTTGCCCAGAATTGAAGACCCTCTATAAATTGACATCTGGTCATCACAGTAGAGTTATCTCATACTACCCATCACATCAAACTACATCATTATCCATTTCCTGAATATATCCCAAGCTTTCCCTTCTCTCTGAAAAGGTTCTTGATATTCCCTGGGCCTAGAACACGCTCCCTCTCCTCCCTTCATTGTTCTTTGTATCCTAAGCATTTGAATAAATACTTGTTTTCTGACTGACTAAAGACCAACTTAAATGTTACTTCTGTCTATGATAACCTTTCTTTCAGATCTCACACAGTATTTTGCTCTCCATCCCTCTGATGGGCATGCTATATTCCTCTATTATATTATAAGCACCAAGAATGACAAGGAAACTGAACCTCTTTCTTCTAGCATCTAGCATAGTGTTTTCTGTACATGTAGTAGAGGCTTAATTGATGTTTGCTGAATTAAATGATTAAATGCATTAGCAGCTTAACATGTACATGCTTTGTAAGAATTTCCTGTCCTTTCTCAAAGCACTGTACATATTTGTCTACTTACTTTTCCTCATTGATTCCCAGTGAAATATTGTCCCTAAACATGTCCAGTCTTTTCTGGCATTACCCTGAATGCATTGCCCTTACTCTGTTTCCTTTCTTTTTCCATTCATCTGGTGTAGTCAGTGAGTTTTTTGTTCTTGATTTTCCTCACCCTGTGCCATAAACTACTGTTTCAATTGAAATCACTCCTTAGAGTCATTATATTTGACCTTCATATTTACAAAATACTTCATAATTATACTTTGTTAAGCTGTATTATATGCAAGTCACCAATAAGTGCTGAAGAACATATATATTTTAAAATGACAGTCTCTTCTTTCTAGTTACATTTCTGTATTTTCAGGTGAAGGAACTTTGAACCAAAGGAATTAACTGATTTTCCCAAGGTCCAGAAGCTTGTACCTGACAGTCTGAACTGACACAAAGTCCTTTTGACTCCTAGTCCAAAGTGCTTTCCACTATACCACAAATATACCACTATACCAATTTCTGCTTTCTAGGTTAGAATATGGCACGTGAAAAAAACCATCAAATGCCCAAGGGGTTATATCCTTTAAGGCAAATAGAGAACCAAGTGTTAAAGAGTTTCAGAGGAGAGAGAAAGGTTTCTGAGAAATGAAATAGTCTAGGTAAACTTCATGAAGTAGGTGGAATGTTAATGAATGAATGAAAAGGTAATTACTAAACACTTACTGTGTGGTGGTTACTATACTGAACCCCAAGCATACAAATCTAAAACAAAAACAGAACTAGATAATCCTTGATATTGAGGTGATTATATTCTAGTAGGGAAAGTCTGTTTTGGGGAACTGGTGGACAAAGAGGGGTGCTTTGGTCTTAGAAATCATAGGGATGGTGAATGAAGCCGTATCGTGGTAACTAATTGCCCTATATCTTTTCCAGGAATTATAGTGTTGATTTGATTGCTGTTACTAGAACTAAAGGTGGAAGGGGGGGTCAGCAAGATAGCCCAAGTGAAGCCTGGTGGGTCTTGGATTGCCCACATATTGACAACTTGACAATCAGGAACACAAGTCATGAGGAACAGAGATGGAATAGCCAGCATTGTGACAGTAAAATGGCTGGTGTACATAGCCATGAAAGTACTTGTCATGTGTATCAACATATATCCTCCCATTTCCCTTAGAGTTACATAGAATTATGCATCTTCTGAGATTGTGATGACCTATGGTTTCTACTCATATATGGATTTGTATCCATAAACTAAGAGAATTTTCTTCTGTCATTCTTTTGTGCAAACCAACTGCAAGTGATGGAGGTCAGGGTCTCTATCCTGCCAAGAAGACAAAGAGAACTTCTAGGCAGATGGCTCTAGATTGTGTGACTTTGGACAAATCACTCTCTCTCTTACAGCTTCTTATTTCCACAGCTGAAACAGGAGAGGGTTGGTTTGGGTGGTTACTTCCAGATTTAGATTCTACTACAGGTAAGTGGTATAAAAAATAGAATACTGGATTTGGAATCAGGAAGAACTGTATTCAAATTCAAACTCAGACTCTTAGTAACTGTGTGATTCTGGACAATCCAATTGATTGTTTAGAGCCTCATTTCCTCAAATGAAGAATGTTCATAGAGTAATTTGAAAATTTGAAAGTGCTATATAAATATCAATTTTAAAAAAATAGTGTTGTTAGGATAATGATAATGATGATCCCATGATGTTCTAAAAGGAGATTATTCTACATAAGGGTAAGAACGTGAGTAAAGGTGAAGAGGTATGAAGTCACGTTGTGCTTATCTAACGATGTTATTACCTGAAATGCAGGGTGAATGTTCAAGCAATGGCAGAGAAATCTGGCTGCACAGAGGGAAGCCTTAAAAGTCAGATTCAGGTTAGGTTTGTTTGTCAGTGAGGTGGTTTGCTAGCTTCAAAGGGTACAAAAACAGTCCTGGGGCCTGTAAAATTATAGTACTGCCCAAAGTGTAATTGGGAAATGTATGACTAAATAAATAAAAACACAGAGAAACAAAGATAATGCTGATTTGTGGTTTTGTAAGTCAGTATGTAGTTTTATGGTCTGTTTCTGTTTTTGAGTTTGACACAGCTGGTCCAGAGGCTGGACCTTCCTGCCCCTGTCTTTGCCATACCTCTTGATCAGGAGATAACAGTTCACCACATTTCTAGATCAGCTGATGAGAATGTCTGCACTAAAAGTCAAGGACAAATGGATGTAAATTCATTATATGTAAAGGGAATATTTTGAGCTCTTCCCTAATGGGATAAAAGGACTTCCAGTAATTGAGGGTTAAGAGTTAATCCTTCACTATATGCACCCTCTGAGCTTGAGCTCACTCTTGAACTCAGTGTATTTTCTGAGACTGTCTCATAGACTTGGTTGTGAGGAGATGTTTTACATCCCCAGAAAACCCTGGGGACAGCAGAATGGTGAGAGACAACCTGTGACACCTTGGAGAATCATTCCCAACTCCACAGTATTATCATTAGAACTTTGGTGGTGGAGATACAGCCAAGCTCTGAGGACTGAACTTTTCAGTGAGAGTAGGAATTGGACTAAGGAGTCTTAAAATTTTATCAGCTGTAGTATAAAAATAATATTGAAATGAAGAAAATGCTAATAACTTGGTGGGGTGGGGAGAATGATAAAAGTACCAGTGAGAGGTGGTACTTGGAAAATTCTTTGATGAAATCTAGGGATTCTATGATGAGAAGGGGGGAAGGCATACATTATGGATATTAAGGACCACTTGCACAATAATGAGGGAGAGGGTTATGATAGAGTGTTATATAGAGGGAACATCTAGCAGACCAATTTGGAACAGCATATATACATGAGAGTAATATGGAAATAGAGTTGGGAGCTATATTGTAAAGGGTTTTAAAGGTCAAGGAGCTGACTTACAAAACCACAAATTGGCATTATCTTTGCTTCTCTGTGGTTTTATTTATTTAGTCATACATTTCCCAATTGAGGAGGGCAGAACACACATGGCAAATAGTGTTGAGCCACTGTTGGTGAACTTTGAAAGACTGTAGAATACTGGAGCTGCCTAACGACTGGAAAAGGATAAGTGCCTCCCTTTTTAAAAAAAGAGAGAGAAAGGAAGAGAATTACAG
Source organism: Pseudocheirus occidentalis (assembly GCA_028646575.1). Classification (NCBI taxonomy): domain Eukaryota; kingdom Metazoa; phylum Chordata; class Mammalia; order Diprotodontia; family Pseudocheiridae; genus Pseudocheirus; species Pseudocheirus occidentalis. The sequence goes on from CM053594.1 coordinate 104,058,765, forward strand.
TGTATGAATTAGAGGCCATGGAGAACAGTCTTAGGTACCAATTTTGATTGAATTCACTGGGAAAATTTTAGAATGAATTAGTTAAGAACTGATTAGTGAACATCTAGAAAAGTAAGTGGTGATGACAAAGAGCCAGTATGGTTTTGTCAAAAACAAGTTATGTTACACTGATCTTATTTCCTTTTATGATAATCTTATCATACTTGAATTTCAAGGGAATGTTGTAGATATAGTATACCTTGATTTTAGGTTTCCTTTTCATGATGTTTTTCTGGGAGGCCATAATCCTTTGATTCTTTTTCACTTTGGTATTGCTGCCTAGGATAGGCAAAATCTATGTCCTTAGGGGTAAGGGTGACCTGTTGGGATGCTACTATATGGAGACTACCAGTGGCCACTGAATTTGGGCTTATTATCAACCTTTCCCTCTCCCCCATTCCATCTACTTTTGTGCTCCACAATCCTCTTTGCAACTAACTTTTTTTCAGCCCCTATACTATTAGCTTGGGAGCTGTCACAAAGGGGTTAGGTGGTTGGTCCCTAGCTGCTTGCAATAAGTCTGAACTTGGGTCTCTTCTCCATCTTCTTTAAATTCTCTGATTTATTTATTTCCTCCTGTGTTTTATTACAAAGTTGTATAGCATTTCAATACTGGTATTGTCTCCTCTATTTTCTTCCCTCTAAGACTGTTTCATTCTCTCTGTTTTCCTTCCTTTTAAGCTTCAGAGCTATTCTGATCAATAGAACTCAGTCTTCCCTAAACAAGGCCCCTTTCTGAGATACTGTTAGAGGATTAACTTTGAAGATTGGTACCTTAGATTAATAGTCACATTTTGGGGGTTGTCCAGACCAACATAGATTGTGATAGAGATGGGGAGTTCCAGTAGGCAGGAGCCTGTGGAAGCACCTGAGGTTTTTTTCCCTTGTAATCAATACTTAGTGATAAGTTATTTCACTTTTTTTTATTATTGCTGAATTTTCTGCATTTAAATGTTCTTTTTGAATTATTTAGTATTATAAGAAGAGATCTGCTCCTTGTTCGTGCACTTTCATACTAGGATTAACTTATATTATAGCAAAACAATTGAAAATGTCTCATCATTTTTATGGAAAAGATGGAAAGACACGGGCTAGTAATGTGAATGTGAGGTTGGTAACCAGAGATACTGAATAATAATGAATGGTTTCATTTTGTTCTGGAAGGAGCTCTCTAGTGGAATTTACAAGGGATCTATCTGTCTTTGGCTCGTACCCTTAATCCTAATTTTCTCAGCAACTTTCCTAAAGCCATTGATACCATACTGATAAATTTCCAGGTGACATTTCTGGCTAAGATGGCTTCCAGCACAGAAGCTGATAGGCCAGCTCCCATATGACTATTCCAGCCAAAAAAACTAAAAAGGATGCCAGGCCACATAATAGTCAAGAAATCTAATGAGGAACTACAATAAGTGACTTCATTCACCCCAGAATGACACACACACACAGTCAAAAGCCTCAGTCACAAGGGCCCACCAGATACGCAAGCCCTCGTTGAGGCAATCAAGACAGATGTCACTCAGTAGGACCAGACACAGAGAGGAGACAGCTGGAGTCTGTAAGGCTCTTTATCATGACATATTTAAAGAAGTTATTTGGCTGGGAATCAACAAGGACAAATAAGTAGGTGAATCTGTACAGTGCTTTGAGAAATGGTAGGAAATTCTTATAAAGAATGCTTCAGTGTTTTGGTGCATTTCATATGCAGTCAATAGCAAATATGATCTTGATCTTCTTGAAATGTGACTTAGTTTCTCGATCATTCTGCTTAACTTTACCCTGATCAAACCATATCTGTAGTAATAAGAAAGATGTTGATATGCTAGAGGTTATACAGAAGAAACCAACCAAAATCATGAAAGTCCCAGAGATCATGATCAAATGAAGTAATTCAAGGAACTTGACATGATTAACTTGAAGAAGAGAAGATTCAGGGAACATGATAGCTATCTTCAAGTATTATTAAGGCTCTTGGATAGAGGGAGGGATTAAATTTATTTTACTTGGCCACAAAGAGCAGAACCAGGAGTGTTTGTTAGAAGTTGCAAAACAAAACAAAAGCAAAAAAAAATACAAAACCCAAACATATTGAGGTTGATTTAAAGAAAAGCTTACTAACAAACAATGATGTCCAAAAGCCAGATGGATTTTCCTAAAGAAATGCCTTTCCCTTCAGGAAGAAGCTGGATGACCACTTCTTTGGTCTCCTGTACAAGGGCTCCTTGCTCAGCCTAGTAGACTTAGCTCTAGTAGACTAGATGACTATTGTGGTGCATTCTAACAGATTCTGTGGCTTGGTAACAGAGGATAAACAAGATAGTTACCAGCCTCTTTGGTAGCACCTTTCCTTTCAGGTGCTTTCCCATTTTGTTATCCACTTGCCCAACTTTCTTTATTTTATGACTTTCTGTCCCTCTTTGCAGAACAGGAATGATATGGACCAATTATACTTGTACATTGATTCTATTTGAGGGTGAATTTTAATTGTGACTTGAAAAAAGGCTTTTAAATTTTAAAATAAAAAGCTTTGTTTTTCTGATTGAATTATAAACCTTAAGTTGGGTGGGCAGATATGTTCTGATTGTGAATGGACAACTCTTTGTATAATGTAGTAGGTTAGGTTTTGGTTTTGCAGTAATAGCAACTTGGGTTTGAATTCTACCAGTTTTGTGAGCTGAAGCAATGGCATAATCACCACCCTTTTAAAACAAGGTAGGAAAACCCCCAAGCCATAAGTAATAGAGCAAGTGAAGGAAGTAGATTGGAAATGCATTCCAGAACCTTAGTATATGAGAGTCTTGGAGCAGAGGAAAGAGGGAATTTATGGAGAGTGAGTCAGACTTGTGACTTAGGCAGAGCAGACAAGTAGAAATAAGAGACTGCAGTGATGGTATGTACATGGTCAGGGAAAGGAAGGGTCCAGTTCTTGGAATGCCAAAGCAGAGCAGCAGCAACACAAACCTCTTGTGTCAGAACTGTTAGAAGTAGAACAGGAAGGAGGGGGTATAATACCGGGGACCATCCATTCTTCCTTCTTTAGTATTCTCAGAGACCTAAACCAGGTTTAGATTTAGCTCCACAGCTGTCTTCAGAAATGGGCCTAGTATTATTTCAGTAGTAATGATGATGGTCATCATCATCATCATAATTGTAGCTAACAGATGTTAGTGCTTTAAAGTCTTCAGAGGATATGCTTTCAGCTTTTAGAATGACAAATCTTCTTTAGGAATGCTACTTGGAAATAAAACAGAATATTTTACTTCATCCTCCTGGAAAGTTATGCTACATGAAAGACTGTCTGAAGTTCTGGGGTATAGGATATATTCAGGGAAGACTGTATTTCTCTAGTCTGAGGGCTGCTGAGCCATTTCAGGTCTGCTTTCAGCCTTTGGTGTTGATTCATCCTGCTCTCACCTGTGGCTCCAAGAAACCGTGGTTTGCACAGTGGCCATATGAATCATTTTGGCAGACAGTTTAAACCAGGTTGAGGGTAACCAAGAGATCTCACACCTTTCAGTGAGTTGCTGGGGTGTGAAGACTTCTCCTGGCAGAATGTGCAGATGGGAACAATTTGTTCCACAGCTATGAAGGTGACTGAGGCAGGCACAGTGGATTGCTCGGTGCTTGGCTAGACACTGAAGACAAGTTATCTGCTGTATTCTGAGCCATCATCAGTCATCTTGATTTCGTCTTGCCATGGATTTTGATGATTTTGGAAGAGAGAGTGAGGCCTATGACTTTGAGTAACTCTCCCTCAGAAGACATCACCCACACCATTTTACCATTCTTGCCTATCTCAAAGTCTTCTGACAACAAAGCAGCAGGTATGGATACACTGAACACTGTAGTCACAACCCTGCACACAGGTGGCCCAGTCCATAAGGTTGTCTTCTCACTGGAAGCAGTGGTGGAATTTGTCAGCTTTTTGAGTACCTGAGCAGCTGTTTTCCCCCCTATAAACCTAGAGTATATTTTCCTTCAAATACATTGAACCATCAGTAGGAAGACTGGACATCTGTAGAGAATATGTGTGGTCAGTAAATGCAGGTAGAAGGACTCACATGTAAGGAAAACATGGTCAGTTGAGCAACTGTTTAAAAATATTTTATATGTAATACATACATGCATATTATATATGTATATATAGTTTTCAACATTCACTTCCATAAAATTCTGAGTTTTAAATTTTCTTCCCTCTCTTCTTCTTTTCCCCCCTCTCCAAGATGGCATGCAGTCTGATAAAGGCTCTACTCAATACATTCATATTAAACATATTTTCACACTAGTTATGATGTGAAGAAGAATCAGAACTAATGGGAAGAACCATGAGAAAGAAGAAAGAAAACCAAACAACAAAAGAAAAGGAGAGCAAATAGTGTGCTTCCATTTGTACTCACTGCAAAGTTCCTTCTCTGGATGTGGATGGCATTTTCCATGACAAGTCTTTTGGAGTTGTCTCAGGTCCTTGCATTGCTGAAAAGGGCCATGTCCATCAAAGTCAGTCATTGCACAGCATGACTCTTAGTATGTACAATGTTCTCCTGGTTCTCCTCATTTTGCTCAGCATCAGTTCATATAAGTCTTTTCAGGTTTTTATGAAATCTGCCTGATCATCATTTCACAATAGTATTCCATTACATTCATATACCACAACTTGTTCAGCCATTCCCCAATTGATGGATATCCCCTCAATTTCCAATTGCTTCACTTGGAAAACACTGGCAAAGGACTGCTCAGTATAGTGTTTGTATATCAGAGAAAGCACTGTGCTACATATGATGAGTGAAGCAGTTACAGTAGCTAAAAAGAAACGTGAGATGTGCAGATTTAGAGGACTCTCAACTCCAAATGTTCATATGAACTATTTGTGCCTGACCTGTGGTGATGCCTTCTGAGCTCATATTGGTCTGATCAGTCACAGTTGGACACACTATACCTTGATTCCAATGTTTTGGTCCTCTTCAGGAACAAAGGACAACAATCGACCAATCAACATCACGAGAAAGACATAAATAGTACTAGAGAGGATCCAGAGAACAAGAACTATGTATGATCAGAAGTATGAGACCAAGGGTACTTGACTTCTGAAAATAGGACTTCTAAAAAGATTGAAGGCTTAGGCTAAAAACAATCATTCTGTGGAATGATAGGTACAGATGGCATGGAGTTGTTGACTAAATCTTAGGATAAATTTGGCTGAATGGCAGTCCTTGAAGCTGGAAAGAAGTAAATTTAGGATAAATTAAAGGACAAGCTATTTTACACAGTAGATAGCATGGTTCTCTGTAATGAATGGGCATTTGATAACTAAGTTTTATTTTTACCTTAAAAAGAACTACAGTTCGTAGCATAGAGATTTCATGAATGATTAAGATAACTTGATGGATGATGGATCCATGTCAGATTTTGGGAAATGGGATTTCTAAAGTACATCCCTAGCCTTTCACGTTGACATATAGAATATTAATCATTTTGTCATAAAACATGTCCTGTGGGGCTACAATCAGAGTCTTGGATAGTGTAGAATGTTTTAAGTCTTCCTAGAATATTATTTGTGGAACATCAAACTTATCTAGCTTGCAAATTTCAGGTAAGTACAGTATGAAGAGTATCACTGTTAAAAATTTCAATCTTGGAAGCAACTACTGAGTATAATTTCATTAATTTTATACATAAGATGTTATAAACACTATTTTTTTTCCTTAAAAAAGAGATTGTTTTACAGTTTGTACTTGACAATCTGTGGTAGTGAATGATTTGGTAGTTTTACAAATCATGTAGAATAAGAAAAAGAAACGGGGAAACACAAGCCTTGTGTTCTGATAGAAGTATCTTCTTCCTTTTCTTTTTGTCCATTTGAAGCATTTGGATTTGGAATTCAGATTTATTAAATAGCAAAAATTTGTATATATGATTCTTTATGGATGAAAGCTACAATAATACAAAATGCCTTCTTTAAATCTTATTTTAGTATTTTTATGGGAAAGTTGAAATATGAAATTTTTCCTTAAATTACAAAGATGATTTGCTTGGATAACCAGCTTTTGTTCTTTTTTTTCCAAGCTGAAAGTCCCACTTACTTACTTAGCTATGTAGTAAAAAAGGGGTCTGGTTGCAGATTTATTGCCAGACATGTTTTGGGAAGTCATCATAAAGGAATAATGGTTTAAAACTTACTCATCTGGGCAAAATCCAAGAGCCATATTTGTTTTGGTGTGAAACTAATTCATAGGATTTTCTCCTTCTTTTCTACCTACTCTTAATTCTTTCCATCTTTTTTCTTAGTCTTCATCTTTTTTATGTATCTCCTCTGTCTAAAAGATATGGGAGTGGGAAAGTTACCATTATTTTTTGATCAAAATAAACTTTAAAAACATTTTCAGACTTTTGGAAAGTTTCTGTGTACTTATGTAATTACTGGCAATAAAACTCAGTAAAAAGGATTTAAGACTTATGAATGTTCCAGTTGGAGGAAATTGTAATTAAGGTTAGTAAGGCACTGTGTGTGTGAGTGTGTGTGTGTGTGTGTGTTTTACTCAAATAAGGATTTTATGTCTTTTTTAAGAGGGAGACAGTAACTCTTCCCTAGCCATTTATATCCTCTGCCTTGAAAAGCATGTTTAGTGCACATAAAGCAAACACCAAATTCATTTGCTTTGTTCTTCAAGGTTAATAACTAATTTTAGTTAGGGATTTTTTTGTAACTACCAGTAAAATTTTCTAATTTATAGGAATAAATTAAGGAGTGGAATTTAAGTAAGTGATACAGTGTATTTAAAATTATCCTAAATTAAAAGATTGAAAGTATTAGTAGAAAAATAAACTAGCTTAAAAACAGAACAGTTCGTAATACACACAGTCAAGGAAATCATTCCAAGATTGAAAGCAATTTGTGAATGAATGAATCTCTTCAAATTTGAGAGTCACTTGAAATATGTATTTAAATGGAATAAGTCACTTGTCTTTGTGGTCGAGTATATTTATATTTGCTTTGAGTAGCATGTTGCTACATATCCATTCTCTTATTTTCTCCCTCTTTACTCCCCAGAAACAGCAGTGGCTTCAGTATGCCATAACCTTTTCCACAGTGGTTTTGCAGCAGCTATTTCCACTTCTGTGAAAACACTTTTTCAACTCTACAGCACCCTATGCAGGCAAGGTGATGGCAGTAATAGCCATTAACCTGATTGTTCTGCTCATATTTTTATACTCTACAATGCTTTGCATGTAGTAGGTCTTAAGTCAATGACTTTTTCCCCCCATAACTGAAATTGAAGAGAAGTGCACTAGGTCTTAGGAAGACTCAGGATTATTTAACTAATATTAACTGGTTTAATGAATATTACTCAGCACAGCTTAGTGAGAGTGGAGGACTAAGTGAACTCCAAAACTAGTCTGTTTTCCACTGTATTATGGTCATTTTTTTGCATAGGTTTATTTACCTTTCTTCAGTTTCTACTCTCCCCTTTTATTACTTGTCTTTTTCTTTTTTTCCTTTTCTAAACACTTTATTTTTTAGCATTATTAAAAATATGTTATTCCAAGTTCTCTTTTTCCTCCAATCCCTCCCCCTCCCATTGGGAAGGCAAGCAATACATCAATTTTATGTATATATATACATATATACATACACACATATACATGAAATCATGCAAAACAGTATGCTACAAGAAAGCAAGGCAAAGAGTGACAAAAGTTATACTTCAGTCTGTTCATCAGTTCTCTCTCTGGAGGTGGGTGGCATTTTTTAGAATGAGTCCTTCATAATTACCTTGGATCATTGTATTGATAGTAGCTAAGCCTTTCCCAATTGATCATCATTACAATATTGCTCTTCTTTGGTACAGTGATCTCCTACTTCTGCTCATTTCACTTTGCATCAATTCAATAGATCTTGCCAGATTTTTCTGAAACCATCTTCTTCATCATTCTTATAGGACAGTAGTATCCCATCACAATCATATACCACAACTGGTTCTGTCAGTTCCCAAATTGATGAGCATACCCTCAATTTCCAATTCCTTGTTACAGAAAGAGCTGCTATTAATATTGTGGTACACATAGGTCCTTTTCCTTTGATCTCTTTGGTATATAGACTTAGTAGTGGTATTGTTAAGTCAAAGGATTGGTGATTGTTGTCCTTTGTTTTGGAAGAAGACTAAAATGACATCACTATTTTAGTCAAGTTATAGTGTGTCTAACTGTGACTGATCACACTAATATGAATTTGGAATGTTCTACCATAGGTTGGCATAAATAGTCCATGTGAATATTTTGGGGGTGGATTCTCTAAATTGGAGCATCTCATATTTCTTTTGAGCTACTTCAATTTTGCTTTGCTCATTGAGCACGGTACCTTCTCTGATGAGGGCATGTCATGTTGGGTGGTTCTGTGCCAGTGTCTCCTATATCACATAATCCATTCCAGATTTCTTGTATTGCTTTTTCTGACTACCATGTGAGTGTTTGCCCCATGTGAGTTCTCCATAAAATAGTCTTTTTGTCAAGTATACATTCGCCATTCAAATAATGTGACCTGCCCATCAGAGTTATGGAGAGTTTGACTGCTTGGCAGTTGAGTTGAGAAAGGACCTCAGTGTTTGGTATCTTGTCCTGCCAGGTGATATTCAGAATCTTCCTCAGACAATTTGAATGGATGTGATTCAGTTTCCTTGCAAGGAGCTAGTATGCTGTCCAGATTTTGCAGGCATGCAACAACGAGGTCAGCACAATGACTCTGTAGACCTTCAGTTTGAAAGTCAGTCTAATTCCTCTTTTCTCCTACATGTTCCTTCATAGCTTCCTAAACCCTGAACTAGCTCTGGAAATGTGTGTGTTGTTTTGCTGGGTCAAAGGGTATATGCACATTTTATAACCTTTTGGTCATAGTTCCAATGTTTTTTTCCAGAATGTAGGACCAGTTCACAACTGCACCAATAGTGTGTATTAATGTCCCTGTTTTTTCACATCCTCATGAGTATTTGTCATTTTCCTTTTCTGTCATATTATCTAATCTGATAAGTGTGAGGTGGTACCTCAGAGTTGTTTTAATTTGCATTTCTCTAATCAGTAATGATTTAGACTAGGGCTTCTTAAACTTTTTCCATTTGCAACCCCTTTTACTCTGAGAAATTTTGATGTGATCCAGGTATATAGATATATAAAAAAGTATAAAAATCGAACACTGATAATAAATCATAAAGAAACTGATTTTAAAACAATTTTGATATACTTATAATTTTGCTATTTATTAAAGTTGAAAGCAAATTTGTGTACTAATGAGCTACATGTTTTTGTTTATTTTTACATAAAGAATTAAATCTTCACAGAATATTTTATACTGCAGAGTATAGAGCATCTTCAACATTTTTCAGAGTTAATTAATATTTTGATTTTTACAATTATCAATGCTGAGAACACTGCTTGACGTAAATATATGGTACAAAATGGTGGAAGTATGTTTAGGGCTCTTTCAGATACTGTTGGGAAGTCTGTCCTAATCCTAAGCCAAAATTCATTTAACAATTTTGTATATACAGTAAAAATACTGAAATTCGTAACATACGGTAGTCTCAAATCTGAGCCAAGGTCTTTCTACAAGCATTCATTGGTATTGCGTGGCATGGTGGCATGCATAGTGCAAAGTGCACATATTTGTAAGTTCAGAACCAAGGATGCAGTGAAGTTTTGCCATGCAACACAGGCAAGTGCTGCTAGAAACACTTTGAATTAATTATACATTTGATGAATTTTTGGTCGTTGTGCATTCAGAAACCTTTTACTGTTGTCATATTTTTCATGACATTTACATTGCTATGCAATGCCATGTGGGGTTGTGACCCAAATTTTAAGAAGTGCTGATTTAGAGGATTTTTTTAATATGACTATAGATAGCTTTGATTTCTTCTGAAAACTGCCTGTTCATATTCTTTGACTATCAATTGGGGAATGGCTCTTATTTTTTAAAGCCTGATCCAGTTCTCTATTTGTTTAGAAATGATGCCTTTATCAGAGAAACTTGCTATACAATTTTTTGATATTGCTTTGTTGTCTGTGATACCTTTTAAGAAAATGTACTTTCTTTGATTATCTCTTTTAATTAGGTCTATTTTTGTTTTTTCTTTGTCTGAGATCATGATTGTTGCCTCTATCTGTTTTACTTCAGCTGAAGCATAATATATTCTCCTCTAACTCCTTATTCTAACTCTTTGTGAATGTCTTTATTTCAAGTGTTTCTCTTTTATTTTATTTTTTATATGTAACTTTTGCTTATTTTAGTTTACATCATTCATTTCCATGAGGTTTTGAGTTATAGATTTTCTCCCCATCTTTCCCCTATCCACCACCGCAAAACAGTGATCCCACTGTATACCCCTCCCCCAATCTGCTCTCTCCTATGTCCTCCCTCATCACCCCTCTGGCTTTCTGGTATGGCAAGATAGATCTTCCTACCCCAGTGCTTGTATATCTTAATTCCCAGTTGCATGTAATTAATAATAATAATATATTTTCAAATATTTTATTATAGAATTTTAAATTCTAGATTCTTTCCTTTCCTCCCTCATCACCCACCCCCACTGGAAAGACAAGCAATTCAATACAGGCTGTACATATGTAGTTAGTTATGCAGAACATCTCCACAATGGGCATATTGTGAGAGACTGACTATATTTCCTTCCTTCCTATCATGCACCCCCCGCCCTTGTTCTATTCTCTACTTTGTCT
>CM053594.1:104070028-104081914 GCA_028646575.1 Pseudocheirus occidentalis
AGGGACAAAGTAGAGAATAGAACAAGTGGGGAGTGGAATAGGAAGGAGGGAAATATAGTTAGTCTTTTACAGTATGTCCATTGTGGAGATGTTCTGCATAACTACACGTGTACAACCTGTATTGAACTGCTTATCTTTCCAGTGGGGGTGAGTGATGAGGGAGGAAGGGAAAGAATCTAGAATTTAAAGTTCTAAAATCAAAAGTTAAAAAAATATATATATATGTATATGTGTATGTATGTGTGTGTGTGTATATATTATAATTATGTCATCATTATTATTATTTACATGCAACTAGGAAATAAGATATACAGGCACTGGGGTATGGAGATCCCTCTTGTCCTACCGGAAAGTCAGAGGGGTGATGGGGGAATGTATAGGAGAGAGCACATTGGGGGAGGGGGCATACAGTGGGATCACTGTTTTGGGGTGGTGGGTAGGGGAAAGATGGGGAGAATATTTGTAAGTCAAAATCTCATGGCAATGAATGATGTAAACTAAAAATAAACAAAATTTAAAAAAAAGAATAGCACAGGAAATTAAAATAAAATAAAATAAAGAAAAAATGATGATCCATAGAAGGATTGGTCTATCCATTGTGCCCTTTCAGCCTAATCGTAAACCTTCATGCCCTCATTCTTTGTCCCTTTCCAAATGTAATTTAGTAAAAAAAAAAAAAAATCCTCTATAAATGCAAATTTTTGCTTGTTTTCACCAGTGACCCAAGCAATCAGTGAAAATAATAAGGTCCAATAAGAATTAGGTTGGTCACCTAATTATTGAATCTTCATAGAATCATTATGGAGAATCTTCTTTCTATGTTTTCTTAATTGGGTTTCAGAGGAATCTTTGTAGTCTGGGGAAACTAAATTACTTTGTTGAAAAAACTGTTCTTTTCTTTCTTTTTTTAATGGCCAGCCAGCAGTTATACCAATTATGTTTTCAGGTGTAGCTATGTTATGATCTTGTTTAAGATTCTCTGACCTTTTATTTTTTAATTATAGAATCAATCCAAGTTCTTATTTTTTTTAAAACTTACACTATTGAAAGGCTGCACACAAAGTTCTGAACATCATTATATGGTTATAGTTAAGTTCAGAGACCAACTAGTCATTGCTTTTCTTTTTATTGTTGTGGTGATAAGTTGGGGGATGAGAATGATATGAAAAGTATAGTATTAGTAACTGTGGAAAAAGAAGAATGACAGTTGTGGTCATTAACATTTCTGTAGAGATGATGATTTGGAGGAGGGGAAATATTTGCAAATGAAGTGTTTCTTACTCTGAATTTCTTTTTCTCTTAAAAAATCATTTAGGATGCAGAATAGAAAACTGTGACTCTTGCTTTAGCAAAGACTTTTGTACGAAGTGCAAAGCAGGCTTTTACTTGCATAGAGGACGCTGCTTTCATGAATGTCCGGATGGTTTTGCATCATTAGATGAAACCATGGAATGTGTAGGTGAGTGGTCTTTAATTTCCTCATTAACTGTAGCCCCTATGTCTTCATAAAACTTCTTGGATTGATTTTCCATTATCTACTTGAATTAAATTATTAATTAAACTAAAACTGATGTGTTGATTTGCTGAATTATTGAGATGAATATTCTCAAGTAATTTTGTTATTCTGCTAATAGCTAGTATTGGCATGCTTGCTTATTGAAACAAACATATCTCAGAGAAAGTTTATTATTGACACAATATATCTACTTCTTTTTAGCTTAATAAGTTAATATTAACTGTTCCCAGAGAGACACTTATTCACTTGTGTTTTCCTTTAAAAATTTCAGGTAGTATCACTTCATTTAAGCACTCTTCATTAGGACCTGTAATTTCAAAAGTTTTGTTTTTCTACCACTCCAAAAATTCAGCTGTATGAAAACTGTCATTTGTATTAAATGTGTAAACTATGGTTGTTTATACCCATATAAAGTGACATGCATTAAGCTTTGTAGTAAGCTTTTGAAGAGCAATGATTCTTTCTTTTTTTTTTTTAATCTTTGTTTCCCCAAGGACTTAGAACAGTGCTTAGTAAAACCATGCTGAATGAAAGAATGAATGAATGTTTCATTCTGTCTTCTTCATTGTTCAATAAATTGAAATCCTTGGGATGAGAATTTTAATATCAACCTCCCATGCATTACTATTCATTAATGATTGTTATATGAATACCTAAAATTTTACTGAGATTCACAATTGTATCCTACAGTTGAAATGTAGAGACCAGCTAATTGCTAGGTTTTGATTTAGGAATTTTAATTCAATCAGAAAGAAAACAAATTTTTTTCTTTTTTGGATTACATAGTGAACTTTGGGATGATACATGCTGTGCATGGCACATAGTAAGTACTTAAGAAATGTTTATTGGATTGGATAATATGCACTATAAAAGTCGTTCAGTCTCTTCAAATGAAAGCTGAGAGGCCTTTACTCCAATGATACCACTGAAAGATTGTATAAGGAAAGATGAAATGCTTACCACTGGGGGCAAGAACCTTCAGCATTTTACCCAGGGAAATATATGCACACATATAATTGTGTGTGTTTATATATGTGTACACTTATATTGTATACATACACATGTAATTAGCTTGTATGGGGGGGGTGAGAGCAAGGGATGGGGAGACAGAGACAGAAAGAGGAAGAGGAAAAGGAAGTATTCTTATACAAGTAGGGTCAGTTTGTGTCAAATTGTTACTTCTCTTTGTTGCAATAGAAGGATGTGAAGTGGGTCCCTGGAGTGAGTGGGGAACATGTAGCAGAAACAACCGAACGTGTGGATTTAAATGGGGTCTGGAAACAAGAACACGACAAATTGTTAAGAAGCCAGCAAAAGACACAATACCATGTCCAACCATTGCTGAATCTAGAAGGTGTAAAATGGCCATGAGGCATTGTCCAGGAGGTAAGATTCAAGGATTTCATCTGTTTTACAAAGTTTTTTTTTTCCTTCTTATTTTGTTTGCCTCAGTGTGTGGAGCCTATGAAAGACATTTTCTGATTACAGTTTAGTTAAGTTCTGTGTAGTGCTTATATTAGGGGAAATGGATTGAGTGTTGGAAATAGTCAAGAGGACTTTGGTTCAAATCCTACTTCTCACTCTTATTAGCTATGTGACAATGAGTAACAATTTCTCTGAGTCTCAGTTATCTCATCTATCAGTTGAATATAATAATTCTTGTAATAGAAAATCTATGACAAGTCTTATGAACGTATCTAAATAAGAACAATTGTTTTTTGAGATGTGGAGAATTCACCTTTTAGGAAAGAACTGTCTTCATCTAATATATCATTAATGTGTCTTGAAAGAAAAAAAGGTAAAGTTTATGAGAAGCCTTAAGGTTTCCAAGAAAATGGATTCTAACTAAATTTGGGTTTGGTGGCTATTATTCATGAGGATATGACTAACAGTTAAGCCATTAAATTAATGAGGTTTATGTAATCTGTGAATAGTTCCTACCATCATCAGTTGAATATTTATAAAACTGTGTGTGTATTTGCCATTAATATTCTTTAAAAAAGATTTTTGGAATTAGCCTATTTCTTGTGTGCATGTGTACATGTGTTGATTAATAATTACATAAATTACCACAGGGACCAATAAGAACTATAAAAAAAATCAGTTGTTTAGTAATAAGGATGCCAGAATTTTGCCTTCAGCTGTATCATTTATATGCCTGGTTCAATACTGAGAAGAGCAAATGGGTCAGAAAAAAAGCTCATCTAGTCTATTTGTAGAATTGAACCTAGAGGGTTTTTGTTTCTAGTAGGGTTTTTTGTTTGTTTTTGGCAATTAATTGATTTTTTAAAACTTAATGGCTACAGCATAAAAAGTGAATATATCTGGCTAAATTTCTTTTTAAAATCCATTTTACATTGCCTCATATACAATATTCATAATCCATGAATAACTTTTTTTAAGGGAGATGCCAACATAGACTATGAGATCCTATTAGATCCAGAAGCTCTCCTGTATTTGGTGGTTTTGCTATTCAATTAGAGTTCCTTGTTTGGTCATTGGAAACAAACTTTATTCATTTGTTCTTATATTTACAAAGATGGTGTTGTTCAAATAAATTGAGTGGCTTTCATTCAGAATGTAAAAATATTTTTTTATGAAACTAGTAAGCTACCTCTTGCATAGCTGAGGATATTTAACCTGAAGCCTTGAGCCTGAAAACAAATGTGAAGTATCCAGGTATTGAGAATAAAGACCTTCTTTGTGGTATATTGTTTATATAACATCCCTCTTCCTCTCTCTGCATCTCTGCACCCCATTGTGGTCCAAATTAATAACACGAATCACTCGCCAAAAAGGCTTTTAAAGCAAACATGCTTTAAAACATGTTCAAATAAAACATGCTGTTTTGTTATGGACTTCATCTTAATACAGTTTGATAGAAGCAAAAATATTGTTAGATAAGTTAGGTTATTGAGCGCAACATTCATTGAAAACTTCAGATGTTTGTCTGATCTGGTATTTGTAGTAATTAGCAATCCTAATTGAAAAATAACCGGACACTACTCTATTAGCAGTTTAAGAGCAATCGAAATGAGAGTCCTGAGCAGTCAGCAAATAACTTTTTTTGAAGTAAACGAGTTAACCAACCTTAAGGCTTTTGCCTTGATTTTTTTTTAACCTATGAGTTTTATTCATGTCTTACCTTTCAATTTATTTGAAGGAGTTTTCTGTTCTCATTTTTAAAAAAATGTCACATCACTACAGTTTCTGCACTATAACACAAATACCAAGATGGTCCAATTGAAAGAAAATGTCAACCACCTTAAAAAGTGGTTAGTGCTATTTTGTAAATCATGCACAAATTAGCTTGCTTTCATGCATATTGCATGGGGAAGTAATAACACGAAGCTTCACAGAAATGCAAAAATATTACAGGAGAAATAGAAATAAATTTTGAAACTTAAGCAGCAACTGATTTGAATCAGCATAATTCCTAAAGAAGTGTCCCTTCTTGCCTCAGGAGAGAAGGAGAAGAAGGTCTTTGCTTCCCTGGGTCATGGTGATTAATGGAAAAACAGAAAAGAAAATCACTTTATCCTATTCTCCATCTTGATCTGATTTCACTGAACTGCTTTGACAAACCATGCAAAAATGTGAAGCCTAATCAGGTTGGGACTATGGGCATTTTTCAG
Source organism: Pseudocheirus occidentalis (assembly GCA_028646575.1). Taxonomy (NCBI): domain Eukaryota; kingdom Metazoa; phylum Chordata; class Mammalia; order Diprotodontia; family Pseudocheiridae; genus Pseudocheirus; species Pseudocheirus occidentalis. The sequence continues at coordinate 104,075,180 of CM053594.1, forward strand.
AATTTTCCAACATATGTATGGATTTTCTGCTGTTGCATCCAATCTTAACCTGATTGTGCACAAACCCAGTTTTAACCTCCCTTCACATTAAACACTGTAATATTAGAATCAGCTGCTTACAATTACTTGCAGACATAAGTTATAGGTCACCATCATGGAATATTCACTTTAAGTGCATAAGATGTTGCCCTAAAAAGCTATTATGCAATGAGAATGTAAAGGGCCTCAAATGTGTTTGATTTTTTTTTTCACCTTTTAAACTCAGGATGAAGTTCTGTTAATTGTTAGCCAGAATACACATTTCCTTTTTTTTCTCCCTACTCCATTTTTAGAGTACTGAGAGATGTGGACAATATGTTAGTAATAATTTCTGTAAGGTAATTGGTATAGAAAGTAGGTGTTGTGGATCTTCTGTGCGATTAGTTTGATTTTTTTTAAAGCTAGTTTCTTTTTATGCTCTTTTCATTTTAAAAAATTATATCTTTCACTTAACCCCAAATTGCCCTGCCTTCCACCCTCCAAAAAAGCAAAAAAAATTATATCTTCTCTTGTTTTCTTTTATTGAAAACTGATTTGTTGTCTTCCTTTTATATTAAAGAGCATAGCCTTGGGAGTCAGGAGAGTTGGGTTCTAATCTCAGCTCTGTCATGAATGAGATCTGTGACTGACCAGGGGTAATCATTTAACCTCTCTTGATGTCGTTTTCTTTATCTGCCAAGAGAGAGTATGCTATCTGATAATCTCTAGGGTCTCTTCCAATTTTAAAATTCTCGGATTTTGTGATTTGTAGCCAGATTATGTAAATATCAGGTTCTGTGGCTGTCACATAGGGGAAGAGGAAGAGACTTGGAAGACCAACAGCAATGTTTCACAATGAGGGGTCTGGAACATTTTCCAGAAGCTGACTAATGCAGCTGCCAAGCTACCCACAGCTAACAGTTTTTACCCTCCTGCTTCAGGAAGGTCTCTACCTTGTGCTCTCAGTTCTCAGATTAAGCAGAATTCCTTCTTGGATACACATATGGCATCCTTTAGAGACAAACTGTTTAAAAAAGCCAGAAAAAGACATGATGCTGTATCCAGCTATTGCTGAGTTTACCAAGATAGGAAGGAGGTGGAGAAAAAGAAAAGAAAAAATAAGTAGGGAAGGAAAAGACAATATCATGTAGGGAAAGATGGATATTGCAGAGGAAAATATTGTGTGGGAAAGGAGAAACAAATGAGTTAGCAAAGGAGTGAGTATCTGGTAACAGAATTAAAAGGGACAATTTTGAAACTAAAAGATGACACTGATTATGTTGTAATTTGTAGAACGTTATTTAATCTGCAGTCTTGAATTTAATGAATTTCTAGCTCCAGTTAGATTGTGCATTAGTCAACACTTAGTAGTAGTAAAGAGTGGGCATATACGTATTGATCATAACAAATAACCAGGAGCGTTAACAGAGAGAAATTATGTAAAGGCGTACCAATTACCTGTCAGACTTATGGATAATGAAAGAATTTATGAGCAGACAAGATATAGAAAACATTATGAAATGCAAAATGGACAATTTTGATTACATTAAATTGAAAATGTTTTGTATAAACAAAGCCAATGTAAACAAGATTAGGAGGGAAGCAGAAACTTGGGAAAGAATTTTTACAACTAGTGTCTCTGATAAAGGCCTAATTTCTAAAATATACAGAGAACTGAGTCAAATATATAAGAATCTAAGTCATTCCCCAATTGACAAATGGTAAAAGTATATGAACAGGCAGTTTTCAGAGGAAAAATTAAAGATATCTATAATCATATGAACAAATTCTTTAAATCACTATTGATTAGAGAAATGCAAATGAAAACAACTATGAAGTACTGCATCTGACTGGTCAGATTGACTAAGATGACAAAACAAGAAAATGATAAATGCTGGAGAAGATGTGGAAAAATTGAAACACTAACGCATTGTTGGTAGAGTTGTGAACTGATCCAACCATTCTGGAGAGCAATTTGGAACTGTGCCCCAAGTGCTATAAAAATGTGCATACACTTTGACCCAGAAATACCACTTCTAGGGCTGTATTCCAAAGAGATCATATAAGTGGGAAAAGGACCCATGTCTATAAAAATATTTATAGCAGCTCTTTTTTGTGGTGACAAAGAATTAGAAATCAAGGGAACACTCATTAATTGAGGAATGGCTAAACAAGTTGTAGTATGTGAATGTAACAGAATACTATTGTGCTATAAGAAATGAGAAGCAGGCAGACTTCATAATAACCTGGAGAGACTTGTAGAAACTGATGCTGAGTAAGAGGAACAGAACCAGGAGAACATTGTACACAATTACAGACATATCATATCAGTAATGATTGACTTTGATAGACTGGGCTCATCTCAGCAATTCAAGGTTATAAGACAACTCCAAATGACTCATGATGGGAAAGGCTACATTCAGAGAAAGAATTATGGAATCTGAATGCAAATTGAAGCAACTGCTTACTCTCTCTCTTTCTTGTTTTGTTTTGTTCCTTCTTTTTTGTTGTTCATTCCATTGATTATAATTCTTTACAACTTGACTGATATTTAATGTTAAGGTATTTGTAGAACCTATATCTGATTGAATGCTGCCATGATGGGGGGGGGGGAGAAAATTTGGAACTCAAAAACTTGTGGAACTGAATGTTGTAAACTAAAAGTAAATGAATGTTAATTAAAATTTAAAAAAAAGGTGTACTGAGATAATCACCAAAGATTGAAGAAAATTTTGTGATCTGGGGGCTTGAGCAACAGTAAAAGAATGTATTATAAAGAAAAAAATGAGCCACCAGGTAGGGCTTCAGCCAGGTAGGAATTATGAAAACTAGCTGGTCTGTTGGTACATTTGATTTTCCTGCATACCCCAAAGACTGGCAGCTATATTCATCTCTTCTTTAAGTTTTCATTGTTCTTGTTGTGAAGTTTTTATTTCTCCGTGGAAGTCTAATTTTTGGTCAGTGGGAAAATATGATTTATTTTTTTTAAATAAGAGGTATTTAATGACTAAATTTTTTGTAACATCTCTTCCATAAAGCTAGAAATACTTGTGGCATAGCTCCTAGGATCATCAATTTGGGTTGAAAAGAGTGTCAGGGTCCATCTGATCCAACCTTATTTTATAAAGGAGCAAACTGAGGCCTAGGAATGTTAAGTGATTTGCCCAAGGACACATCACTAGTAAGTAACAGTGGCAGAATTTGAACTCGGGCCCTCCTACTCCATAACAAATCCTCTGTCCAACATTGTCTCATGTAACTGTGGCATTATGGAATTGTGAGTGGGATGGGGGTCGCAGAGATCCAGCTAGTTCAGTTTCTTAATTTAACGGATGAAGACACCAAAGCACACAGAGTTTACATGACTAAATCATATGGTTCATGATAGAATGAGGATGGAGCCTGGGTGGCAGCGGCAGCAGCAGCAGCAGCAACAGCAGCAGCAGGAGCTAACATTATATACAAATACAAGAGCACCTGCTATGTTCCAGACACTGTGCTATAGGCTTTACAAATATTAGCTCATTTGATCCTCACATCAATTCTGTGGTACTATTATAATCCCTGTTTTAAAGGTGAGGAAAACTGAGATAAGCAGAGGGTAAGTGACTTACCTAGGGTAACATAGCAAGCATCTGAGATCAGATTTGAACTCAAGTCTTCCTGAATTCAGCCCTGAGATTCTATCCACCGTGCTGCCTCGCTGCTCCTTGTCCAGGTCCCCTGACACCAGGAATTTATGGCTGTTTGGCCTAGTAAGATTGAATTAGAGTTTTTTCAAGCTTTTCCCTGTGACAATAAGGATTGAAAGTAACATCATTTGACTCTATAAATATTTAGTTCATATTTACTTTGTCTAAAGCTCTGTGCTAGACTAGGGACCATATAGGAAGCTGTGGGGGATTCACTGAAAATCTAACATGTGGTCTTTGACCTTGGACCTTTATAGTCCAACAGAGAGGAAATATGATGGACAGACGCACCAATAACTAATATAAGACACAAAAGAAAAGCTGTAGAGTTTGGATAGGGAAAAATACATTTCATTCATGTTGGCTAGGATCAGGAAGGAGGTAGCATTTTAGATGGATCTTGATGGATAGGAAAGGTTTTATTAGATGGACATAAGAACTGGATGATGTAGGCTGGGCAAAGGTAAGAAGTGATAGTAAAAGCAGAGGATTAAGAAAGTATGGAAAATATTACAAGAACAGTGAGAAGAATAATTTGACTAGAATGTAGGGGAATGGTAGAGGTAGAATTAGGAAGTAAGGGGGAGTCAGAGTTCTGAGAGTCTTTGACAGTAGGGCTTTAGACTTTTTTTCTCTAGGTACTAGGGAAACATTAAAGTTTGCTAAGTAGGGCATTAACATCATCAATTTTTTAGGAAGAACAGTCTGGAAGTTGTGTGTAGGATGGAGTAGAGGGGGGACCAAAATCAGTGAGGAAGTTAGTATGGAAAGTAATAACATTCTGACTTAGGATCATAGCAAAAAGATGGGATGGATATGAAAGATATTTGAGAGACAGAATTAATAGGGTCCAGCAACTCACTCATAGGGCCATAGATCTAGAGCTTGAAGGGCTCTCAGAGATCATCTTGTTCAACTTCCTTATATTATAGACAAGCAGCTGAGACACAGAGAGGTTAAGTGACTTGCTTATGGTCACACAGGTTATAAGTAGAAGGAGGTAAAAATGAAAATTTGAACCCACGTCCTTGGAATCCAAATCTGAAATGTTTTCTATAGCACCAGGGTGTATCTGGGAAGTGTAATATAATGAGAAATTCAAGATTATTCTTAAGGTTTTGAGCCTGAAAGACTAATGGCAATGGGTGACAGTGCCCTCCATAGAAACAGGGAAGTCAGGAGGATAGCAAAAGGGTTGCAGAATAGAAGAGTGAAAGGTGTTTAGTTTTGAACATGGGAATGTTCAAATATACTGACAAGACTTCTCTAAGAGTATGTCAGGCAAATACTTGTCAGTCTGGGGCTTAAGTAACAGGTCATAGTATAATAGATTTAGAATTAGAAGCATATTCAGAGGCCATCTAAATGAATTATTTCATTTTATAAGTGAGGAAATAGAGACACAGAGAAATTAATGGCATTCCTATGGCCACATAACTATTGAATATGAACCCAGGTCTTTCTGATTCTATGGCCAGGTACCTTTACCACTAAACTGGGTTTTTTTTTTTTTTTTGGTCAGAACTGGAGAAAAAGGGTATTAAATATTACCATTGAAGGACTAATTGAGCACAGTCAAGTGGATAAGTTCATCAGTGTGGGAGAAGAAGAAAAAGAATGGAATCCTCATGGAAGTCACAGCACTTTCATGTGACTCTGGCTTCCACCTCCTCCAATACATGTAAAAAATGACTCTAAACAAACTATAGAGCTACGGAACCCACAAAGTGACAGAAAGAAACAAATGTCCTGCTGAAGGCAGCCTGGCAGGCCTACAGGAAGGGTCTATGGCACTGGACTGGGGGCTGAGCAGTCTTGAGTGAGCTGCATGGGCCCAGACCCCAGGTGGCCCAGTCCAGTGGCACAAACCAGCCGCAGTAGAGTTTAGGAGAGTGAATCACTGGCAGCTGTGGTGGTTTCCAGAATTCTCAACCCATAAACATGAAAGAGCAAGTAAAAGGTCAGTCGGGAACTCTTGGAAGAAGGGGCCAAAGACGTGGTCTGGCCCCTGCTCCTGGGTGAGAAGTAGCAGAGGTGCAGTATCTGTGTAACCGCTAACACCTGGCTGCCTATGGAGCTCCTGACCTGCAGATTGTAGGGGGACCAAGCAACCATTCAGAGGCTAAGTGCACTTGCTTTTATCTGCTTGGATTTGGATCATGATCTTGGGTGGAGTTCCTTGGGTGTGTGGCAATGTGTCAGAGCTTGTGGGGGCTGCAGAGAGGGTGCCCTCCTAATAGCTCTGGCAGCTGCAAAAACACCAGTCATTTGGGACAGAGCTTTCTCCATTCTGAAAGCAGAGTTCTACCATGGCAAAGAGTTCAAAAGTCAAGAAATTGATTGGCTACGTGAGCAAGCAAAGGAAATGCAATCCTATCATAGATTCCTTTTTCGGGGACAAAAAGGATCAAAACATGGAACGGAAGGAAGACAATGAAGTCAGAACTCCTGCATCAAAGCTTCCAAGAAAAATACGAACTGATTACAAGCCATGGAGGAACTCAAGAAGGATTTTGAAAACCAAGTAAGAGAAATGGAGGAAAAATTAAGAAGAGAAATGAGCATGATGTCAGAAAATCAAGAAAAGTGAGACAGCAGCCTGACTGAAGGAAAAAACATTTTGAAAATAGACTAACTCAAATGTCAAAAGAGGCCCAAAAAGCCAATGAGAAGAGTGCCTTAAAAAGATGAATTTGCCAGATGGAAAAGGAATTTCAAAAACTCACTAAAGAGAGTAATTCCTTCAAAAATTAGATTGGAGCGATTGGAAGCTAATGACTTTATGAGAAATCAAGATACTATAAAATAGATCCTAACAAATGAAAAAATAGAAGACAATGTGAAATATCTCATTAGAAAAACAACTGACCTGGAAAATAGATTAGGGAGAGATAATTTCAAAATTATTGGACTACCTGACAGCCATGATCAAAAAAAGAGCCTAGACACCATCTTTCAAGAAATTCTCAAGGAAAATTGCTCTGATATTCTAGAACCAGAGGGCAAGAGAGAAATGGAAAAAAAA
>CM053594.1:104082014-104102363 GCA_028646575.1 Pseudocheirus occidentalis
AGTTCCCAGGTTAAGGAGAAAATACTTCAAGTAGTCAGGAAGAAGCAATTTGAGTATTGTGGAAACACAATCAGGATAACACAAGACCTAGCAGCTTCTACATTATGGGATCAAAGTGCTTGGAATATGATATTCTGGAGATCAAAGGAGCTAGGATTAAAACCAAGAATCACCTACCCAGCAAACTAAGTATAATGATTCAGGGGAAAATATAGTCATTCAATGAAATAGAAGACTTTCAAGCTTTCTTGATGAAAAAACCAGAGCTGAACAGAAAATATGACTTTCAAGTACAAGAAGCAAGAGAAGCATGAGAAGATAAACAGGGAAAATAAATTATAAGGAACTTATTAAAGTTGAACTATTTACACTCCTACATGGAAAAGTGATAATTGTAATTCATAAGATTTTTCTCAGTATAAGGACAATTGAAAAGTATATAGATAGATATACACATACATGTATGTATATATATACATGTATACATATATACATATGCATGTATATATACATACATATGTATATGTAGATATATGTGAGGGTGTACATATGTATATACATGTATACATAGACAGAGGTCACAGGATGAGTTGAATATGAATGAATGATGTCTATGAAATAAAATTAAGAGGTGAGAGAGGAATATATTGGGAGAAGGAGAAAGGGAGAGATAGATTACGGTAAATTATCTCATATAAAAGGGGCAAGAGAAAATTGTTACAATGAAGGGGAAGAGCAGGAAGGTGAAAAAGAATGGGTCAACCTTACTCTTACTAAATTTGGCTTAAGGAGGGAATAAAATACTCACTAAATTGGGTATCTTACCCTACAAGAAAATAAAGGGGAAGGAGATGAGGGGATGATAGAAGGGAGGGCAGTTTGAGGAAGAGGGTAGTTAGAAGCAAACACTTTTGAAAAGGGACAGGATCACAGGAGAAAAGAGAATAAGTGGGTGATAGGATAGGATGGAGGGAAATATAATTAGTGTTTCACAGTATACCTACTATGGAAATGTTTTGTGTAACTAAACATGTACAATATATATTGAATTGCTTAATTTTCCAGTGGGGGTGGGTGAGGAGGGAAGAAGGGAAAAAAATCTGGAACTCAAAGTTTTAAAAGCAAATGTGTATAATTTTTTTCAACATTCAACTGGGAAATAAGATATACAGGCACCAGGGCATAGAAATCCTTCTTGCCTTACTAGAAAGTGTGGGGGCATGGAGGAGGATATAAGAGACAACCGACTGGGGAAAGGGGTATTCAGTAGGCTAGCTATTTGGGAGGTATGGGAAAATGAGAAGAAAAATTTATAATTCAAAATTTTGTTGAAGTAAATGTTGAAAACTTAAATAAATTGGGGGGAAAAGAGAATGGAACCTTCAAAATGCCTGAATTTTGTCAATGAGGAGGATGAAGAGGAGACATTATGTAAGTTATTAGAGGAAGAAGAGCAAAATTATAGTATGTCATGGAGGAGATCATCATGGAAACAGGATTTTAAAGTATTAAATGTTGCTGAAAGATCAAGTATAAAAATACAGGAAAGGTCATTGCTAAGTCTGAGATGAGCTAATTGAGTACAGAAAGAGGGGATAGAAACCAAATTCCAAGTTCTTAGGAGGAAATGGTTGGTGAGTAAGGGGAAGCAATTTATACTCTTTTTGTCTTCTTGAGTTACAGTGAAGTAGGGCACTTTTTATTTGTTCCTCTTTATTTCTCTTTTGTTCCAGAGTAGCCTTTTATCTATATAGCTGCTAAGTGATTGTCCTAACAGGCATTGCTACACTCCTCCGCAAAAGACTCCAGTAGCTTTCTAGGATCAAATACATTCATTTGCATACATATACATGTGCATTTATATATACATATTCCCAGTGCATTTAAAGCCCTTAACCATCTGGTTCCAGTGTACCTTTCCAAATTTATTACAAATAAATTACAAATTTATTATAGAATCATAGATCTAGAGAGAAAGGACCTTGCAGGTCACTCAATCTAATACTCTCATTTTAAAGGTGAGAAAAAAGAAGTCCAGAGGGGTTGAGAGTGCCCAAGATGACCAAGGTAGTAAGTCACACAGTCGGCATTTGAACTTGGTTCTAGTGGTGCCAAGTTCAATGTTCCAGGTTGAACAGCGTCCACTGTACCTTTTTCTTCATGTACTCTGGACTACTTGCTGTCCCTTACATATAATGTTTCTTTACCTGTTTTTATGTCAGTGCAGGACTTTTCTTTCTATGTCTGGGATCACTTCCTTATTACCTCTTTGTCTTATAATCCCTTCCAGGGTGGAGAACCTCTGGCCTCCAAGGTCCTTTTGAATCCAAACTTCATAGAACACATCCTTTTAATAATAAGATTTGTTCTGTAAAACTTGGGCCCAGTCAAAGGGCTGCACCTGAGGACCTAGAAGGCTACATGTGGCCTTGAGGCCATGGGTTCTCCACCCCTGTGAGGCTATACTCTATCAAAACTCATTATAAGTTTCTCTTCCTTCATAAACCCTTTTCTAATGGTCCCTTTTCTCCCTCAATAGTTATTTTGTATTTTGAATACACTTAAATGTGTATATATTATTTCCAAGGACTCATCTTCCTGAGTTCAAATGTGACCTCGGATACACACTAGAAATATGATCCTGGGCAAGTCACTTAACCCTGTTTGCCTCAGTTCCTCATCTGTAAAATAAACTGGAGAAGGAAATGGCGAACCACTCCAATATCTTTGCTGAGAAAACCCCAAATGAAATCATGAAGAGTCAGACATGGGCAGCTAGGTGGCACAGTGACTATAGCACCGGCCCTGGAGTCAGGAGGACTTGAGTTCAAATCCGGCCTCGGACACGTAACACACAAAAACTAGCTGTGTAATCTTGGGCAAGTCACTTAACCCTAACTGTCCTCCAAAAAAAGAAAAAAAAAAGAATCAGACATGGCCAGAACAACTAAATGGCAAGACCACCACCACCTGACACACAAATTAAGTGCTTGATATACTTGATCTGACTTTAATTTGGAAAACAAATGGAGAAACAATGAAATGTACCCTGTTGTAACTCCCATGATTCCCAGTATGCTGAGATTAGAGAGTGAGCCCTGGTTTCATATGCTTTTGCAAGTTCTCTTTTCAGAAGGATGTTGGCAGCTTCTATGCTACCCTTGGTGTGAGTGGGACTGAAAGAATGATGTTGGATCTTAAGTCCTTCCTTTTCTCAGTTTGGGGAAAGTCTGTCCTGTGGAGGTTGGTTGCTATGCTACTTAGTTCTGGGTCTGCTTCCTTGCTCTATGGGCTGCTTACTGGTGCTTTCCAACAGGAACCCCACCTCTGTCTCTGATTGCTCCATGTTAGGATGGTTTGTCTGCTCCTGACCCATTTCAACCAGCACAGCTTGTTCATTTCCTTCAGGTGGGGCTTTGGCACACTCTGATGTTTATTTCTGGCTACTGAATTTGGGGCTGCCTTAGCTTCAGACCTAGAACTTGTTAGCATTAATAATCATCAAGCATTTAACTATTTTATTTTAGTTTTGTGGAGAAATTTAAACATTATTTTGACTTTTTTTTTCATCATCGGCCCTCCTGAACAAGCAGATCTTTATCCTACCTTCAGCAGCTTATAAATAAAATGTGGCTTTTTACTTGGGGGAGACTAAAGGAGATTTATTCAGTATTTTAGGGTTTTACTCCTATTGCCTTTCTAAGAGAGATGTTTTGCTGAGATTATAGTTCTAACTAATGTTTTCTGTTTATAAACTAACAGTGACATGTGGCTGAAGCATTAGATAATATAACTAAAGGCAGTTGTAGATTGTGATGGATTAAACTGAGAGCAGGAAATAAGGACATTTTCAGTAGGAAAAAGTCAAGAAAACATGCCTTAGACATGTGCTTTTTATTTATCGACATTTTGTTTACATTTAGGTTGCAGTTTATGTGGTCTCCATTATGTGTGCTAAGCTTCAAAACCATTTGGATACAGGTTTTAATAATTCTTGCAGAACCAAGAAGGAAAGCCTGTTATCTTCATTGTTAATAGCACATTTATTGGGGGTGGAGCCATAAATCATTTAATTCTTTACCAAAAAAGAAGTCATCTATGAAAGGAAGACTTTTACTCTATTGTGTGTTTGTAAATTTATTTGCAAAGAAGGGATAAAGTGAATTCCAGGATTTTTTGTTTATTTTTATTTTTATGATTGGATAATTACAATTTGATACTGGGAATTATGAAGAAATCTTTTGTTTTTACACATAGCATGCAGTGAGTATAGACTTCCCTTTATTTCTTTTACTCTCTACCTCAATAACACTGAATGGCTATTGTTAGTCATTATAATAAGCCCTGTAAGGTCATCTATAAAAGAATATAAAATACTTTCTAAATCACATCAAAAGAAGATGGAGTAGTAATTAATATTAGTTTGCTATTAAGTATACATTTTATATTCTCATTCCTTGAAAATTAGTAATCCATGGATAACGTCTTGGGTAGTTTTGCTAGTCAGAATATTAAATTAACCAAAGTGCCATATTCTGAGACCATTAATGATAAAACGAAGTTTATTTCTTATAGTCAATAAAGCATAGATAAGTCAATAAAACATAGATTCTTTAAATTAAACAAGGATTTTAATAGGCCTTCCCCTTCCAATAAATGTTTCCTTCTGGCCAGTTGAAGTATTTGAAATTTAAGGCACTTATTTCTAGAAGATTTCTGTGAAAATATAGCTGTTGCCAGAAAGCAGGACAACACAGGTGAAAAAAGGCTTGCTCTGGAGTCAGAGGCCTTAGGTTCAATTCCTGTCTCTGACTCTTATTGGTATGACCTTGGACAAATCACTTAGCTGACCTTGGGCTCAGTTTCCATATCTCTAAAATGAGGGGATAGGAATAGATAGCCTCTCAGGTCCCTCCCAAGGACTGGATCTTTTAGGTCATCTAGTTGTCTGAGTATGCGGAACTTTGAGTGAATGGAGCAAAAGAAATAAGGAGCAATAGGTCAAGAATGACTAAAGAAGTTAGACCCTTCTTAAAGAAGCAGAAGCTGAGGTAGAAAGCTGGGTTGATGAGCTTGGGGCATCATGGGCTTGCTACATGAGAACGGTAAATAGCTATAATACGGCAGGTGAAAGACAAGGGTCAGAAAACATCAAACAGCCTATTTTTGCTTTAACTAGCCCTGATGCCAGCCTTAATTTCCTGCAAGGTCAGAGAATTTGAAAGTGAGGGATCTCATCATTGGACAGTATTCTTGTCTATGTGAAGGGTATCATCAGTACAATTAAATTCAATCAGTCAAGTGCAGTTCTATGCATTGAGAATACGGAGACCAATTTCCTCCACTGCCCCCCCCCCCAAAAAAAAAACCCCAACCAAAACCCAGTCCCTGGTTATATAATCAAGATTATATTCTACTGAGAGAATAAATACCTAAATATAAAAATATACTAAGTAACACAGGGGAGTGGGAAAGCACTTGCTTCTAGGGGAGGGAAGGTCAGGAAAGACCTTATATAGGAGACACAGGAGGTGAGCCTTGAAGTTAAGGATTCTATGAGGTAGGAGTGACCTCCCACCAAGCAAATATTCCAAATGAGGTCCCTTTAGAATCTCTTCTTGTCCTACTTAGCAAAGCCTTAACAAGTAACTTCAGAGCCTGAGATATTAAGCCTAAAATATGCCTGAGGAAAATAACATAACAAAAATTTTAAATCAGCTTTACAATTCATGTTGTGAAATTATCCAAGAATTAATGAAGATAAATTTAGTTGAATCGGAGAGGGATTTGATTTCTGTAGTGACTGACAAATGGGTGCAATGCCCAGGTAGCTTCCTGCTTTAACTAAATCTGAAGTAATGTATGTGTGTTAAATTTTTCCCCTTCCAGATTGCAGTGTCTTGGGATAAAGGCCTTGGGACTCAAGTCTAGTCGTAGCTATTATTCAGTTATAGCTGTGATTTCAGGCTCTAGAATAGAATTTTTATGGGTGCTGGTAATAAGCATTTTTCATCAATGTATGCCATGTAATCCAAGAAACATTACATACAAAAAGGTGTCCAAAAATGATTCTCATTTTATTTTTTACCAATAACGAGCTACTCTGATAGTGATGTAAATGCTAGAAAGCAGCACCCGCAATATTCTAAAATGTAACTGTAGGCTCTGAGCCCCTCAATGCATTTTTTCACCCAGGCTGACCTTTCTTAAAAAAGGATCCTTAAAACAAGACAGGCAAGTAAAAATGTTGTTCTTTTTTGTTAGATATGGGATCCTTCTTCCCTTACCCCTTGCCCATGACATAAGAAACTCTTGCATATATCAGTCCTGTAATGATAACTTAGAATAACTATGTTCTCTTCTTAGGCTACTCTATGATATTTTAAAATGATGTTGACAAAGAGGGAGCCAACAGTTGGCTAATTTAGTTTTCCTGTAAATACATTCCCTACTATTGGACTCCTCTTGAGCTGATGCTCTTGGATGTCTGCCAGTATCAGATTTTCTTGTGAAGAAAATATTTTAACAGGATTAGGGACAGAAAAACTTGTTCAATTCTACTTGTGGCTTTTTACTCCAACCCAAGGGGCTTTGGTTTCTGTTTTTTTATCAGGCAGAGGTATTTAGATGACCCTAGAGGATGGCCATCTGAAAAAGAAAGGTTTCTCAGGTGACATATCATTGCTTCAAACTAAATTGCAGATGGAGTCTGAATTTCATCATATAATTGTTTAGATAGAGAAATATGTTTTAAAGTTGTATTTGGATTTGATTATTCTCACTGGGTTTAATAGTCTTACCTTTTTAGCTATATGATGGTATAATGTTAATGGATATAAGATCTTCCCTGCCCCTTAATAAGCCTCATATGGAGCCCATTAAGGGAAGCTTGCTCAGGGGAGGCTTGCTTGTAGGAAGGTTTTCACATCTTTTGTAAATTTCTAATTAGGCATTGAGACATAAGGATTGTGATGCCCTCTGGCTCTAAAAAGGGTATATATACTCTGAGATTAGCATTTTGCTTTTGAGACTCACTCATTGGAAGTGTTCTTGTGATTTGGCAAGATGAGAATCTGGGTAGCCGTTAAGGACTCCTCCCCCCCACTTTCCCTACAGTTTTGAAAAATCCAGATGTTGGTGCTTCTCTTTCTGGTAACTTTGTATGTATTTCCTTGATCAGGCAGTCAAAACTGTCTGTTGATCTGTGCTAATTTCTCAGACAGTTAGAAACCCTGTCTGTTGGCATTTATTTCTCTGCTTGTATTTTCTTTGTATTTTCTCTGAAGTTCAAGGTGCTACCTTTTCCCCTGAACTAGTGAATGTAATTTTAAAAACATTGTTGATCTCTTAAACAACTCTCTTTCCTAGTAAAGCAGATCTAAGAACCTATGCTAGCAGCCACTGTGGGCATGCTATAGTGCTTGTTGCTACATATGTGAATTTGGACATTAGTGTGACTTGAATCTGTTTAGCAGACGGACTCAGTTCAATCATGGCTTTTACCTGGTATGTTTGCTCTTCTCACTATGCCATAAGAACAATAATCTCAATAAAAAGCTTTTGGAAACGGAGAATTTAAATAGACATTCAAGTTATATTTATGGTTCTCAGTACTGATGCTTATACAGAATATATATAGAATTGCTTTCAGTGCCACTTTAATTATATTCTAAATAATTTAAAGAATGTATGACTTTTCATTGAAGTGACAGAAACTTCAAACTATTACAGTACAAAATATATAAATTTTTGCTGCTTAGTAGAGGGTTTCACTAATTTTGCTTCCCTTGATATTTTTATGTGATAAATGTAGCTATTCCCCAAAGTATAAAGAAGCCTATTACATATGATAAATTACTTAGAATAAGGAAAAATATTATATATTTAGCTATATAGTGACCCCTAGGGATCATTCTTGGCCCTCCATAATGGGGCCACACCCAATCCCAGTGTTAATGACTATTAGCAGGATAGTGAGTCAGGAAGGCAGCCTAAGGAGCTCCTGGCCTTACCAAGGATGAGATAATGCATATTTAAATCATCAGCAAACTCTGAAGTGCATCAGCAGAGTGAAGGGAATAACAATAACAGTAATAAGAATGGCACACATTTATATAGCACTTTCAAAATGCCAGGCACCATGCAAATCACTTTGTAATTATTATTTCATTTGAAACACTGGACAATTCTTTGAGGTAAGTGCTGTTATTATCTTTACTTTACAGATAAGGAAACTGAGAAAGGCAGAGGTTAAGTGACTTACCCAGGGTCACACAAGTAGTGAGTGTCTGTGGCTGGATTTAAATTCAGGTCTTCCTAACTCCAGACTTGGAATTCTATTCTTTGTGCCACCTAGTTACCCAATAATAGCTTGCATTTACATAGTACCTTATGGTTTGAGTTTACATACATTATCTCATTTTGTCCTCACAATAACCTTGGAAAGTAAGTGTTATTATTAGACCCATGTTATATATGAGGAAACTGAGTCTGAGAGAAGTTAACTTGTGTCTAGGTTCACACAAGTGTTGAATGCAATAGATGCTTTTAATATCCACTCTATTTTACAGCTGAGAAAGCTGAGACAAATAGTAAATGACTTGCCCAGCATTGTGAAATTAGCAAATGCCTGAAGCAGGATTTTTACTCCAAATCCAAGCACTCCATCTACTACACAGTCTAACTGGTGTAGGGCTCTCCTTTTCTGTATAACTCTTAGCCAGATGGTGAGGGGAGAGGCACCCAATGGCACCTTCATAAAATGGCTGGGGTAGGGGTTTTGTCATTCTTTGACTTTATTACATCAAATTACAAATTTCATACTCAAGTGTTTAGAAAAGTCTCTCCTCTTCTACTCAAATACCTACAAGGTAGTAAGTTATGAGGGTTGAATTGAATTTTCCATTCTTGACAACACTGGGTTTTTTTTGACATTTTAAAAAAATCAATGACTCTGAAGGCCTAGATAAAAATGCAGGCATTTATTCATTTTCTAACCCTGGGCAAGTCATTTATTAAATTTTCTGACAGGAAGTGAGATTAACAATACCTTGGATGACATAATTGGTATCTTAAAAGATCTTGTTAAACTGAAACAATAGGCTGACAATAAGGTGAGAATTACTAGATATAAATAAGTATGAAAATCAAAACAATCATTTTTTTAAAACAGCTAAATCACCTAGGCTGGCAGCTTCATTGTCATTCCTTATCCATACTCAACTTATATATCCAATCCTTTTCCAAATCTTGTCATTTCTATCTCTGTCTATTCTATATTAGATATAACTCCTACTCTCCATTTGTGCAACTGTTGCAGAACTTTCATCATTTCTTATCCTAGGCTATCGGAATTGCCTCTTGTTTGTCTCCCTACCTTTTCTCTCTTTTCACATAGCTACCAAAGTGATTTTCTTAAAATGCATATCTGACTGTTACCTTCTTACTCAAAATAAAATTCAGTAACTTTCTATTAACTCTAAGATATCAACTCTGACATTCGAAATGTTTTACAACTTTGCCACTTCTTGACATTCCAGCATTCTTACACTTGCTTCCTCTCTTTGTGGTTTAGCCGTTGTGGTAAATTTGTGATTCCTCACTCATCATGGTCTGTTCCCCATTCCCATGCCTTTGCTCTAGGTGTCCTCCATACCTAGAATGAACTGTCTTCTCCTTCTGTATCTTGGAATTCCTGATTTCTTTTGTAACTCAGATCAAGCACTTGCTTCTGTAGTAGACCTTTCCTGCTTAGTTTAACTTCATCTACTGTGTATGTATCTTATATGTACCTATATATGTACTTGTCTCCATTGGTAGAATATAAACCTCTTGAAGGCAAGACTCATTTTGCTTTTGACCTTTCTATCCAAATGTTTATGACAGTGTTAACACATAGAACATAATAAATGTCTGTTGGGGGAAGAATATAGGTAACAAACATGTTGAAATAAAAAAGTATTAAGCTAACTCAAAGAGTGCTGTGCATCATCAGCTAAAAGACTTGATCAAATATTATGTTGAATTAATTTTTAAGAAGGTTACAGAGCAAAAGGAAGTAACATTCCTCTTATAATCTGTTTTGATCAGAACATATTACATTTAGTTCTAGATGGAATGTTATAGAAGGTACATTGATGAGCTAAAACATATCCAGTAGCCAGAGACCACAACGATGAGAGTCTTGCTATTTAAAAATTGGTTGGAGAAAGTAGGGCTGTTTAGCCTGAACAAGGGAAGGCTTAACAGGTACTAGAGTGAACATCAATTTTTGAAGGGTTGTCATGTGGAAGAGCAATTAGTATTATTCAGTTTGACCTCAGAGGGAAGAACTGAAATCGATGAATGGGAGTTATTAAGGGCAAATTTCATTTAAAATTTATCAAAACACTTTGGGCTAGCTGTTGAAACATAAAATAGGCTTTTATTAGAGGTCTTCGTATAGAGAATGGCCGATCATTTCTCAGGAATAATGTAGATTCATGAATTAGACAGAAGTTTAGCTAGATTGACTGGGGTCCCTCTAACCCTAAGATGTAACCCTAAGATATTATGATTTTAAGATTGTGGTTTCTTTTGCTGGGAGTGTGAAAAGGTGGAGAGGTTCATGTTAATGGAATTCGTATTAACTATACAATCATAAGATCCAAGAAAGGAAAGTATGTAGATTGTCATCTTGCACAGAAGATATGTATGGATAATTATAATTAAATAGTGGCTTTCCAATTCTCCTTGTTGTTACCAAATCCTACTCTTTGCCCACATTGTATCATCTAATCCCTCAAATCTCTCCCTCTTTCCTTTCCCCATCTTGACCTTGTGGTGAACCAGTTTAACTCTAAACTGTCCTCTTCCCTTGATTCCTTGACCCTCTTTTCATATCACTCATTACACCCTGTCAAGCTTCAGCCTTGGATCACTCCCACCATCCATTATCTTCTCTCTTAAACATGTTCTGCTAAATGGAGGTAAAAGGAGAAAATCACACAAACTTCTTAAGGGTTACACTACAAATTGATGTTATGCAATCTCAACTGGGCCCTCACTACTGCTAGGCAGTCTTTCTCTATCTGCCTTATCAACTCACTAACCCACTCTCTACAGAGTGGGGTTTCTAAACCTCTTTCAAAACCTCTCAAGGCTTCCCGTACCCTCACTGTCTGAGTCGAGATCCTTGCTTCCTGTTTTACAGAAAAAAATGAGCCATTCACCATCAGTTCCCTCTTCTCACCTCATCCTCATCTCACATCAGTCATATGTCTTTTGCCAGCATCTCCTTCTTTATCCTTGTCTTACAGGAAGAAGCAGTCTCACTTCTTATCAAGGTCAATCTTTTTCTCTGCAAAAGTGGTCCCATTCCATTGTGTCTTTCCTAGAAGAATTCCTTCCTCTATCATCTCCACTCTATCACTTTTATTCATTCTCTCCCTGTGTACTGACTCCTACCTTCCTACCTAATGACATGTCCATGTCTCCCACACACCCTGAAAACTCTCACTTGGTCTTTCTATCCTTGCTACCATGTCATATCTCTCCTTCCCTTTGTGGCTAAATACTTTGAAAAGCCCTACAGCAAATGCCTTCCCTTTTACTCCTCTGACCTCTTAACCTCTCACGATCTGGGATTCAAACTCAACATTTCACTGAAACTGTTCTTTCTAAAGTCACCAGTGATCTCTGAATCATCAAATTCAATGACCTTTCCTCAATCCTCATTCTTCTTCACCTTTCTGCTGCCTTTGCTAGTGTTGGTCACCCTCATCATAAGTCTTTTCTCTGGTTCCTATCCTACACATCACATCTCTCCTCAGTCTCCTTTGCTGGATCCTCATCCAGGCTATATCATCTAACTGAAGATGTCCTATTACTACCCCTGTCCCTCTTCTGTTCTCCATTCTTACTACTTCATTTGGAGATCTTATCAGCTTCTCAAATTTAATTACCATCTGTGCTGATGATTCTCAAATTTACCTTTGTAGTCTGACTTCACTGCTGACCTTCAGTCTTGCATCTATAGCTGATTTTATTTATTTGTTTGTTTGTTTATTTATGGTTTTAAAATTTTATTTTATTTCATTTATTTTATTTATTTTAAAAATAAATGTTTATTTATTTTAAAAAGACATTTAAAATTGGACATTCAGTAGACATCTTAAACTCAATGTGTTCAAAATGAAACTCAAATTTCCCTCTATCCTTTCCTTCCTTCCTAACTTTCCTACTCCTGTCAAGGGCAACACAATGTTTCTAATTTGTCAGGTTTACAATCCAGGCATCATCCTCAAATCCTCGTTATTTTTTTCAGTACATACAGCCAATCTGTTGCCAGTGCTAGCCAATTTTATCTTGAATATATCTTTTGAATGTATCTCCATCTCCCTTGACAGTGCCACTGCCCTGGTGCAATACAGCATGCTTAGCACATGCTTAAGACTATTGCAATAGTCTGCTGGTGAATCTGCCTTAAATCTCCTTCTACAATTTGTTCCATTCAGCTGCTAAAGTGATTTTCCTAAAGCATAGGTCTAAGTACTCAGTAAACTCCAGGATCAAATACAAAATTGTGTGTTTCCTATTCAAAACTCTTCATGACCTAATCCCTCTACCCACCTCCTTTCCATTCTTTTTACGCATGATACTCTTCACATATGCTGCAGTCCAGTTGCTCTATCGTCTTTGCTGTTCCACAGACAAGGCACTCCATCTCTTGGCTCTGGGTATTTTCTCTGGCTGTCTCCCATGCTTGGAATGCTTTTCCTTCTTTTCTCTAACTACTGCCATTCCTGCCTTCCTTCAAGTCCCAGCTAAAATCCCATCTTCTACCAGAAGCTTTTCTCAACACCTTTTGATTCTAGTGCCCTCTCTCTTTTAATTATTTTCTATTATCCTGTATATAGCTTGTTTGTACATATTCATTTATTTGTTGTCTTCCTCATTAGATTGTGGCCTTCTTGAGGGCAAGAACTGTTTTTTGTCTCTGTTGGTAAGCCCAGTATGTACATCACAGTGACAGGTCACATTGTAAGTAGGTACTTAATAATGTTTATTGACTGACTGGAAAAGGATATTATACCTCATCCTATTTCTTCATGATTTTGATCTCTTTTGTTGGTATTTAATTTTGAAGGTTTTTTTTTTACACAGTTTGGAAGTATTGGGTATTTGGTGTGGATCAAAGTTTATTAAAATAAAATTTAAAAAATTTTATGAATCAGCGTTACTTGAGTGGTCATTGGAAAAGCTTGATCAGTGATAATACTCTGATTCTAGTAAATTTTGAATTTCTGAAAGAATGGGAGAAAAAGCACTTAATAAGCATTTACTGCGAGCTAAGTGCTTAGGATACAAATAGAAAAACAAAACAGTCCCTATTCTGAGGAAGTTCATATTCTAATTAGGGGAGATAACACATGTGAAGGTTTAGGTGAAGTTCAAGTGGAAATGGTCAGTGGTCCTCAGAGGCCTTGATGGTTCTGAAGAACATAGCAACAGGGCATGTGTAAGACTGATTTAATCATATGGATCAATTGCCTGGCAAAAGGTTAAAATGATTGGTCTACCATCTTACTAGAAAAATTGTATGTGATGATTCCCTTATTATTCATGTGTTATGAATGTCCATGTGCCCAGTTCACATCTAATAAGTCAGGTGGATCTAAAGGTTGGAGTGGGGTGGGGACTATCAGATACCTCCCATGGGGGTGTGGCTGAAGGTGTTGTAATCCAGTCAGGAAGGATCAAATACTGCCTGGTGAGAACTACTAGGCTGTGGACATCATTATACAGAAGGGTAGGAGAAGCACTCTCTGTATTTAGCTCTTGCTAGACCTTTGGGCAGCCTGTTTACATCTGAGTAGCGTATTGACTGCAGTAGCAGAGTGGAAATTTTACTGGTTTGAATTATCAAGGATACTCAGATCTATGATTGTTCTATAGGGATTTGTTATCTATTAATTCATGAAAGACAGTAAGCTTCTGATATATAATTCTAGTCACCAGATCTTTTAGATATTCTAGCAGGTGCTAAATTTTTACTGCATGCAATGATATTTGCATAGTTTCTACCATTTTTTTATATTGTCGACATTAGTCACAAAGCCTGGACTCCTTAATGATAACTCTTTGGGTAGTTATTGTTGTGATAAGCTGGTCTTGAAATGCCATCATAAGCTCCTTTATTTCTATAGACAGATATATATAAGTGAGCAATTGATTATCCTCTTCTTTGATTTTGGCTAAGTTCATATGGATGCTATCTGTGGGGAGCCTTTTGATTCCACTCCTACATTTTAACCATTTCATAGTTACCTTGGAGAGGTAAGCTGCCTTTATGTTTGGCAGATCCAGAGGTATGTATCTACTATCCTCTTTTTCTTTAATAATTACTTAGCGAAGCAATCTGTTTGCTTCAGAAGCACCTCTGTAGATTTTAGACCAGGGGTGGGGAACCTGGAGGCCACATATGACCTTCTAGATCCTTAAATACAACCTTTCTACTGAATTGTTCTATAAAATTTGGATTCAGTCAAAAGGATGCACTTAAGGATCTAGAAGGCCACAAGTGACCTCAAGACCTCAATCCCACCTCTGTTTTACATCTTTTTATCGTGTGATCTTAAAACATCTAACAATCCTTTTCCTCCTTTTTGATGAGACAGAGTTAATTTTTTAAAGCTGACTTAGGATGATGGGTCCTATGCTTAATTAATATTTACAGGATTCTATTAAGATAAGAGACAGTGTGATATAATACAGACGTGTCAATTATGTGACCCACAGTACTCCCCGAGTGTGGCCCAAGCAGATTAAAATGTTATTAGAAAATATTTAACAAAATAAAAATACAGCAAAATATAGATAGCATTACATATGAAAACTGTCAGTATGTGTTAGACAGAGATTCTTATGTACAAATTAGTGACATCCTCTGCCCTCCCCATTTCTATTTGAGTTTGACAAGACTGGCATAATAGAGAATCAGGAAGACGTGTGTTAAAGTTTCACTTCTGACATACTAGCTGTGTGACCTTATTCAAGTCACTGTATTCAAGCATTTATTAGATGCTTACTATGTTCAAGGCACTGTGATAAGCCCTGGGAATACAAATGCAAGCAGACAGAGTCTTTCTGTACTCAAAGGGCTGACATTCTATCAGGGAAGAAAACTTCTCTAAGGAAACTGAAAAGGGTTGAGGGGAAGATTTAGGTAGGAATATGGGGGAGATAAAGTTTATTGGTGTGAGGGGTTTTTTTGCAGTTTTTTTTAACATTTTATTTTCCTCAATTATATTTTAAAACAATTTTTTAACATTTGGGTTTTTTAAATAAAGTTTTCAGTTCCAAATCTATCCCTTGCCCTTCTCCCCCTCTCTGAAATGGTAAGTGATCCAATATAGGATATACACATATGATCATGTAAAACATTTCCATATTAGTCATTTTAAGAATATTGGAATAAAAAAGAATAAAAAAGAAAGTAAAAAACAATATGCTTCAGTTAGTATTCAGACAATATCAGTTCTTTCTTTGGAGGTGGATAGTATGCATCACCCTAAGTCCTGTGGGATTGTCTTCAGTCGTTATATTGCTAAGAATAGCTAAGTCATTCACAGTTCTTCATTGTGCAATATTGCTGTTACTATATACAACATTATCTTGGTTCTGCTCACGTCACTTTGAATCAGATCATGTAAATCTTTCGGATTTTTGTGAAATCATCCTGCTTGCCGTTTCTCATAGCACAATATTATTCCTTCACAATCACATATTACAATTTATTCAGTCATTCCCCAATGGACATCACCTCAATTTCCAATTCTTAGTCACCACAAAAAAGCTGCTATAAGTATTTTTTGTATGTACAAATAGGTCCTTTTTCCTTTTTTTTAAATTTCTTTGGGATACACACCCAGCAGTGGTATTGCTGGATCAAAGGGTATGCACAATTTTATAGCCCTTTCCATATAGTTCCAAACTGTTCTCCACAGTGGTTGGATCAGATCACAACTCCACAAACTGTGTATTAGTGTCCTAGTTTTTCCACATCCCCTCCAATATTTATCATTTTCCTTTTGTCATACTGGCCAATCTGATAGATGTGAGATGAAACCTCAGACTTGTTTTAATTTGCATTTCTCTAATCAATAATGATTTAGAGTATTTTTTCTTATGACTAGATAGATTTAATTTCTTTGTCTGAAAGCTGCTTCTTTGGGGCAGCTAGGTGGTGCAGTGAGTAGAGCATCGAACTTGGAGTCAGGAGGCTCTGAGTTCAAATGCAGCTTTAGACACAACACTTACTAGCTTGGGCAAGTCACTTACCCCCAATTGCCCTGCCTCCAAAAAGAAAAAAAGAAAACTGCTTCTTCATATTCTTTGACCATTTACCAATGGGGGAATGACTTGTATTCTTATACATTTGACTCAGATAGCATGAGGGTATTTTAGAGAAGGTCTGGAGAAGATAGGATTAAGAAGTGGAAAATAACGAAGACATAGTTGGCTTGGGCATCCATCATAAAATGGAGATTCTGGGAAAAACCTGTTAATCAGAGAGAGAGACTTAGGGAGAGAGAGTACTTCCAGTGTATGGCATCTGTTAATAAAGTAGATAGAGTGCTGGCCCTGGAGTCAGGAACCCTCATCTTCCTGAGTTGAAATCCAACCTCAAATACATATTAGCTGTGTGACCCTAGGCTAGTCACTTTGCCCTGTTTGCCTCACTTTCCCACTGTAAAATGAGCTGGAGAAGGAAATGGCAAGTTACTTTAGTATCTTCCCCCTACTCCCCACCCAAAATCCCAAAGGGGTTGTGAAGAGTTGGACACAACTGAAAAATGACTAAGCAACAATTAGAATTTTGAATAGCTTTAGATTGCTCAACTTCTCCTTGTACAGATTTTAGTAAACCTTCATTTTAAACTTTTATTTATTATAATTGAATAAAATTAGGGATTCTGGATGACTTTTTTTACAATTGACTTCTATTTGCTGTATGTTGTTGTGTGACATGGAGTTGAGGGTATAGTTGACAAAAAGCAGCACGTAAGGGGCGGGTAGGTGGGACAGTGAATAGAGCACCGGCCCTGAAGTCAGGAGTACCTGAGTTCAAATCCGGCCTCAGACACTTAACACAAAAAACTAGCTGTGTGACCTTGGGCAAGTCACTTAACCCCAACTGCCCTCCAAAAAAAAAAAGCAGCATGTAGACTTTGCCTATAGCTAGCAATACCTGTTTTCAATTTTATCTTCATATTGTACAAGTGAATAATAAAAGCATTCATATCTTTCCCTCATTTCATGTGCATTTGTGGTTTACTTATTTTAATCATTAGCATCATATGTCTTGAATTATTTCTAGGGTAGGCTATTGGTATTTTGAGGTTTTACCAGTGTATTTTGCCTTCTTGTAGTATTAGAATACAAAGGAGCACTACTCACTCTTTGGTCCTCATCCTGAAGCTGTGATGTGATCACATCATAGTAGTTTTAGGGAGAGTGACCTAGTGGCTCTTTGTTGTCTTATCTACTTCTCTGACTCTCTAATAGCTGCACTACACTGAGCAGGATGATAAACCAGTCAGTGGTTTCACCAGTGCTTCAGTCTATCTTTCACAGCTACTGATGTGTTTTCAAAGTCCCTGCTGTTTGGCCTTCTACAAAGACCACGTTTAGTCTTCTGCTACTATTGTTATCCTTGCCCTGCCCACTGCTCCATGATATATGGCATGGATGATGGGCTAGATTTTGAGGGAATGATTATGAATATAATATTACCTCTCTCCTAAATGTAGAATCCAATTTTTTGCTACTCTTCTGTCTAGTTATTGAAGTTTTACTCATTCATTCTTTGAATTTCTACTCAGTGCCGGGAAGCATTCTATGCATTTCTCTTTCCTCAAAGTAAACTGTTAATATTGTTGGTCAGTCATTTCAGTCATGTCAGGCTCTTTGGGGGGTTTTCTTCACAAAGATACTGGAGTGGTTTGCCATTTCCTTCTCTAGCTCATTTTTCAGGAGGAAACTGATGTGAATAGCATTAAGTGACTTGTCCAGAGTCACCCAGCTAGTAAGTGTTTGAGACCAGATTTGAACTCAGGACAATGAGTTTTCCTGATTCAAGTCTTAGCATTCTATCTACTGCATTACCTAGCTGCTCCAGAGTAAGCTTTTACTTCTCAATTTTCACATTTCATACCTATTTTTATGTCCCTACTAGATTTTACTTTGTATATTCCATGTTTTGTCCCCTAGACTGTAAGTTCCTTGGGATCAGGGAAAGTCATTTTTATGTTTGTATCTCTAAGTCTCTGGCACTGTGCTTTATTATAACATGGCCATTTAATAAATATTTAATTAAATTATTGAATTAGTGGGCATGGAATGGAATCGTATATGTATGCTAGCCAGGGTGCTGGATGGCAGGGACTTTGAAACAAGTAAAGTAGCTCTGAAGCCTAGGATGTCAAATTTAATTAAAATATACTTAAGGGAGAGAATAAAGAATCAATGATAATGAATTTTCCACACACTAACTAGTATCAGAATAATGAGATGTAGTGCCAACACAATATTCATAGCACCCATGGTGACTACAAATATACTGGCATAGTTCTCAATCACAAAATATAACAGACTCTCCATATAGAAGACACGAGAAAGCAAATTCTCACCACCAGAAAGTCAAATCCATCATAGTAACAAAAAATTAATACACTATTGCACAGCAGGAAGTCATACCCTCCTTTAGCCTTCCCACAAACACTCATAAGCCTAGGTGTCACAGCAGGGAGCAAACACTCACAAGGGTAGCTGTTTCCTTGGGTGCCTCTCTCCTCCCTCCAGCTCTAACTGCTCAGACTCACAGATTCCTATGGGCCCTGCCACACCCTTCAGCAAACTCCTCCCACCTCAGGCTCCATGTGATTACATTTGACCTATTAGGGGACAGAGAAGATCTTCAAATTACCATTACCATTACACGAGGTAATTTGCAGATGATTTAAAAGTAGGGAAAAATTTTTTCCTTACTTGTAGAAAGATAATTTCCAAACTCCAAAGACTAATATGCATGGGCACCCAAAAGGTGAGTAAACAGCATATTTACAAAATGGAATACATTGTACAACCAATCAATTATCTGGCCTTCCTAGTAATAAAAATGCAAATGAGTCTGTAGTTAAATGTCCATGTCACTATTTTGCTGCCTGCTTTTTCTTTATTTTATTTTGTTCTTAATGTATGGAGTAAAACAAGCACTTACATAGCAGTGCAATAAAAATATATATAGTATATGTAACTGAAAATACTGTGCACAACTTGCGATTCTTTCAAATATACTACAAAATTATCATGTAAATTTATTCCCCCCCCCCAGATGGCTACCATTAGGCACAAATATGCCTACATATGTAAAATTATTCTATACCTAATTTTACTTATCAGTTTTTTCTATGGATGTAGATAGCATCTCCATAAAGTGGAAATAGATAACAGAACGGATTTAAAATCAGAATCCAATAATATGTTGCTTACAATAAGCACATTTAACAGTGAGAGACAGACAGAATTAAAATGGAGGGTTGGAATAGTTTTTATTGTGCTTTAGCTGATGTGGAAAAGGGCAGAGATAACAGTTATCATCTCAGACAAAGTTATAGCTAAAACAGAAATGATAGACAGGGTAGCACATTTTGATAAAAGGTGCTATTGAAAATGAAGGAATATCAGTACTGAATCTATATGCACCAAATACTATCACAACTAGTATTTGTTGCACATAGATTCAGTACTGATATTGCTTTTTAAAGGAAAAGTTAAGTGAATTAAAGGTAGAGATAGATTGTAGTATTGTAATAGTAGAGGGCTTTAATCTTCTTCTTTCAGAACTAGATAAATCTATTTTTCATTTGTATCTGTTTAATAGTATCTTCATTTCTCACAAAGTCATTTGCTTCTATTTGTTCCACTCTAATTCTGAAGGAATTATTCTCTTCCAAATGCTTTTGAGATTCTTTTTCCATCTGGCAAATTTTACTTTTTAAGGCATTCTTCTCCTCATTAGCTTTTTGGGCCTCTTTTGCCATTTGAGTTAATCTGTTTTTTAAGGTGTTATTTTCTTCAGTCAGGTTGTTGACTCTCTTTTCATGATTTTCTTGCATCATTCTCATTTCTCTTCCTATTTTTTCTTCCACTTCTCTTATTTGGTTTTCAAAGTCCTTTTTAAGCTGATCTATGGCTTGTATACAATCTTCATATTTCTTGGAAGCATTTGGTGTGGGAGTTCTGACTGTGTTGTCTTCCTCCCATTCCATGCTCTGATCCTTTTTGTCCCCAAAAAAGGATTCTAGA
>CM053594.1:104102863-104120158 GCA_028646575.1 Pseudocheirus occidentalis
ACTGAGATTTCTTTGAGCCTTATATCTCCTAAAATAGGACAATGCTTGGCACAAAGTAGGTGCTAAATGGGAGTGGGAGGTAGGGGACCTGTAGCCTCGAGGCCATGTGTGGCCCTCTAGTTTCTCAAGTGTGACCTTTAGACCAAGATCATGCTTTACAGAGCAAATACTTTTATCAAAGAGATTTTTTTGTATGAAGTTTGGATTCAGGCAAAGGGCTGCAATTAAGGACCTAGAGGACCACATGT
The DNA here is from genome assembly GCA_028646575.1 of Pseudocheirus occidentalis. Classification (NCBI taxonomy): domain Eukaryota; kingdom Metazoa; phylum Chordata; class Mammalia; order Diprotodontia; family Pseudocheiridae; genus Pseudocheirus; species Pseudocheirus occidentalis. The sequence goes on from CM053594.1 coordinate 104,103,112, forward strand.
GCCTTCAAAGCTGCAGGTTTCCCACCCCTGTGCTAAATACTGAATCGGTGAAGGAATGTTACAGGAGTGCTATTTTGGTACTTAATACTGAATTACATAAAAAGTAATTATTGTATGATTCACTTAACAATATAAACCATTGGGGTGGCTAGATGGCACAGTGAATAAAGCACTGGCATGGAGTCAGGAGGACCTGAGTTCAAATCTGGATTTATACATGTGACACTTATTAGCCATGTGACCTTGGGCAAGTCACTTAACCCCAATTGCCCTGCCCTCCTCCCTCCAAAAAAAAAAGTAAAAAAAAATTATACACCATAATATACAGGATGGGGGCTAAAATGTGCAAAAGACTGTATATCATGCTCGCCAGGACACAAAGTAAAACAGTTCTAATTTGTAAAAGGAAGATGTTTGAACCAGAGGTTCCCAAACTTATTTGGTCTACCACACACTTTGCAAAAAAAAAAAAAAAAAAAAAAAAAATACTCAGACACTCAGCGCCCCCTGCAAAAATTGACTTTCTTTAACCCTTTAATGGTTTTTAAAAAGTATATATATATATATTTTTTTTAAATATATATGTTTGAAATGATGTGTCTTAAATTTACAATTTATTGTAAATTTGTTCATTGAAATTGTCTCATATAACTGTATAGTATCAGAAAGTGAACAATTCATACAGATACATGTTCCTGCTGATACATGCTGGACTTTCTGACTACATGCTCACCTGAGGACACTTGCTTGTTAAGACCTGTTGGGCAGACTTGACCACTGATCAATTATAACTTACATTTTGTGCATTCATTTGGAAAATAATGTAATCACTAGTTACACAAAAGATGAAACATGAACAGTTTTTCAAAATTTTCTTCTCTTCCTCAGGCTTCCCCTGCTCCTTTATTTTTATTTGCTGTCCCTCAATTGCACCCAAGGCTACTACCACCTCCCAGAATCATTCCAGCACCCCCATCAGGTGGTATCACCCACTTTGGGAACCTCTATTTAACCAACAAAATACACGTGATAACAAAATGACATGAAAATATTAATTCACTACTCTTTATTTTTAATTTAGACTTCCCAGTTAAATGTAGGTAGTTGCAAACATATAATCAACTTAAAAGAGTTCTAAAAATAAATCTACTACATTCATAATTTCTAGAAGTGATAGAAGTAATGAGTTGATTTGAAGAGCTCTGAAGTCAAGTTTCACCTCTAAGGGAATTTTGTTATTATTACTAATTCTTGGAAAATAATTTATCCTGGAAATGTTGAGACTTAACTGTATTTTCACTAGCAGGAACCACTTATGAATTGAGAAGCTTGGATGAGAACAGAAGCTTAAGCTATCAATGTATAATACAATGTGTGTGTGAGATACATACATACATATATGTGCGCATGTGCACACATGTACTGTGTGTATACACGTGTGTGTATGTGCATGTATGTGTATGTGTATGTATATGTGTGCATATATATGAGAAACACAGTAGTAGTGCTTTAGATCAATTTCAATCCCTTTAAGTAACATGCAAGCTTCTAATTTGGCCTTGGTCTGCTATTCTGCTTTAGGAAAGAAAAAAAATCTACAAGAGATCAAATTGTGAAAATCTCATAACTTATTGCCATTGATCAAAATTTGGGGATTGGATCCATGTTTTACAAATGGAAATACTGCTGATTCTTTTGGTATTTTATTTTGCCCCAAAACTTGTCAAGGAACACATAATCTAGAGTCTCTTCTCACAGCACGCGTCACATAAAAGAGACTGGATTACAGTGTTACACAAATTTTACCTGTAGGAAAGGAGATAGGATTTTTTTTTTACAGTCAAGTATCAAGATTATAGGAATTTTATGGCAAAACATTGTCAGGGAAACCCCTATGAATACATTGTCATGCTCTCTCACCCTTTTGGGAGCACACTAGCCTTTTTCCATAAGATGAAACTAAACTAGGACTTTATACATGAAATGTTCTCATTAACATTAACATCTTTACCTTCTGTTTCAAGAAATCTTGGAAACTAGAAATCTTGGTCAAATGTCTTTAAAAGGTCCATTTAATGTTTGGTACACTTTTCGGTGCCTTTGCACTCCTCATTAGCTGTGTCCCATTTTGATTTGCCTTCTTTGGCAGCACCTCATGTTCCAAGATTGTCTCTACCCTCTTACATCATCAAAACTTCCTGTTCAGTGCTCCAGTCTCACTGAGCCCTCAGACTGAAAAGCAAAAAAGTTACATTGTAATATAAACTTTTAGGCTGACAAGTGGCTTTTTTTTTTGCAGAGTTAAGGAAGATATTTTGTATCTTAACAAAGGCATTATGAAGATTTCAAAAGCCTTAATAAAAGTAATCATTGATCCATTTCCAACGATGGTACCTTGAAGTCAAGAAATCTTTGGGTAGGAAAGTGGAATCCTTCAAATTCTAGTACATTGTGATAATTGCCTATTCTGTGACTATCTGAGAAGAGAGGGATTACCTGCCTACCAGGGTGGCCTCCTTGAGGACTAGAAGGGTTTTTTGTTTGTTTTGCCATTCTTTCTATCCCTAATACAATACAGTTCCTGGTACACAGTAAGCACTTAATACTTTTTCATTTATGACTTAACTCCAGTCTTCTTTCTCACTCACATCACACATCCACTGACTGAAGGATAATATCTAATGCCTCCATGAGCTTATCCCATTCCTCCTAACAAGCTATCTCTAAGGTATCTCTCCCCTTGATCAAAATTGCCCTCTCTTTCCCAATAATTCTACCTTACTTTATAACTCTTTAAGAGATAATGACCTCCTACCAAACATACTGCATCCAATTACACAAACTCATTTCTTTCCTTACATTCAATTCTAACTTCATTTATGCCATTCCTTGGGGCACATACATCATGTATTTGTATATTGGTTCAATGTTTGTTGAATATCCGTGTCCATATATCCTCTGTGACTTCTGCCAGTGTGCCTGGAAGACAGTTTCAGTGTGACTTACTTTTTACGATATCCAAGAAAACAAAGTGCCTAGATGAGGATGGGGATGCTTTTGGTTAACAGTGATAATGGTCAGAAATCAAGGGTTTTTATTTCTTTCAGACCACACAATAAGACCTAAGAAACCAAAATGAAATGTTCTCCTCAGAAATATAAAAGGCCCAGACTTTCCACAGCACAAGGATGCTGTTAGTAATACAAGAATCAGGATAAGGAACCGCAGATGGGAGGAAGGTGAAAGAAAACTATTAGGAACCTGAGTAGGGCCAACGCAAAAAATTTTTTACAGACCAAATGGAATTTGGGAAATTAGAATGATTCACATATTTTCTAACAGAACAAGGATGACAACTGTCTAGACAAATGCTTCCAAGACTACAGCTTGTATACAATACTGGCCCAGTGTTATTGTTCTAGTTTTAAGTGATTTTATCTGTTTGTATAAATAACACCAAACTAGCCCAATTCTGTATGCAGCTCACTCAAAAGTCACAGCTCACAAAGTTAGGCATCTGTCACTTTCATATCTGTTTTTTCTCCCTTTGCGGTTCGTGGTTGTCAATTAATTGTGGTCATTCCTTCTTTTCCATGACATAGACATTCTTTTTATTTTCCTACGTTAACACTCTCCAGTGAAACTTCCATTTCAATTGTGAATCTGAGTCCCCAGAGGGTGGCTACTACTTACATTCTGTTCCTTAAGATTCTAGGGCTGAATAACCATGAGGAGGCTGGGTTTCTAGCACTGCGGCTCATGAACCCCCACCAGCGTGCTTTTCCTTTATGTCAACTTGCATATTGTCAATTAGATTTTGAAAAAATGTATTTACGGTGGCACAGTAAGTACAATTGGTACACAATAAACATCACTCCAAAGACCTAAACTATACTCTCCCACAAATACAAGTAGAGTTCGAGGACAGTACAATGGTAGCGAGTCACATATGTTGAAAACACTGTAGCCAAAAGGTAAACTCATGGTTTATGTCCTTTTAAAAGTCCATCTCGAACATTCTTTCCTAGTGCAAGGGGCAACATTTCTTGAAACTGGTTTGTCTCTCAAAGAGCTCTTTCAGTATCTGCGTCCATGCTTGTTCTCTGTGTGCGCCTCTGCTTCTGTTTGGATGCTTTTATCTTCTTGGTTCAGCATTTCTAATACCATAATAAATGGGAAGGAAGGGGGAGTAGAAACTGAAACTGTCTCTTAACCGTTGGACTTAAGAGTTTTAATTTCTCAAGGGCTCAGCTCAAACTAAAATCCAAACTGGAGCTCCCAGTAGGACTAACCTACTGTTAGACTGCACTCACCACTATACTAATTGCTATTTTTATATATACACCCATATGTCCAATTCTTTCAGCCAATCTCAAGATAATATCTTGATGGTGTTATTTGTTTTCATCTGCTTTAAAGACCTATTTTTTTTCTAGAGTTGATAAGTGACTTATTTACAGATTATTTAACACCTAACTGCACAACTGACTGACTCGATTTGAAAAGAATGGACATTCTGCAATGATGCTAATGAGAAGGCTTAAAACCCCCATCTTATACCTAAATCTATCCTCTCTTATCTTCACGTGAAAGATTGTTAATGTAGGACCTGACTTCTTGATTTTAGATTTTGTTTAGCTCTGTTTGGATGTCATTATAACCTCCAGTTAAGAGGCAGAATGTCATTAACAGAGAGAGTGCTAGGCTTGGCATTTAGGCAGCCCTTAGTTCTAGCCTTAGTTACCCTCGATGAATGATTTAGCTTCTTTAAGCCTCATGGAAGTTACATTCTCTCACAGTGAGTCCTGCATAGGTTGCGATTTGCTTTAGGAGAGGCAGTTCTCATGCTAAGAAATTCCAAAGTCTTTAATGAAATGATCTACAATACCCCATGGCTTTTTATTTTACTGACTTATATTAGTGATCATTTTTGGACTCTATCCATTACACTTCTATTTCCTTTTTAAAAAAATTACACTGTATCATCTCCCACCCAGGTATCATTTCCAAAATGATTTTTATTTAACTCTTATCCTTAAATTATAAGGGCTGTGAAGGCAGAGACCCTTTTTACTTAATCCTTATTCTCTACCCATAAGCTAGAACAACAGACATAGCAGGCACCTGGCAAGAAGTTTAATTAAATGGATTACAATTTCACTTCAAGTATAGGTAGCATTTTATTTAAACTAGAAAAGGGCCAATATGCAATAGCAATTACAATAACCATTTCCAAGAAGTTTGACTATCCCATACACAGAAGTCTCCCCCACTCCAGAGCGAACTACGCTTGCTCTATCTGCTTGATCTTTTAACGAATGCCTCCCAAATTTGTGGGTGTTAAAGCTTAGGACACGGCATACTTTCCTGCACATTGTGATTATATACAAATAGACATTTCCTTCTCCTATCTCTAATTACCTTCCACAGGCAACATGGTCCACTGGAAAAGAACACTGAATTTAGAAGCAGAAGACTTAGGAGCAAATCTCATCTCCACTCCTTACATACTTGTGCGACTAGTCAGGCCAATTTAACCTCCATGGACCTTACTTAGTTTCCTCTTCTATGAAATTAGAGCTATTCTGTATGGCTTCTATGGTTCCTATCTGCTCTAAACCTATAATCAATTTATCCTAAAGATTTCTAATTTTGATAGGCAAGAATCCAAAAATTAAGTCTTAATGTTTAAGTTATTTATGCTTTAACTTTGGAGCTCCCTTGAACAGAAATAATAAACTATATCCACATTTCACTATTTTCCAAGCTTAAAAAAAGATCAGGATACGATCAATTTTGCCTTTGTATGACAAAGGTGGGTGGTTTTCAGGGACAGCTTCAGAGAAGGTGATGCTTGGACTGAACTTTGAAGAAAGAGGATTTCAAGGGATAGAGATGTGAAGTTAGAACTATAGTTAGTATTATATGTTAGAATTCTTCCATGGAAATGGAAAAGAACTATTCTTTTAAAAAGAAACAGCTAAATGAAACAACAGAAAATCCAAAACCATAGTTTCTACAAATTATTATTTAATAAGCTGAAGTTTAGAAAAAAAGCACTAAGGAAAACAATCACTCGCTATTTAATAAATATCTGGGGAAAACTGCATTGGAATAGAGCCAATATGGCATTAGTCCTTAAAGCACAATTATATTAATTAATGAAAAAGATAATAAAAATAGAAGAAAAGAAGAATTACAATTTTTTTCAATAGCGGAGAAGCATATTATTGAATACATGGCAAAAACTGTAGATAATCAATCAGCAAGCATTTATTAAGCAGTCATTATGTTCCAGGTACTGAGAATAAAAGTGCAAAGAATGAAATAATTCCTATTTTCAAAAGTTAAGTAAATAAAATGACTCTTTTTTCCAAACAAAAGTAATACTTCACAAAAAGGAAGAGAATAGGAGCACAGAAAAAAAAATTGTAGCAATTATACCTTATAAAAATCTGTCATCCAGATTTTATGGAAGATTTCATGTAGAAGGCATAAATTCAGGAAAAAAATAATACCTCAGAATTAAGATATAATAACAAATAGTCAAAAATATGAACAAGCAGTTTTTGAAAGAGTAAAGTATTAATCACAAGAAACTTTTCTCTGATGATTCACTGAAGAATCAGAGAGAAATATAATTCATGGCATTACATTGGTAATGCAACTTTGAATTAGTGACATTCTCTTTTTGGCATTCAGTTTTGCCACACACAATAATTATGACAGCAGTTTTAACTATAATATAAAAAACTGAAAACTACTCTGATACACAGTAAATGGGAAATGGCTGAATTGTGTCATATTAGCATAAACTGCATATAAGGAAGGACAAGTATAAAAGATACTCCCAAATAAAAGTGAAATCAAATCTCACATTATGGCTACAACAGCAGGAAATTGGCACAATCAACAAAATGTGAAATATAAAGGAGAAAGAGTACTCAAGGGGGCACAGAAGGAAATATTCTTTTTCTTAAAGTTTATAAAAAGACAAATATTTTACATACATATACGAGGCTGAACAGTATAATATTAAAATATTTTAAAAGCTTAAAATGATTATATATGCATTTCCTCATTTGAGGTATCTTGACTTTTCCTTTTTATGGACTGTAAATAATAAAAACCATGCAATTTGGATCTTCATAATCTCTCTACTGAATTATTTTAACTGTCTTAGTATTTCTTCTTCAAGTATTTCCCCTAATTAATTTTCCACGTAACTGATAAAATCATATTTCTAAGGCATAGATACTACTGTTGAAAAACTGTACACATGCGCTTTGCTCCTCTGATACTAGGAGGCACAGCAGCTGCAGTGCTGTTCTGGAGTCAGGACAACCGAGAATGGTAACCACATCACTTTGGGGAATGGCTGAACAAATTATTGTATGTGAATGCAACCAGACACTACTCTACAAAAAGAATTAAGAAAGAGTGGTTTCAGAGAAACCTGGGAAAACCATGCAGGAGGAAGTGTGTATAATTTATTCTATATCAACTTTTAAAAATAAAAATAAAAATTGAAAAGATTTAAGTACTCTGATCAAAAGAATGATCAATCATGATTTGGAGGACAGAAAATGAAGAATTATATTCATTTTCTAAGTGAGACTAATTTGGACATGGGCCAACATGTTTTGTTTGACTCCAGTTGCTATAAAGGTTTTTCTTTTCTTTTCAGGTGGTGGAAGGGACAGAAAAAATTAATGCATTATAAGAAAAAAATGAAATTTAATTAAAAAATAACTAAATCTTATAAAAATAGCATTTGTTAAGTCCTTACTATATGCCAAGTATGTGCTTAGTACTGAGGATACAAATAGAAAAAAGACAACTAGTCCCTACTCTGAAGGAATTTACCATCTAATTAGGGAAAGATACTTAAAAGAAAGCTCAGCAGGCAACCCTAAAGGATTCTTGGCAGGGAATATTGGAAGGTATCTTTAGGTTGTATCAACTGATCCTATGCTCATTCTGTGATCTGACAGGCTTAAAAAGCAGCAAGGATGGTAATGTCAGAGGGATTTTAGAAGGCCATGGCAGGTCAAATACAAGCCCTGGTGGTGTTCCATTTCACTATAAGGAATATAGTTGGTAACTTCCATTTCCTCTATGTGATATTAACAGTCAAGCAGCCTGGACAGGCTTTAGATAGGCAAGGAAAGAAGGGTTAAGCAGTCAAGGAGTATGGAGGATGCCCCTATCTATCTCCTGCTCATTCTTACCTCCGCCTGGCAGGCAGACAGAAATGATTTTTAGCTAGGGGATGAAAACCAAAGCCTCCCAGTATACCTTCTCTAGATATTGTCTTCTGTGTGCAGCACACAAACACAAAAATCCCTTTTAACCACCGTTACATCTTGATCAAATACATTATTGCCTTCAAATATTATCATATCCACAGGATTACTTGTCATATTAGAATTTACATCTTCATTTTTACCTCAAAGAAATCTAAAGCAAAGAAGTACACAAATGTGACTTGTTAAAGTTTAGCTACAAAAGACACAGAAAATCCAAGCTGCCACCATTAATACTCTATCAATAAAACCATACAAAGATTGGCCCATTCACCTGAGTTTGGTTATAGTTCCTCCTAAAGTATTTGGGGAAATAAAATTCAAAAACTGTGGGACTGGAAAAGGGAGCAATTTTTGTTCCAGCTCTCTTCAGTGAAGTGCAAGCTTCTGAGGAGGGCATGGTGACAGATTTGGATATATGCTGCATTGGAGAAAATAAGAGCAGTGTCTGGCAACCCTTTTTGGACGGCATTTGTAAAAGAACAAAAGCTCAACTCTGTGTGTGCTGGTGCCAAACATATCCAGCAAATCTCAGGGAGAAAAATGTTCTTATAAGCTGATGCTGTTAAAACAGAGCAATTGAAACAAAATCTTCTCAATTATAAGTTCCTATAAGTGAGCCTTGGCTACCTGATTCCCCTCTCTTCTTTTTCCTATTCATTTCCAAACTAGACATAATGCTAATACAGCACTACTAAAGCTTTGAACTTATCAATATCAATCTTGAAAGAACTCTATATCTGATTATTATTATTATTTATTATTATTATAAAAGTCAACTTGGCAAGAAATGAAGCAAATTCTCAGATCAGTACAAAATGCATTTTTGTCTTTCCTTCTCCAAGAGAGAATATTTTAAGATATTCTGACTTGTCTCTGAGCAAGGAATCAAGGAGCATGGGGAAAGGAAACATGTTTGTTAGCAAAAATGAGATTATAGCTTTTGCTTATTATTAGCTCTAGCCAAGCATAAACAAACATTTCTTTTTTCCCTCTTCAAGTTATTATGGAGTCATATGGCCACCAGCAGGAACTGTTATCACTTCATTTTCTGCAGAATGGTTCAGAAATTTGAAACCTCCCACACTTTCCTCAAGTAAGCTCTCTGGATTTTTAAACAGCCATGAAGTGTTTGTTTCCAAAAATGAATACATTTGATGGCTTGTTGGTACAGTTGATCATTCAAAAGCTTTTTAGAAGGCAGACTGGAAAAAAAAAAATCAATGATACTAGACCAGAGGGCTCGCTGCATTAAAACTTATCATGGATTAATTTAAACAGCTGCCATATAGATTTAATCAAATTAACTTCAACACTGAGGGTCTGTAGACCTTGTTTAACTGGCACTTGGAGAATGCATAAATCCAGACAAGACTGTTTTGTAGGTATAACAGAAGTTGGTGGAATAAAGCAATATGTCAAAAATATTTTACTGATCAACCCAACAAAACCACCTGGACCTGAGCATGGAAGACACTAAAGCCAAATAATTCAACTGCCAGCCATTTGTTCTGCATCCTATACCATATTCCATGAATATCAACATTACAATCTCTAGTTTCAGTGTTCTCATAATTAGCACTCTAGAATTCGGCCAAGGTGAAACAGATTTTAAAGAGGCTTCTTCGGAGTCAAGATGCCTTTTCCGCAAGACTCTTGGACAGGGTGACCATACTGAGTATCTTCAATTTTAAAGCTCATCTCCAAAATCCAAGATGAGTTTGAATGTCAAATTCAGATATTAATGAATCCAAATGGAAGTCTTCTGTGGAGGAGCCTTGATTTAAAATTCAGCCTTCCCAAAGACATAGTCCTTCATTATTCTGGAATTTTCACCTTTTGCAGTCTCTCATATCAGTAATTTCACCTACATTCATGGAGAACACATCTCTCCCTAGAGAGATGTAAATTCAAGTCCTAAAAAAACCAGCCTTGTCCAACATGCCTTCCTTACTATGCCAGACTAATTTCCTCTAAGTTCAGTCCTTGAAATCATCGAGGTGGTCATTCTGTTTAGTAGTTATCAAGATGTGGGACACTGACTGCCCACAAGAAACTAGAAATCCAAAATACTAGGTTTTATTTTCATTTTTTTGTAAATACAGACAAACTGTACTTGTGTGTGTGTGTGTGTGTGTGTGTGAAAGAGAGGGAGAGAAAGAGAGAGAGAGATGGAGAGAAAAGAGAGAGAGAGAGAGAGAGAGAGAGAGAGAGAGAGAGAGAGAGAGAGAGAGAGAGAAGGGGGGGAGGGAGGGCGAGCAAGAGAATTTACAGAGATGCTTGGCCAGAAATGCAAATTTTCCACAAGGTTCTAATCCCCTTATCAACCTCCTGGGATTCACCCCTTCAACCTTCATCTCTCCCCTGGCTATAGTTCTCTATTTTTTACTGCTTGCTTTAAAAAAGAAAAACACTAGTAAAGCTACCCTAGATCCTGTTTTAAGAATCCCAAGAGATGATACAGTTATGTAGACTTGAGCAACTTTTTAATTAAGAAGTTTGCTGGTGAGTTTCAGGAATACTTCACCTTCCAATTCATGTTCCAAGGATGTATTATGCCACAAATTTTTCCCTGGTACTGACTTATTCAGCATCTGCCACAACAGTTCCTAAAATATGGGTCTAGCAAAGAAGATTTAAATATCACAGGACAGAGTCATTTAGATGGCTAGAAATGGAGGCAAAATCTACACAAACTCTCAAGAGCAGAAAATCAACTAAATAAAAAATATAAAAGCCAAAACTTTCAAAAGCTAAATTTGCAAATAAACTATTTGGTAAAAACAAAAGATACTCAATAAGTCAAATAACTATCAATTTATCAACTATAAAATCACAAGTTATATTGAAGTTTCCTGTTGAAGTTCCTTGGTAGAATTTCAAATCTGTTTAATGTAATTGCTTCGAGGGTTCATTAAAGCAATTGGTTACAATAATTTTTTATGGTTTACTTCTTTCATTCTGCCAATATTTTGGCTTTCCTTTAATTTCAACTGCATCTGTCTTTAAAATTTAGCTTTTCAAGTCTTTAATAACTTCATCATCATAATTCACAATTTTTTTGGCCTTTTCATTTTTTTATTTTCTTTTTTCTTTTTTTTTTTAATTTAAATTGAGCTGTTTATTCACTTTTAGTTTACAAGATTCAGTTCCAGAGTCCCTTGAGTTTCAAATTTTCTCCCCTCCCTCTTCCTGCCCCCATTCTCACTCCTGCCATGGCGGCATGCAATCAAGTATAGATTCTGCAAATACTTTCACACTGGACATTAGTCTGATTGTACAGAAGGATTGTAACCAATGGAGTGGACAACGGGAAAAAGGACACAAAACCAAACATGGAAAAGAGCAATAGCATGTAGATTACTACAGTCTCCATTTAAACTCTGTTCTTTCTAGATCTTTCTCTGAATGTAGGTATCTCCTTCCATCCTGAGACTTGTAGAGTTGTCTTATAACTGTGCGTTGCTGAGAATAGTCCAGTTTATCAAGGTTGGTCATCACACAGATGATGTGTCTGTGATTGTGTACAAGTTTTTCCTGGTTCTGTTCTTCTCACTTAGCATCAGTTTGTATAGACCTCTCCAGGTAAATATGAAGTCCATTTCCTCCCCATTTCTTATAGCACAATAGTATTCCATTACATTCATATACCACAACTTGTTTAGCCATTACCCAATTGATAGGCATTCCCTTAATTTCCAGTTTTTTGCCACCACAAAGAGAGCCACAATAAATATTTTTGTACATATGGATCTTCCTCCCACTTCCACGATTTCTTTGGGATACAACCCCAGAAGTGGTATTACTAGGTCAAAGGGTACACAATTATTTATAGCCCTTTGGGCACATAATTCACAATTCTTGAGTTGCTTGAAGGGTTGGAACTTTTGGTCTCAAGGCCAGATGTGGCCTTCTAGGTACTCAAGTGTAACCCTTTGACTGAATCTAAATCTCACAGAACAAATCCCCTTAATAAATGGATTTGTTCTGTAAAACTTGGACTCAGTCAAAAGGCTTTGCCCAAGGATCTAGAAGGCCACATGTGGCTGTGAGGCCACAGGTTCCCCACCTCTGCCCTAGCCCATTGTTAGAGATGTGCGTTTTCTAAATGGGTGCATAAAAATGAGTAACTTTATAACTACCATTTTGAGGGGAAAAACCACTATAGGATTATGTGATAAATCTGCTCCATGGACAGGAGTCTGAGAGTAACTAAATATTACAGATGGATATTTCATTCCCAAACAGACTGTAAGCTCCTTGATTATAGGAATTGTCAGTCAACAAGTATTTACTATGTGTGCCAGGAAATACACTAAGCATTGGGTACACAAAACAGGAAGAATAAGGCCCTGGCAATGCAGAGACAGGCCCCCAAGATGCTGACCCCGCTGATCCACCAACCACAAGGGCCATTCCCAGGCCTATCACCACAGGGCGGGGACTGGAGCGAGGTGGGTAACTGACAAAGGCAGGGCCTGTGGGAGGGGCAGCAGCTATTCCCAGGACTACCCATCCACAGCCTGGAAATTTAAAAAAAAAACCCTATCTGAACTTCCAGGGACCAAGATGGCAAAGTGAACCCCGGCTGTTCCAGTCCCCCCCTCTGACCCCCAAAAACAGTAATTATTGCCCCAGAGGAAAATTTTAAGCAGTAAAGGTTTAGAAACCCCAGAGGAAGAGTGTAGCTAAGGTCCTGCCTCAAAATGGAAAGAAATCAGGCTACAAAGACAAAAATAAAGACTCTGGAATCCTATTTAGGTGAGAAGGAGGAATATTGCCTCTACACCTGCAGCTGAAGCCTTAACAGGGACTATGACCTGGTCTCAGGCACAGAAAGCATTCCTAGATGAGCTCAAAAAGAACTCTGAGATCCAGGTTAGAGAGGTAGAAGAAAAAATCAACACCTCTTATAAAAACAAAATAGCAAAATTAGAAAAACATTACAATGAAGAGAACAGCTTCTTACAAAGTAAAATGTGTGAACTAAAAATGAAATCTGAGCATATGGAAAAGGAGCTTCAAAAACAAAACAGGAAGAATGATGGTCCCTTCCCTCAAGCAATTTATAATCTAATGGGGAAAGCAATACATAAAAGGTAGCTGAAAAGGAATAGGGGGAGGGGGGCATTGAGAAGGTACCTGAGCACATGCAGGTAAGATTGAGAAGTCCTAATTGCATTCTGGTGAGAAATGAACAAATAGTTGGTCTTGGAGCTCTCCACAAATAAAGATTCTAGGAAGTACAATCCACTCAGAGGGAAGAGCCATCATAGAGGCTGAGGGTTCTTCCTGGGTGTGAATTCCAAAGTTGAAATATTTTTCCAGGAAGAATGGTTTGGGGGAGGGGTGGAGGAAAGGAGGGTTATATTGACAAGTCTGGAGTACAGCTATTATGAATCCCTGCATATAACCACCTGGAACTCTGGTTGGAAAGCAACAAGTTTGAATACAAATGGGATGGAAACCTGAGGTCATTGCAGGGGGATTCTGGGAAGTGGGCAGTCCCTTTTTTTTGTCTTTGAAACCCAGCGCCTAGCATAGCCCCTGACAAAAAATATGCATAGAACAAATACCTGTCAATTGAACTGGGCAGCCTAAGAATAATAGGAAATCTTTCTTCATTAATGACATCTGCTACAAATGAATAACCTCCCAAGAGGACACACAGCTTTAATTTAAGGATATAACAATATCACCAGGAAATTAGGATCTACTAAGTCTCAGTAGGTTTCATTTCTAGCCTTTGCAAATTTGGATTTGAGTTGGAATTTTTTCTCCCTTTGTCCCCAACTCATTTCTACTGTTTGTTTCTATGTCCTGAATTCTCCTTAGGAGACAATATGGTAGACCAGGAATCAGTAGAAACAGTGACTCAAATAACAGCTCTGTTAGGCAACTTTAGACATGTCCCTTAGACACTGAATCTGTCTTTTCATCTGTAAAATGGGGCAATTATATCAAAAGACTGTTGGAAGGAAAGTATTATGCAAACTTTAAAGTGATAATATAAATTTGAGCTACCAAAACTTCCACAGGCATAAAATTAAGATGTTACATAATAACATGTTCTCCGACACAAAGAATTACCTTATCATAGTATCAGAGGCCTTTGTATTTCTTTATAGGCAATACAGGTCAAAAGAACTACCCAATTTGGGTTTTCTAGACAACAAATGGTCAAATTCTGCTGTATATTTGTTGGGTTTTTCTTAACTCACACTGAAGAGCAAAGGAATGGAAGGAGTCATTATGAATTGGTTCTGTATTTCTGTTAAAAGAAACAGATGGTGAAACAAGAAAAGCATTAAATGTGGGGACCAGCAAGTTTTGATACGAAGGTTCATAAGGAATTTAAATTGAAATTTTTGCTCACTGTATTTGACCTATCTTTGTTCCTCAGACCTTCAGTCATCACTCTCCAGGAATAGACAAATGCTCCAATTTTCCCAATACAGAAAATAGTAGAGTATTAGAGCCAAATGGAATCTGGCTCAAGATAATTGTGCTCAATTTCATCAAAACAATTTGGCACCAATATAGAAATTCACTACCAGTTAGCTGACAAGATTTCATCAGGCTGTTTGAAAAGCAGTGAAATAAACACGAGCTGAGAGACAAAGAAAACAATGTAGCAATTGTCAGATAGAATCCATGGAACAACATGAAGCATTCTTCTGCATGCAAGACTGAAAGTATTAATTCACAAAAAAAGGCGCTGTGAAAATGAATGAAAATTAAAACTGGTGTAAATCAGCTTTCATTGGACATTCAATGCTCACAATGAATGAAAAATCATTTAGAAACAAATACCAATGGAGTAGCCAAAAAAAAAACAAAACACTGAACTTCATGTTAAAGGATCAAATATATTAAGATGTGGAGTCAATTTGAAAAGGCAATGCCTCATGTAAACCCTTTAAAGCAAATTCATCATACATTTGACCCATTAGAAAGGAGTGAGCCTGATGAGCTTGCCCTTCCTGTCACAGTTCTGTAGTTGGGCATCTGTACATTTGTTTTCTAACCAGAGGAGTAACAATGTCAGCTTCTCAAACCATCCATCTTATGTTTTTTATAAAGTGAAAGCAGACTATTTTTTCTATGGATCATGTTCTGTGGTTTGGGCACCCAGTACAAGGACATGTGATAGGACAGGCTCAGTCACTCAAATTAGCTATCAGGAAAAGACTTCCACCAAAAAATTATCTTCTTATAGAAGAGCACAGGAATGCATGTAGCTTATTCTCTGGTCAATGAAACTGTTTCTCTAAAACAGAAAAGGTATAACTGTATTTGTAGCTGTGGCTTGTCAGGGATTTGCTCCAAGTCCCAATTCAACTACCAGTTTTGATCCTCTGTGACCTTGAGCAAGTCATTTACCTCCATAAACCTCAGTTTCCTCACCTATAAAATGAAGAATTTGGACTTAAATGAACTCTAAGTTTCCTTCCAGCTCAAAATCTGTGATCTCAAGCATTTTGCCAAGTTTATATCATTTTTTCCCTTCCTACAGGATCCTAAAGTATCCAGTAATATTGAGTGTATCATTAAGCTTTAATAGCTTAAATTGTTATTGCATATTAAAACTACACTATGACTTTTAGGACTTCCTGTATAGAGCTGGAAGGGACCTAAGAGGTCATTTAGTTTAAATACCTAAATTTTAAAGATGAGAAAATGGAGGCCCAACTTAAATGACTTTTCTAAGGCCACAAAGCAAAATGTTGTGGATTTTAAAAACCCAGTTCTTCTACCAGGATCAATGCTCTTTCCCATTGTACCTTCCTAATGTTAACTGATTATATTTTAACAGACAGGAAGTCACTTGTTATTAATGTGTTAATTTTTCCCAAATCAATTTAGACCACTATCTTAGGATAACTATCAAAATGAACACAAAACCTATAAGTATAAAAGATAGCACATGCAAGTAAAACAACTACAATATGAACTATTTTGATATAGTGTTTTGATTCTTCCTTACCATTTTCCTTCATAAGAACTTGATGTAAAATAAGATGAATATTGGCACAGAGCTTAAAATTCATGAAGAAGAAAGAAGAAAACAGTAGTAGTAGTAGTAGTAGTAGTAGTAGTAGTAGTAAAAGAAGAAGAAGCAGTAGTAATAGTAGTAGTAGTGGTAGTAAAAGAAGGAGTAGTAATAGTAGTAGTAGTAGTAGCAGTGAAGTGGCCAGGAACTAGTTAAGCTATGGACTCAAGAGATTAGCCAGGAAACAGTTAAGTAATACTTTGTGAAATAAGAAATCAGTGAGCTTACCCAAACTGAAACCATATCCAAAGTAGAACTCAGTAAATTCAGAGTGAAATCAATCACTAGAAGCGGCTATGTGACTAAGCCTGCACCATCACCACACCCCATGCCCAATCCCATATTCACTCTCCTGGCTTCTGTACCTAACTCTTCATTAATCAATTTTGAGGTTATCACATTCTCCTGGTCCCTACTTCACCGTTCCCTGAAGATAAAGAATAAATCCCCGTACCTGGATGTCAACTAGTAATCAATTAATTATAGAAAAGTAACTGCTTATACCTGGATACCAATTAGTTTCGGTTACAGATTGCATCTGCATACCAATTTAGTTGTAGTTACAGATTACACTTGGATACCAACTTAGATATTGGTTATGTTGTTAGAAACCCCAAATGGTATAAAAGACCCTCTACTCCTGTGTTTCCCCACTGTTCCTTTAATTGGCATATGGGACATTCGCCAG
>CM053594.1:104120658-104138206 GCA_028646575.1 Pseudocheirus occidentalis
GATGTAGATGTAGATGTAGATGTAGATGTAGATGTAGATGTAGATGTAGATGTAGATGTAGATGTAGATGTAGATGTAGATGTAGATGTAGATGTAGATGTAGATATAGATATATCTTTGTTTAAGGCTTAAAACAACCCTGAGGTAGTTACTACAGGTATTACTGAACCCGTCTTACAGATAGGAAAAACAAAGCTCAACAGAGGCGATTTGTTCAGTCATGCAGCTGAAGATTTGAACCAGGTCTTCCTAAGTTTTGCTTTCTCTCCATTTATCTTACCACCACCTAAATTATAATTAATATGTTAAAGTACTTCTTACATACATTACCTCTTGATAATCATAATAACTCTGTGGAGTAGGTTATACGGGTATTTCTATTTCAGTTTTACAGAAGAGGAAACTGAGAATCAGGGAAGTGGCATGGTCACACAAGTTCAGAGGTGTGATACAAAGGTGTGATTCAGAGGCCTTTCTAATCCCAAGTCTCACACCATACCTTCTACTCCCTGTAACCTTTCAACTTCATCTCATTTCATAGATAACAAAATAGAGTAAGTGGTTTACCCAAGATTGTAGTTAAGTGGCAAAAGCCAAGCACATTTTCTCTGCTATCCACTGCTCTACATTGTACCACATTGTCTGAAGAGCAAGAAAACAATGTGTTCCACAGCTGTTGGAAGGGGTAGGGCACCTGCTAAGTTGTGGTCACACATCTGCCAAAATGCTGTAGGAAACATGTTCAAAAACCAAGGGGGAAATCCTGTAGCTAATGTCACAGGAAGAGTGGGCCAAATCTTGACTTTGTTTTCAGAAAGCACGGGTGGTGATCCAGAGAGCCGAAACAAGCTATTTCATCTCTGTCCAGAGTTTTTGTTTGGACATTTGGGGGAACTATATGTTAAGTTTCTTGGGTCTTTCTTTACCCAAGTAGTCACAAAAAGTAACAAAATGTCAGTTCTTAAACTAGAATTTAAAAAAAAAAACTTTTATTTTAGAAGTCCAATTGAGGAAACATGTGAAAGTTATCTGACTAAAATTTTATGCATTTTGCAATTGCTTTCATAAGCTACAAAATGTGTTCCATTGCTAAAATTTATATGTCATGGTGTTTAAGTCCATCCATTTATGAAAGGGTGACAGTAGAGGGAAAACAGGACTGAGGTGTGGGAGTCATGAGTTCTGGCTAGTCTAGGCTTTGTCAAAAACGAATTATAGGGGCGGCTAGGTGGCGCAGTGAATAGAGCACCGGCCCTGGAGTCAGGAGTACCTGAGTTCAAATCCGGCCTCAGACACTTAACACAAAAAACTAGCCATGTGACCTTGGGCAAGTCACTTAACCCCAACTGCCCTCCAAAAAGCAAAAAAAAAAAAAAAAAACGAATTATAATAACTAACTATAACATGCAACTATAATAAATATGTCTTATTTTTCCAGTTGTCAAATGGGAGTAATTACAACCTGCTCTGATTGTTATGATCAAATGAGAATAAATGCAAAAGTGCTCTGGAAACACTACGCACATAATAATAAAATTATAGTAATAGCCAGCATTTATAATAAATGATAACAAAAGCCAGCACTTAAAGATTTGCAAAGTGCCTTGCAAATATTCTCTCACAACTCTGGGAAGTAGATTGCTATGTTCTCCACTTTGCACTTAAGGAAACTGAGAGAGAGAGAGTCAGAGGTTAAGTGACTTATCCAGGGTCACAGGGCTAGTAATACTGCGATATGAATGTAGATGTTCTTGAATCCAAGAACAATACTCTATCTACTCCACCACCTAGCACCAAACTTTCATTCTCACAAGGAAGAAGTAAATGTTATTATTCTTCTCTTTATACAGAAAAAGAAATTAATCAATGAATAAAAAATTTAGGGGCCTACTATGTGCCAGTCACTGTGCTAAGGATATAAATACAAGCAAAAAAAATCCTGCCTTCAAGGAGCTTACATTTTAAAGGGGGAAGACAAAATATAAAAGAAAGCTGAAAGAGGATGGTGGGAAGGAGAAGATACCACCATAGGGGCATGATGATGAAGTCCAAGAGAGTCTGAGATATGGCTGGCAAGGGAAAGAAGCAGGGCCCACCTCAATCCATCCCCCAAATGATGGCTCCTTGGAAGGAACTCACCAATGGGAGAAGGAGGTCAAAATGGTAGAAAAATGGGTCAGCATAAGAAGTCTCCAGGCAATGAAGGAATCTCCACGATAAGAAGGCTGATGAGTCATAGTGTTAAAGTTAGGAAGGATCAGATGTACAGTAGGAAGGGAAACGTTGGAGCAGATAATTCTCCAATAGTCCCTTTTACCACTTACATTCTAGGAATCTATGTAGCAGCGAAGTTCTGAACTCCAATGAGGTAACACATTTAAAACACTGCACATCTTAAAATGCCACATAAATGCCAGCTCTCTTTATTCTTATAAAACTCCGCCGTCATCTGCATTCCCTACCAACGTTATTACACATGATTACATATTCAGAATATTTGAGTCAATGCCACCACTGGTTTAAAGAGCTAGATCATACAGTTTGGAATTCAAATCTGGTCTCAGACACTCACTAGCCGTATGATCCTGTGTTGCTTAAATGACAACAGACTCAGTTTCCTCACCTATAGAATGGGATTTAAAAAGTGACTGTCTCCTGGGACTATTGTAAGGATCAAGTGAGATAATATTTGTAAAGCGTTTAGTACAAGGCTGGTACACAGTAGGTGCTTAATAAATGTGTATTCCTTTCCCCTTACAGCAAAAGCCGCATTGAAGTCACATCTTTGTTCTTTAGACAGGCCAGGAGAGCAGTTTTGGTCAATAAACATTTTCTCCAACCCTAACAGGGACTTGTGTTTACTGTAACATATTTAAACACTGAAGAAACACCCATGGTTTTCAATCAAAACATTCCAAGATAGTCTAAGGAATATATTTTTCAAATCCCCACATAATTTTGTTTTTCAGGATTCCATAGCAATCATTAATGTTCTACGGCTACTACTTTTTTTTCAACTACGTGTTACTGTACAGTGAATAAAACAGAAAAAGCAGAGTCAAATGTTTACATCTCATTTTTAGTTCAAATGTAAAGGTTTCCCCTCACCTGAAAACCTATTCTCCTCTAGCAAGCAAATATGGAAATTCTTTATAAACAATCTATGTTAAATTGATATGAGAAACCATTATATATGAGTGCAGCAAATGCTTTATTGATCCTTCATGTTTTTCACAAGCAAGCTCTAATGGCTAAAGTACTACGAGCCTTGGGCCCCGGCAAATTGCTTCTTGGCTTAGGCGATTGTAAGGTAAGGACGACTAACCACAAACACAATTTATATCAATCAGAGAACAAATGTGATCGAGCAAAGAGCTGAGTGATTGACCCCTGAACCAGAAATCCAAGCAATGACTCGTATTCCAAGCAATTTTAGTAAGTTCAATGAGAGATTGAGAGGAGAAAAATAAGAAGTCAATTAAAAAAAAAAGGTAACTAATCATTTAAAAAACAGAAAAGGACCTGGAAAGCACTGTTAAAAGTTTACTATTGTCATTAGGATGTAGAAATAAGGCTGTGGTATGTAGTGACAAAGACAGACTTCCCACTATACCATACAGTGGGGTAATAGATGCAATGCGTTTCTCCACAATTTAAGAAGAATGTAGAAAAGTTAGAGAGGATCTAGATAGTAAAATTAAGTTTAAAAACATAAGAGTAAAATAGAGATTATATGAAAAGCTAAAGATGTTTTACTATTCATGGCATATGACTTTCAGAGGAAAAAATAAACTGTTTTCTATTGACACCAATGGATCTCAAGAAATGGATGAAATTGAAGAAGCAGAGTTTTACTGTTGAGATGAAAACCTGAACATGAAGGTAACTAGACAGATGGAGTTATTCAGGACAGATGTAAATGAATCAGCAACAAGAGTCTTCAAAAATAAGATAATTATTTGTCTGTCATAGTTTAGGTAGAGTCCTACAAGAACACTGAATTAATAAAGGATGAAATTATCTCTAAGCATCACTTCCTGTCCTCTTATCCTACTGTAAGATAGAAAAAAGTAGAAAAAATGAGGCAGACTAACACCGTGGTGATAGATAAATGCTTTTTAAAATGTTACCGATGGTAAATGATGACCATAAGTCACATCCTCACAGAATAAACTATTAACGTTTCTGCACACTAAATAAGCTCTATTCTAGGACTCATCTAAATGTGCTCCCAGAAGCTAAACCAATTCCAAGATTCATCAAGGCTTTCAGTTATTGAAAAGTTGCTACAGCTGTGTTAAAATTACTCTTCATCTTATTTTAAATTCTGGGTCACTACCAGCCCCGGTGGAGATGCTCTGCACCACCTATAAAATGGACACTGACTGTGAACAATTAATAATCTTTTTTTCCTCACAAATCCCCATATGCATGCTTATCTAGAAAATATAAAGACCAAGAAATTTGTCTTCATTCCATATACATAATTAAAAGGAAAGTTAAAACAGATAGTGTATTCTCACAGAAGCTATACATAGAACTCAGGTAATAAAAACTGTGATTACTTATAAATCGCCTACATAACTCAGAAACTTCTTTAATAGAAATAAAGTTCTGGACAATAAAAGTCGGTGCCAACAAACCATAGGGAACTTGCAACAGTCCACTGGGAAAAGCCTAGCACTTGAAGCCAAGACTAAACAAGGCTATATTTTTCAAACTCTGTCCAAAAACATCCTGTACACCTTATACTTAAACTTCATAGTATTCAGTTTCCAACTTCTCTATTTTAAAAAATGGAGAGAAATCCTAATCAATTCATAGCAAAACACTGGTCATCTAACCATAGATCCTGTACTTTATTTAAAAATTGCTGCTGTTGTAAAAGATATGGGGTAAACATGGAAACATAAACTATTTAGTTTCCTTTAAAAAGATTAAAGCCCGGGGGAGTTTGTCTTAATATAGATGTTAAAGTGGCTTTCATGTATTGGAAGGACTAGATTGAATGTCATTATTAGCTAATTCATGTGTAATAGGGGTTTGAGAACTGACTGGCATTCTGGGATTTGTAGTTCATAGAGAAATCATTTCCTCTCATTCCTCAAAGCTACTTGAATGATCAAAATCTTAGTAGTGAAAGGTGGACTTCAGTCTTTCCTTAGGATGTTTGAATAAGATACACAATCTGTAAGAGGACAGACTGCAGTGTAGGAGTGGGAACTATAATGAGCAGAGAGGCAGCCTTTAGTGGGGGATGTTGGCATCTTCCATCCTGCCTTGGACTTTAGTTGAGTTAAAGAGAAACAGCAGCACAAGAACAATAGAGAGAAGGGGATAGAAAGAGAGCTGAGCTGGATCAGAAAAGGAAGAAATGAAAGTTAGTTAGAAATATACAGAACAAATTATGACAAAAGCCAAACATTAAGGGTTTTTTCCCCCCTCTTAACCGTATAGCTTTGAACTATTATAACTGTATTGATAATAGCCATGAAATATCAGAGAAACCACAGATACCTGAGGGCCATTAATTATATTGCCCCAGGCTTAAAGTGAACTAACTGATGTAATAAGGTATAGGGGACTTAGGTGATTGACTTTTCAGTGGGAAAGGAAAGAGCTGTGACCAGAGGGGAAAAAGTCCTACTCTAAACCCCACCAAGTAGAAATAGGAAGGTTTCAGGTCTTCCCCTCTCCAGAAGGGAGGAGGGATTAGATAGTATCTGGTACCAGCCAGTTAACTTTACCCTCAATAGGCAAGCCAGTAAACATTTATCAGGCATTTATGAGTTTTAGCAACTGTTGATAAATTGTGAGCCTGGGAAAGCTATCTCAACCTTTCAGGGTTCCAGGAAACTCTCTAATACTTTACATTGAAGAGAAGGTGCTGATCCTCATTGGCAGAGAAAGTTCCCCACAAGAATCTGCTACCAAAAAACAAAAGAGCATACTACACACTGTGACAAGTGCTTGGGTTACAAAGACAGAAAGACAGAAACAAAGAAAAGGTAACTGCATTGAGAAGCTTTGGAAATCTATGGTTTATAGATGTTGTTGTTCACTCATTTTTAGTTATGTCTGACCCCATTTGGGGTTTTCTTGGCAAAGATACTGTAGCCGTTTTCCATTTCCTTCCCCAACTCATTTTACAGAGGAGGAAATTGAGGCAAACAGGGTTAAGTGAATAGCCCAGGGTCACACACCTAGTGTCTGAGGCTGGATTTGAACTCAGGATGATGAGTCTTCCAAAACTCTAGGCATGGCACTCTATCCACTGCACCACCTAATGACCCTTCTTCCAAGATACCAAGTACAGAAGCAGCATCACTCAGATCTCATGGATAATTACAGTTTTAGCATTTTAATTCCAAGATAGTCCTTTACTTAGAAGCTCTGTAAAAATCTCTTTGATATACAGTGAAATTCAGCAACAGCACAGTTAGGCTGACTCATGAGTTGGAACAATTTCCTACGTCTTGAAATACCAAACAGGCTTCTTCATAGGGCAGTCACACAGCCCTGAACCCCAAAAGTACTCCACTGTGACTGTAACAAGATGGCAGGACTTGGGTTGTAAAATTCTGATCAAATGAGCTTCATCTCAATTTTACCAACACATTCCTCAATTTCCTAGTGTACTGATTGGAACTATACCGCTCCTCCATTGAGATAATGACAACTTGTGGCGCCAGCAAGATTGAATTTCAGTATCAGAAATTGCATTATGTTCCATTAAAGTCCCCTTACAAAAATGTGCATTGGTAGGCAGGTAATATTTTGCAGTCAATTTTCTTCTCCAAATGCTATTTACTTGTGACACAATTTCATACACAATAAAATACAAGTTATATGTCTGTGTTTAGATGTTGAAAACCTAAGTAAAAGAAGGAAAATTATTAAACATCTAAAAACCGCCATTTTTTTTACATCAAGCTAGAGTGCTCCTACTGCTACTAATTACCAGTGAGTAGTGGTAAATTTGAGTTTTTAAAAATTTGGTTTTTAAAAATCATTTCACTTCTGATGTAAAAATGAATTGTTTTTCAATTACCTGTGTCAATATTGTTTACTATATATGGCATACATTTTCTTGTGGAAATTGTTCATGAGTGAATAGCACTATTTTATCAATGGGATTTTCAGAATTGTTTTTTTTCCCTATTTAATGAGATGAAATACTAGAAAGTTCCCATTAGAGAAAATAACTGAATTCACAATTCTGGGGGGTGGGACAGAGTGAGGAAGGGGATATGGAGAAGACAGACACAGAGCAACACAGAGACATACAGAGACATACAGAGACACATAGACACAGAGAAAGAAATTACCTCAACAAGAAATGAAAAATTCTAAGAAATACTTGGCTATGAAAACAATTAATCCAGACTGCCAAAGCCCAGTATTTGACTGGATCTTGAAAGAACTTCAAGTTCCATCCTCTTGTCCAGAAGTATATCTGTACCTAAATATCCTTGATTTTAAAGATTTCTCAGAAAGATGAAAGGCAGCATGATACAGAGAATAAACAGCTGGCTTTGGAGTCGGGAAGATTTAGGTTCAAACCTACCTCAAACACATAATGGCTGTCTGATTCAAGTCTTGGCATTTCATTTAACAGCTCAAGAGCCTCAGGCAACTCTCTGAGACTGAGTTGCAGAGGTGGCTGCTTGAGGGAGTACCCTCATCAAGAAATTCCTTCTACCAATAAGATCATAGGTCTAAGTCCTATTTTTGTCCTGGGGAAGATAACTGATTGGCATATTCAAACATCACTGAAATGTTGAAAAGCATTGCTTGCACAAACCCCGTTTCCCTTTCTGCTGTTTAAATATATTTCTTCTCAGAAAGGACAAGTAACTTGTTACCCGTCTCCATATAATAATCTTCAAATATATGAAGAATATTAGATCATCCTTTAACCCTATGCATATATATCTATATCTGACAAAGACATAAAGTTATTTCATTTTTACATATATACTGCTTATTTTCCACTGAAATTTCTGTTGATCTTAAACATCATAGAAATTTAGTCTTTTAGGATCATGTGGAGATCAAAGTCCTTGGAACAGTCAAATGGTTCAACATAAGAAACTGATACAGTTTTACTAATGGACATGACCCTAAACAGATGCATTACCATCTGCTTTGCTGCAGTACCCCAAGAACCACTGTTCCTTTTCATAAGACATGTGGCTGAAACCTACTGTACATGCTGTCTCCCCAGCTCCTCCGATTTTAGAATAGAGGCTATCTTGCTTTTCTAATTTGTTTTCTCAGTGCTTTGCACAGAATAAACACTTAATAAATGTTTTTTCATTCATTTCCATTATTCAAACTACTCTCTCAAGTTTCTGTCTTTCCTTCTCTAACTATAAAAAGGCATTCAGCAAGATTCAAATGAACTAAGTGAAATTAGCACAACCCAAAATGTATACACAATGACTATAATAAAGAAACTGAATACTAAAAGGAAGTCAGTCTCTGGGTATAATTGTAATAATCAGAGAACAGATAATTAAATATAGCTTTCCTTTCAGCAGTAAGGCAAGAGATTATAAGGACAGAATGTTACCTGTACCATATTGTCAGATGAGGTCATTGTATCATTTGTGCACTGTTTTAATTTGTTACAAAAGAGAACTGAATGGGGGCCAGGACAGAGGAGAGAGGACAATGTCTATGTCTAGAAATGGCTGCATTGTAAAAACAAAAACAAGACAAAACAGAGAACAAATTAAATTTGAAAACAATTTAAATTAAAATGTATTATTTTTAAATGTTTAAGATCTTATATTAATAGTAAAAATAACTATTAAAGCTTTATATATGAAACATTTAAAAGTAATCAAAAGTCAAAACCGCCAAAAGAAATCACTAAATGCATTCCTTCTTCACTTTCAATTAACAAGAACATATTAAGTGTTTACTGTATTCTAGTTTCCACTCATAAAAAAATCTATTTTTCTCTTATTTACATGGATCATGCTAGAGCAAAAGAAGATGCACTCCAGTCTTGCAAATGCCCTTCCCTAAGGCACTTGCATTAAAACATTGCTAACCTGAGTGCACACAAGTAGTGTGAAGAGTGAAGCTGACCACTATGGCTCCTATATAATTCAATATAAGGTTATAAGAGATTTAGAGCTAGAACAGACATTTCTAGTCCAGTCTCTTCATTTTACAAATGAGGGTACTAAGGCTCAAGGATGTTAACTAATTTGACTGAGGTTACACAGGTAATAAAGGAGAAATGCTGGGATGTAAAACCTGGTCTGTTTCTCTTTTCCTCAAATTCATTACTCTTTCCACTATCAATACATAGCCACCATAGCTGTGTTAGCTAAGCTTCCCAGTGCCCTCCTACTTGCCTCTTTCATCCTGCCCCCCCCCAATCTGTCCATGGGCTAGGTGAGTTGCTCTTTTCTGAACCAGAAACTGTTCTTCTTATCTATGATGAGAAATGGATGATGATTTCAAGTTGAATTTTTTTTAGCCCTATCATT
Organism: Pseudocheirus occidentalis; assembly: GCA_028646575.1. NCBI lineage: Eukaryota > Metazoa > Chordata > Mammalia > Diprotodontia > Pseudocheiridae > Pseudocheirus > Pseudocheirus occidentalis. Next base: position 104,130,165 of record CM053594.1, read on the forward strand.
TTAAATATCTAAAGCAACAACAACAGCAACAAAACCTAGTGAGACATTCACTGATTTCCAACAAAATGGTCATCATGCTATAAAGGGGAGAAAAAGCACCAAAAGCAAAACAAATGCGTCGGAGATAAATTCACTTCACAGTGGATATTTACCAAAAATAAATTACATCCACAACTCTCTCAGTTGGAGACAAATGGCAAGCTCCATGCCCCCCTGTATCGAAGCTGAAAGCCAGCCAGAGCCTGTGGTTTGGCTCCCTCACAATGTTTAAATACAAGAACTCACACAACAGCCCCCAAACGACCAAATGATATGTGCATTCCTCACAGCTCAGAGAAACACATAGCAGCACAAGCATGCTCGCACACATGCACACATGCGCGCGCACACACACACACTCACACAGAAGAGACACACAGCACCTAATTTAATATTTCATTACTAGAGGTTACTAATTATGTTTCCCTTAGGGACCTTATGTAGATGAATGAGGTAATGTGTCTTCCCAAAGCTGAAAACATTCCCTGTCTCTCACTTTATTAATACTCTATCTGCATGATCTTTCTATTCTTTAAATGAAACTGTATAAATTCAAAAAAACTCTAGAAAAGCCTGTAGGAATGTGCTAGAGATAGCACATTCATCATCTGCACAAGGGTTTCATTTTCTCACTGCATTCTCCCCCTAATCATTAAGATGTTCCCAGCTGGAAGAAAGCAAATAAGACAGGAACAAACTTTTTTCTTGACCCCAATATACCAAGAAGACAGTCAATTAAAGCATTTACTCAACATCTACTATGTTAAACATAATTAAGGAAAAAGTGTTGAGGAAGGTGGGCAAAGAGTAACCCATGATGAATTGATAGAGTAAAAAATTATTTAAAATTTACAATTTTAAAATATTCAGAAGCAGAGTAGTGTTCTGGATGCTAGAGAAATTAATATGTGACAATCCCTGATCCAAAGGTACTTTTATAGTTTCTTGAATGTGAGAATTTGTCCCAGGGAGGCTGATCACGGTCCTCCAAAGCATGCTTATAGACTGTCTTTGACTTGCTGTGGATCCACAATTTATAACCTTAAAGAGACACAAAGTCCATTATCAGGCTTGTTTCAAATTTTTTTAAGCACTGGCAGAGTCTTCAAAAAACTGAGAGTAATCTCTATGACACAACAAGGCATCAGAATAAAATCTGGTGGCTTTTCATTTTATGACATTAGAAAATGGAATGCAGATAATATGTTCAATATATTGATGTTTTCTACACAACCAGAGTAAAGTATTTTTCAAAATACAAGATGATAATTTTAAAAACCATATTTCCTAATCACCTCTTTCTCCTGTAGTCACCTGTCATTATAACTTAAGTAACTACTTCCTTGATAGCAGGAGTTCTTAACTTGAGGTGCATGAACTTTAAAAAAACAAAATAAAGCTAGAAAACTGTATTTCAATATAAATGGTTTCCCTTTACAATCCTACATATTCTTTTTTATGCATTTAAATATATTAATCTGAAAAAGAATCCATAGACTTTAGACTGCCAAAAGATACCTGGTCTTAATAGTCCAAGAAATGTGTGCATACATAAACACACATGTATATGCATTTATGTGTGCACTTATGTAAATATATGAGGGAGGTGTAAAATAGCAAATAATGTAACTGATCTACACATGAAAGGTACAAGGGAATAAAGAGTAAAATAACTGATCTAAGCATTAGTTAGTTGCTGGGTATGTTGGCCTGGGGATTTACTTGTGAGAGAGCAGCACAAGAGGTTAAACATGCAATTAAGTCTGCTCTTGTATTTAAGTTGTGACCATGTCAGAGTCTACTTTTCCAGCACAATCCTCACATCTATCTCCTAAAATCCTTATTCCCAATTTTAAGCAGCAAAGGTAATTGGAATTGAATTAAATAACATTAATTCAAGTAACAATCTATTAATCACATATTATGCATAGAATAATAAAGTAGGTGATTGATTATTGTTATAAATCTTAAGCAAAACATTCCTTACCCTCAGAACCTATTCACTAATAATTGAATATGATTCCATGAATTACAAAGCAATATAATACATAAATCCCATGTAAAGTTTGGAGAAAGATTTGGGAATGCTCATAATATCAAGGAAGGCTTCCGAGGAGGCCTTTAAAAAACAGGCAGAATGTTGTTTGTCAAAGAACTGAAATGGACAAAATAAAAATGGTTAACAGAATAGAAATTCAATAAAATTAGAGAGAGTATAAGAGGGCACTTGCGAATTCAGGAATTTAAGTTGCCAGACCCAAGTCAACTTTGATGAAGGGCACCAGACAAAAAATACTAGTCATGTCTGCTAAGCTGTTACTGGTGAACTTTGAAAGGCTGTTAAAATGAGAAAAGTGAGGGGTTAAAGAATGGGGAAAATGTTCCAATTTTTTAATGGAGTTTAAAACCCATAGGTCAGTAAGCTTGACACAATTCCTGGCAAAATTCTAAAGGAATATATTATTAAAGTGATGGTCAGTGAATATCTAGAAAAGGAAACAATAATGACAAAGAATCAGTACATCTTCTTCAAGAACTCACCATGCCAGCTAATTCAGGAATGTGTTTTGCTTGACTATGCACATTTATCCACAAGGGTTTTGCTTTTCTTTCTTTTTTTTAAGTGAGGCAGATGTGGGAGAGAGAAACGAAATAGATTGTTATTAACTTAATATTTAAAAAAATAACTTTATGCCATAGCAACTTTATTTCCTTTGTTGAAAGCCTTATTAAACTGATAGACCAAAGTAACATTTTCTACAGCATTCTCCTGATTTTAGTAACAAGATGGAGATAAATGGGCTATCCAGTGGAATATTTGAGTTCAGAATCCTATGATCATGGATATTGATCTGGAAGGGACTCTCAAAGGTCATTAAAGATTCAAGAAACTCTGGTGGTTCCCTATCACCTCCAGGATCAAATTTAAAATATTTTGTTTGGCATTCAAAGTCATTTATAACTTTATTGCACTCCTATATTTCTAGTCTTCTTACACCTTACACCCCACCCATGTCCTTGGTGATCCAGTGGCAATCTCCTCTTTGCTGCTGCTCTAACACAACACTCCATCTCTCAATTCTGGGCATTTTCATCAGGGACCAGTTGAACCATTTGAAATGTTTTCTTTCCTTATCTCTGCCTCCTGACTTCCCTGGCTTTCTTCCAGTCCGAACTAAGATCCAGCCTTCTAGTAGAGGTGCCCAAAGTGGGTGATACCACCCTCTGGGGGGCACTGAAATGATCCAGTGGGGTAGTTGTAGCCTCAGGTACAACTGGGGGAGCATTGGATAAAATAAGGCGGTAATAGAAGCATAAGGAAAGAAGAGAAGAGAATTTTGAAAAATTGTACACATTCCTTTGTTGTGTAAGAGTTAAAGTCATAGTGATAACAATTATTTTCCAAATAAACACACAAAATGCAAGTTAAAACCTATTAGTGGCCAAGTCCATTGACAGGTCAAGCAGGCTAGCTTGTTGCTCATTGTTGAGAAATCCAGAATGTATCAACAGGAATATGTGCCTGTAATGACTTGTTTATATTATGATACTATACAGTTACTAGTAGTTTCAAGTAGGAGTACCTTGGGCATCTGTGAGTGGTCATATGTTATTCAATATCTTTATTAAAGTCTTTGATTAAGTATGTGCATCTGATGTACTTACAAAATAACCAGATGACACAAAGTTCAAAAAATATCTAACACAAATGACAATCCAGTCAAGATGCAAAAAATCTCTATGCTCTAGAACATTGAAGCAAAACTAAAAAGATGAAATAGTCACAATAAATTCAAAGTCTTACATTGGCTTTTTAAAAGTAGACTTCACTAAGATAGATTATGCATGACTAGAAAGTAGCTCCTCTGAAAACATTTGGGTGAATTCAATGTATGATGAGGCCATCAAGAAAGATAATGCAAATTCAGTCTATATTAAGGGATGAATGGAGTCCAAAACTAAGGCTAGGACAATCTTGCTGTATTTTGTCTAGCTGGACCATCAGAAATATTGAATTGAATTTTATGAAGGACACTGATAAGGTGGGTAGCAAGTTTGGTGGAAGAACCAAAGTTTGGTTCATGTCATGAGAAAATGAATTGAAAGAATTGAATTACCCTAAAAAAAACTTAGGACAAGATAGCTGTTTTCAAAGAATTTGAAGGGATGCCATTTGGAATCAACCAACTAAACATTTATTAAACACCTATGTAAAGGGAATTGTGCCAAGTATTGGGACTATAAATATTAAAAGTGAGACTGCCCCTGCCTTCAAGAATCTTACATTCAAATGATGAAGACAATTATGGAGACACATATATAATTAAGTGTCAGCAGTATATGAATATGAGGAAGCTAAGCTGTCAATTATCCATTTAAGTCTCTTCCTTTTAACTTTATGGGGATAGAATTTCTCCAATAGCTCCTCCCCTACAGAGATGTAGCATCCTTTCCAAAGGGGCAAAATGTAGTCATGAAAAATAAAGTAAAAATGTCTTCCTGTGGTTTGCTCTCTTCACTCTCTGCAGTCCTTACCAATTCACCATCTAAAGGCATACAAGCTCCTAACTGATATGATAGGTCTGTATACAGGTCAAAACCATTCTCCCATTTTGTCCAACTATGCTAAATTAGTTCCTATGCTCCTAAGGTTAAGTCCAAAGTAAACATTTTGGTCTTCCTAATAATAATAATAGCTAACATGTACATAACATTTATTCTGTGGCAGACACTATGCTAAGTGCTTTACATTTATTTTAATTCAATATTATCTTAATGCTTATTTCATTATAACTCATTTCCTTACAACAACCCTGGGAGGGAGGTGCTTTATTATCTTCATTTTACAAAGGAAGAAACTTAAACAAACAGAGGTTAAGAGACTTGCTGAAGGTCCTTCAGTTACTAAGTGTTTGAGGTCAGATTTTAGCTGTAATTCCAGGCTCTTTGTTCTATCCATTATAACATATAGCTACCTTTCCTAGAATGAGAAATGCTCCCTCTCTCCTCTGTTTGTAAATAAAATACACACAGCTTAGCATTACTGTAAATCAATATCTTTATCTTATTTTTCAGCTTAGGAAATAAAGTCATTTTTTTTTTTTGCTTTTTGGAGGGCAGTTGGGGTTAAGGGACTTGCCCAAGGTCACACGGCTAGTTTTTTGTGTTAAGTGTCTGAGGCCGGATTTGAACTCAGGTACTCCTGACTCCAGGGCCGGTGCTCTATTCACTGCGCCACCTAGCTGCCCCATAAAGTCAATTTTTGAAAGAAACTTCACTATCACTACCCTGCATCCCAAGCCCAGCTGAAAGTGTAAGTTTCAAAAAGAATGAGTGATCCACATAGAAATTACTCTCTCTGGAAAGAAGGGAGGAAAGGTCACTTGTGTATGTATGCATGTATGTATGTGTGTATGCATATATGTGTGCATGCATCTATTTATTTATCTACTTATTATTTATTTCTTTATTTATTTGTTCATTCATTCATTCATTCATTTAGTTAGTTATTCATTTATTTATTTTTGCCAGACTGCAATAAGCAGCAGTTCAGAGTTCACCCAAGACACGGTCTGTGCTTGCATTGTCTTTTGGCTCTTACCCTCTTGCAGCTACTACTCCAGACTTCCATCTTAATACCATGGTACCTGCTTTCTCCTCCTCACCGTTTGCTTCTATGTCTTCTCTGTTAACTTGACTTCTTTTTCTTGTACTCACAAATTCTTTTCCAAGGTCAGGGTAAATGGCACTTTGATAGTCTGCTTTTAGGTAAAGTCTGAAATCCCTAAGGAGTTAGGGAATAGTGGAAAAGAGGAGTATTAAGGAAGAAATTATGTGGAAAGAAAAGTGGAACAAGAAAAGAACCTTAAGCAATACTGACCTGAAAATGTCAGGAAAAATACAAGTAACCAATAAAAGAGACCAGGAAGTAAAATTTAAGAAAAAGCAGGGGGGGGGGGTGGCAAGGTGGTGTAGTGAACCAGCCCTGGAGTCTGGAGTACCTGAGTTCAAATTCGGCCTTAGACACTTAACACACTCTTTCTAGCTCTGTGACTTTGGGCAAGTCACTTAACCCCAAGTGCCCTCCAAAAAAAAAAAAAAGGGAGGAGACAGAAGAGAATGAGAACTTAATACCCAAGAGACGAGAGAGGTTATACAGAAGGAAAGAATGCTCAAAAGGGTCAAAAGCTGCATCAGTAGGCAGGAAGGACAGTCAATGAGGAAAGTCACTTAATTAGGGAATTAGAAGGTCAGAGCTGCTCTGTGAGACATATTCCTTTGCAGGGGGGATAAGGAAAGGATAATGGAAGTGGTATGGAAGATGCATCAGAAAGAAAGAAGGTGTTTTTTTTCCAAGAAGTTTGGCAAAAACGAAGAGAAGAGATGGGAAGATGGGTAAATTGGGTTGAGGGAAGGTCAGTTTTTAGGTTTTGAAAGAAGTGAGGTGTAAACAGGTAAATAGGAAGGAACAAGAAAGAGAATGACTGAAGATGCTCAGATGAGATGGCATGATTTCTGGAACCAGACCCTAAAAAAGGCAGCAGGGGATAAGATCAAGAAGGATTTTTATTTTCACTAGGCTTGCAATTTCACTGGTATAAGAAACTTTGTTCTAAAAATTCACATTAGCTCCAATTTGTAATCTTAAGACTTTATCTTAATTAAGATTAATAATCTCAAGTTTCCTCAAGGACTGAAGACACATGATTTTCCCTACTTCACAAAATCAGCAAGTGACAGAAATAAAACCAAACCCTGACCTCAAAGTCTCCACCTTGAGTTTATTATTATTATCATTATTATTATTATTATTTATTATTATTATTATTATTAATTACCAACTGTTGTGGGATGGAAAAAGGTTTTCAAATGTCATCATAGTGAATTTTAAATTAAACATTGCAGTCACCTAATCAATTTATTTGACCTGGTACCCAATAAAGGGTTCTTACCAACTCTCTCACTGTTCTATGTCACCATTAAATACTTGGTCATCAACAAAGTCATCCTGAATATAAAGGGACTAATAATGGCACATTCTATGACCTATTATTTCCATTCTTGTTATGAGATCTCAAAGCACTCTGATGTTAAATCTTCATCTCTGAATAGGCTCAAATAATAATTAAACCAAAGTCTTGACAAGACATAGGACAGCCACTGAAATTCCCCAAACAAAATATTTTAAAAACTGAAATTGAAAGGTGGGAGAGGAATATAATGAGAGGGGACAGGGAGAGACAGAATGGGGTTAATTATCTCATACTGAAGAGGCAAGGGATAACTGTTACAATCAATAGAGGGGAAGAACAGGAAAGCAAAAGGGAATGACTCAAAGTTACTCTCACTGAATTTGGCTTAGGGAGGGAATGACATACACTCTAAATTGGATATCTTGCCCTATAGGAGAGTAAGGGGGAAGGGTATGAGAGGGGGGATGATGGAAGGCAAGGCAGGTTAGGGGTTATTAGAAGCACACACTTTTGTAAAGGGACAGGGACAAAGTAGAGAACAGAACAAGTGGGGGGTGGGATAGGATGGAGGGAAATATAGTCAGTCTTTCACAATATGTTCATTGTGGAGATGTTTTGCATAGCTACACATATACAGCTTGAACTGAATTGCTTGTCTTTCCAGTGGGGGTGGGTGACAAGAGAGGAAGGGAAAGAATCTAGAATCTAAAGTTTTAAAATCAAATGTTTAAAATATATATGTATATATAAAATTATTATTATTTACATGCAACTGGGCACTGGGGTAGGGAGATACATCTTGCCCTATTGGAAAGTCAGAGGGTGATGGCGGAGGATATAAGAGAGAACAGATTGGGGAGAGGGTATACAGTAGGATCGCTGTTTTGGAGGTGGTGGGTAGGGGAAAGATGGGGAGAAAATTTGTAACTCAAAATCTTGTGGAAATGAATGATGTAAACTAAAAATAAACAAAAGTTAATTAAAAAAAAAAAGAAATTACCCAAACAGTAAATCCAGTAAGTTACACTA
>CM053594.1:104145404-104171856 GCA_028646575.1 Pseudocheirus occidentalis
GGTATATATGCATATGAATACATATGGGAGTGTGTATGTATGTATGTATGTGTACATATATACATATTATATATATGTACTTAGAAAGAGGGCACAGGATCAATTGAATAGGAAGGGATGATATTTTAAAAGGTAAAATTAAGAGGTGGGAGAGGAATAGAATGAGAGGAGATAGGGAGAGACAGAATGGGGTCAATCTTTTCATAGAGAAGAGGCAAGGAATAACTGTTACAATGGAGATGAAGAACAGGAAGGCAAAAAGGGAATGGGTCATCCTTACTCTCATCAAATACGGCTTAGGGAGGGAACTACATACACTCTGAAATGGGTATCTTTCCCTGCAGAAGAATAGGGGGGAAGAGGATGAGAGGGGATGAGAGAGGGGAGAGCAGGTTGGGGGGGAGGGTTGTTAGAAGCGTGCACTTCTCTAAAGGGACAGGGAAAAAGTGGAGAATAGAACAAGTGGAGGGCAGTATAGAAAGGAAGGAAATATCATCAGTGTTACACAATACGCCCATTGTGGAGATGTTCTGTATAACTACACATGTACAGCCTGTATTGAATTGCTTGTCTTTCCAGTGGGGGTGGGTGACAAGGGAGGAAGGGAAAGAATCTAGAATTTAAAGTTCTAAAATCATATGTTTAAAGAATATATCATTATTATTTTTAAAAAATAGACTAACTCAAATTGCAAAAGAGGCCCAAAAAGCCAGTGAGAAGAATGCCTTAAAGAACCAAATATTCCAGATGGAAAAAGAATTTCAAAAACTCACTGAAGAGAGTAATTCCCTCAGAATTAGATTGAAGCAATTTGAAGCTAATGACTTTATGAGATACTATTAAACAGATCCAAACAAAAAAAATAGAAAGCAATGTGAAATATCTCAATGGAGAAACCATGACCAGGAGAAATCATTTAAAAATTACTGGATTACCTGAAAGCCATCATCAAAAAAAGAAACTACACATCATCTTTCAAGAAATTCTCAAAGAAAATTGCCCTGATATTCTAGAGCCAGAAGGCAAAAGAGAAATTGAAAGAATTCAGCGATAGCCTCTTGGGAAAGATCCCCAAAAGAAAACTCCTAGGATTATTGTAGCCACATTTCAGAGTTCCCGTCAAGGAGAAAATAATTCAAGCAGTCAAGAAGAAACAATTTGAGTGCTGTGGAGACACAATCAGGATAACACAAGACCTAGCAGCTTCTACATTAAGGGATGGAAGGGCTTGGAATATGCTATTCTGGAGGTCAAAGGAAGTAGGACTAAAACCAAGAATCACCTACCCAGAAAAACTGAGTACAATGCTACAGGGTAAAATATGGTCATTCAATGAAATAGAGGATTTTCAAGTATTCTTGATGAAAAGACCAGAGCTGAACAGAAAATTTGACTTTCAAATACAAGAAGCATGAGAAGCATGAGAAGGTAAACAGGGAAATGAAAGTATAAGGAACTTATTAAAGTTGAAACATTTACATTCCTACATGGAAAAAATGATCATTGTAACTCATAAGACTTTTCTCAATATGAGGATAGTTTAAGGGAATATATATGTGTGTGTATATGTATGTATATGTGTATACATACATATATATGTATGTATAGGAGGGTGCATGTCTATATAAATAGATGTGAATGTGGGCACATGTATGTTCATGTATACATAGACAGAGGGCACAGGATGAGTTGAATATGAAGGGATGATACCTAAAAAATAAAATTAAGAGGTGAGAGAGGAATTTATTGGGAGAAGAAGAAAGGTAGATATAGATTAGGGTAAATTATCTCATATAAAAGAGGCAAAAGAAAACTGTTACAATGGAGGGGAAGAGCAGGAAGGTGAAAGAGAATGGGACAACTTTACTCTCACTGAATTTGGCTTAAGGAAGGAATAACATACACACTCAATTGGGTATCTTACCCTACAGGAAAATAAGGGGTTAGGGGGATGATAGAAGGGGGAGCAGATTGGGGGAGAGTGTAGTTAGAAGCAAGCATTTTTGAAAAGGGCTAAGGTCAAAGGAGAAAACAGAGTAAGTGGGAGGTGGGATAGGATGGAGAATGGAAAATTGGAAATATGGTTAGTCTTGGAAAATATAACAATTATAGAAATCATATGGGTAACTACACATGTATAACCTATATTGAATTGCTTTTCTTCCCAGTGGGGGCAGGTGAGGAGGGAAGGAGGGAAAAATTCTGGAACCCAAAGTTTTAAAAACAAATGTTTACAAAAATTGGTTTTTTACGTGCAACTGGGAAATAAAATATATAAGCACTGAGGTATAGAAATCCATCTTTCCCTACTAGAAAGTTGGTGGGGGGGTTGACAGGGAGGATGTAAGAGAGAACAGATTGGGGGAATGGATATTAAGCAGACTTGCTATTTTGGACTGGAGGATAAGGGAAAGATGGAAAGAAAAATTGTAACTACTCAAAATTTTGGGGAAATGAATCTTGATGTTTGGTTTTCTTTCTTTTTTCCCCATTGTCCACTCCATTGGTTACAGCCCTTCTATACAACCAGACTAATGTCCAGTGTGAAAGTATTTGCAGATCCTATATTTGACTGCATGCTGCCATGGGGGGTAGGGGAGAAGAGGGAGTGGAGAAAATTTGAAAGTCAAGGGACTGTGGAACTGAATCATATAAACTAAAAGTAAATAAATAAATAAAATTTTTAAAAAAGGAAATGAATGTTGAAAACTAAAAATTAATTAATATAAAAAACAAAATCAGGAAGATGAGTCTTCCTGACTTCAGGCCTAATGCTCTATCCACTGTGCCACCTAGATGCCCAAAAGTGTAATAGGTGATGCTTAGGAGAAATCAGTGCTGGATATACAGATCTGGGAATCATCTGTATGGAGAAGATTGTCATAGAATCACAAAATTTGAGAATTGGAAGATAGCTCAGTGGCTAATTCAACCCATCATCAAATCAAATTTCCAGTAGAATATACCTGACAAATGGGCTCCCAGTCTGTCTGAAAACCTCCAAGATGAAGCCCACCATGCTTTAAGGTAGCCCATTCTTCTTTTGGGTAGATATAATTTTAGAGTATTTTTTTTCTCTTTTTTCCCTTTGACATGAATTCCAACTTGATCTCTTTGAAACTTCCACTCATTCTTCCTGATTTTATCCCTTGGGACAAAAATGGCACAAGCCTAATTCCTCCTCTACCTGACAGCCATTCAGATACTTGAGGATGGCTATTACATTACAGCCAAGTCTTCCCTTCTCCAGGGCTAACCTTGCTCAGTTCCTTCAACCAAATTTCACTAGACATGGTCCCAAGGGTTGTCACCATTTTGGTTGCCCTCTTTGGGACACTTCCCAGCTTATCAACATCCTTCTTAAAGTGGTGCCCAGAACCAAACACAGTTTTTCAAAAGAAATCTGAGGATTTCAGAGCATACTCTGGTTATCGCCTCCCCAGTTCTAGAAGCTCTTAATATGGCCCAAGATTGGAATAGTTCTTTTGGCCACTGAATCACATTGAATATGCAATCCACAAAAACCCTGAAACTTTTTGGAAAAACTGTTGCCTATCCAAGGATCTTTCCCATTTAATAATTGTGGAGCTGTGTGTGTGTGTGTGTTTGTGTGTGTGTGTGCATGTGCACGTGTGCATACAAACGTGTACACATGCTCAAGTGTAACATTCACTGCTGAATTTCATCTTAATAACTTCAGCCCAATGCTCTTGCCTGTCAAGATTATTGTAGGTCCTGACTGTCATGCACTGTTAGTTATCTTTTCCAACTCTGTATCAGCTGTAAAATTGATGATTATAACATAAATGCCTTTTTTCAGTCATTAATAACAATGCTAAGCAAAACAAGGTCAAGTGTGGATCCCAGGGACACTCCATTAGAGACATCCTACCATAGTGACTTTAAACTAGTAACAAGCACTTCTGAGTCTGCCTCTCTGATTATTTTGGAATCCATCTTATATTAATGCTTAATCAATATCTCTCCATCTTCTATGAAACTGATAAATATTCAGAGCATTAGCCTTGTCTCATTAATTAAACTCATGGGAGCTGATAAGTTTAGAGTGAGAAATATTAAATAGAAAAGGGAAGAGGTCCCAAGGCAGAAGCTTGGGGTATACCCCCATTTGGGGAACATTATATGCATGAGGATCCATCAAATAAGATCAAGAAAGAATAGGTAGGAGAAAAATCACGAGAAACAGTGTCACAAAAACTGAGAGAGAGAATATTGAGGAAGAGAGAGTGCATGTCATCAAATGCTTCAAGGTGGGCAAGAAGGATTAAGATTAAGAAATACCATTAGACTTGATGATTAAGAGAACATTGGCAACTTTGGAGTGAGCAGTTTCAGTTGAGAGATGAGGTCAGAAGGCAGATTGCAGCGGGTTACCCTGCAAAAGGAAACTTGAAGGGACAATGTGATCAGCCTTGTACTGTAGTCAGGGGTCACCAATGCTTTGGGGGATGATGGGTTGGTGGTTGGGAGGGTGGCTAACAGAGAATGGTATACATATATGTATGTATGTATGTATTTTATATATATTATATACACATATGTACACACCTCTCTCAAACACTTATACATGCCTATATAAGATCTTGGAGAGCCTTTAAGCATAGTTTGATCTTTGCTTTCTTGATCTGTAACACCCAGCATAGTATCTGCCACATACCGTATTAGGCACTTAATAAATGAATATTGGTTTATTAAACAGAAACATAACTGTCAGTGAAAAACACCAATAAGGGACTTCAGAAAGAGCTATCAATCTGTCAGTCCTTTATATTTTAAATCAGATCTTCTGTTAAATGCACAAGTTGCAATATTGTGTGTTCCATTTTACAATATGATATACTCTTCAGTTTTCTTATTTTTTATGGACTGATCTAGAGGTCTAAACTCAACTAAGCCAGAAAAATAACTTTTTTTTCACCTACCATCCTTAAAAACAAATTTAAAAATTTCATACCATCTTTCTTTTCCCCAAGGGTGGCTCTTTGTTTGAAGAAATAAGAGTTAGAGGGAGTACAGGGTGAATTTTTTTTTTACATTGGAAAAGTGTTTCAGAAGTATATTTCAACTTACCCATGTATTAAGCACTGGTGATTAACTAATGTTAGTTACCAAATGACAGCCCAAATCCCTTGTAACATGTACTTGCATCTCTTGGCACATGTCAGAGCACTCACAAAGTGCAATCCTTAGTATGGTTCAGACAAGTATTTCATCTAATTCTGTCACATCAGAGAGTTCAGTCACAAAGTTTCCTCAATAATAACAAGCTAGAGGAAATAGTCCTGTCTGTTAAGATTACAAACCTAGCTTCTGTTGGGACAGCCTGTAATTCTCCGAAACTTCCCTATTTTTAAAAGCTTCCTTTTTATTAGCTTGGGTCACCTCTGATTAATGAGAAAAATCAGAAAAACAGTTTTTAAAGAGTTAAGAACGTGACTTCTTTTACAAGTGAATGAAGGATTGCTATATGATACACCTAACCTGAACTCAAACATATATTCAAACAAGGTTATGTTTTATAGCCATAGATTAAATGAAATTAACAAAATGAGATATTTATAAAGTACACTGAAACCTTAAAATGTCCACATTTCTGTATATACTAGTTATGCATGTTTATACACAAGCTTTAGGTCCCTAGAGAGGTAGTAAGGAGTAGTAGAAATAGAACTGGTCTTGACATGAAAAATTCAACTGGGTTGAACTTCTCAGCTAAACTTAAAATCTGAGTGATCATTACTTAAAGTTCTCACAGTCTCAATTACTTCCTTGTCTGAGGATGAGGATCAAAACAACTATGGCACAATGATAATGGCACAGATAATGAATGTCAACTTTTATAAATCCAAGAGTATTATCTAAATGTCAACTATTAATAAATTAAAATCTTTCATCTTTATGTTTCCTCTAGAGAAAATACAATGTGAGAGGCCAAATGGCATAGTGGATACAGAGTCAGCCTCCAAATCAGGAAGACCCAGGTTCCACTATAACTCTTATACATATGCTACTGGTGGTGAATAACTCTAGGTAAGTCAATTAACCTTTCACTGGCTTAGGTAACTACATAAAAGTAAAATCAAATCTAGCAATACCACTTCTAGAGTCATAGCCCAAAGAGATCACAGAAGTGGGAAGAAGACACATATGTACAAAATTAGTTATAACAGCTTTTTTTGTGATGTCAAAGACTTGGAAATCAAGGGGATGTCCATCAGCTGGGGAATGGCTGAACAAGTTGTGGTCTAAGAATGTAATGGAATACTATTGTGCTATACGAAATGTGGAGCAAACAGCCTTCATAATAACCTGGAGAGACATATAAACTGATACTGAGTGAGAAGAACAGAACCAGGAGAACATTGTACACAATTACAGTCACATCCTATCTGTGATGACTAACTTTGATAGACCAGGTTTCTCTCCGCAATGCAAGGTTAAAAGACAACTCTAAAAGATTCGTGATGGAAAGGGCTGTCCACATCCAGAGAAAGAGCTACAGAGTCTGAATGCATATTGAAGCAAACTACTTGTTCTCTTTCTTGATTTGTTTTGTTTCCTCTTTTCCATTGTTCATTCTATTGGTTATAATCCTTCTTTACAACCTAATGTTTAATGTGAAGGTATTTGTAGATTCTGTATTTGACTGCATGCCACCATGGGGCAGGGTGAAGGGAGGGGGAGAAAATATTAAACTCAAGGGATTGTGGAACTGAATGTCATAAACTAAAAGTGCATAAACAAATTAATTTTAAAAATAAAAATAAAAAAATTGGAAGGAAGGCAGGCAGGAAGGAAGGAAGGAAGGGAGGGAGGAGGAAGGAAGGGAGGGAGGGAGGAGAACGGAAGGAAGGAAGGAGGATGGAAGGAAGGAAGGAAGGAAGGAAGGAAGGAAGGAAGGAAGGAAAGAAGAAAGGAGTAAAAAAGTAGAGTTAAAGTGTAGCTACAAATCCTCATTGGTAGAAGCAGTTCCTCTCTAGGAGTTCTCCACATCAAGGGAAACGTTGTTGCTATTCGGACCTCTCCAACTCTTTGTGAACCCACTCATTGTACAGATAAAGAAACTAAGGCAAACAGAGCCAAGGTCACACAGCTAGTATGTGTCTGAGGCCAGATTTCAACATAGGAAGATGAGTCTTTCTGACTCCAGGTACTGCATTGTGCCACCTAGCTGCCCATAAAAGATCAAGCTAAAAATAATTCCCTAAGGAACTGTACACATAAGAGTTTAATGCTGAATTTGGAGGTTTTTTAAAGCAACTTTCATGTGAAATATTAGAATATTATCTTAATGATGTGGTAGGAAGAAAAACCCCACTGGATATGGAGTAAGAGGATAAAAAATTGAATTCCAGCAACGACACTCAATTCCTGGTTGACCTTGGGCATGGTCTCTCTGGGTCTCAGTTTCATCTAGAAAATGAAATTTGGACTAAATAGCTTCTAAGGTTGCTTCCAGTTCCATATGCAGCATCCTAGGCATTATTTCCTTGGAGAACAGACAGGGGCAGAGCTGAACAATGCTTGCAAGGAATTATTAGGTATCATGGTGAAGAGGAAAGCACACTGAATTGGATTTAGAATGGTCTCAGCTTAAATCTTACATCTAATGCTTAATAATGGAGTAAACCTAACTTAGTTGTCATTGAAATCTCTTAAGTTTCCTCATTTCTAAAATGTAGGTGTTACTACTTATAACACCTAATTCACAGGGTTGTTGTGAAGAAAATATTTTATAGGCTTTAAAATGCTTTGTAAGTATGAGTCCTCATGGTGACATTGGTAGAAGAAAGGGTGGAGCCATAAGATGATTCCTTAAAACAAGTGGCAGAGAGTGGAGGATCATTGATAAGTACAATGGGAGTTCCTAGGCAGGAGCTTCTAGGAGTGAAAGGGAGAATGATAAGAGTCAGCATTTATATAGCACCTTAAGGCTCACAAAGCATTTTCTCATTTTATCCTCACAACAACTCTGTGATGCAGGTGCTATTATTATCCCCATCTTACAGTTAAGAAAAGAGAGGCAGATAGATTATGCTTCTTTCTCAGGGTCATGAAGTTGGTAAGTATCTTAGGTGGAATTAGAGCTTCCTAATTCCAGGACCACTGTTCTACGCACTGTGCTACCTAGCTAACATAAGTCCTCTAGACCATGGTTTCTAGCCCTGCAGAAAGGCATGTGGTGAAAGTATTTGTTCACTTATTTCAATGACATCTGATTCTCTGTGATCCCATTTGGCATTTTCTTGGCAAAGATCTTGGAGTGGTTTGCCATATCTTTCTCCAGCTCATTTTGCAGATGACAAGACTAAGGCTAACAGGGTGAAGTAACTTGTTGTAATGGTAATGGAATTTGGAGTTGCCCCTGAATTGCCTTGGCTTTTGGGCTGTGTTAAAACCCAGAGATCATGAATCCCACTTGTGGGATGGACTTGTTGATGTGAAGAGAGAGGGCTGAACTGGGAGGAGCCATGAATTGAAAGAAAGGCTCAAGTCCAGAGAAGGCCAGAAGAAGGACTTTTGGAGAGCAATATCCAGTGTTGTGGAGCCTGAGTTGCTGAGGGAGACTGCTGAGAGCCCATTGAAGCTGCCCAGGACTTTTGAGAACTGCCACCTGGAGCTGCCGAGAACTGAGGAGGCATGGCTGTGATGCTGGTATTTTGTCTGTCTGTTTTGTTGTTGTTTTTCCAGATTTACCTGATGGTGGACAGTGCTGCTGTTGTAGAGGTCCTGGAACCTGGCTGTTGGTTCAGAAGCCCTGAAAAATTTTCTTGTGGTACCTTCACAGAAATCCTAGAAGAGGGCCTTGCTGATATTTTCAGGGGTTCTGGGACTGTTCTACAGGCAGAGAGTGACTTAATGAGGACACTGGCTATGGCTTTGTTGAGCCTTGTTTACCCAGGAACTGAGATTGCTGAGGGCTTGCCTCCAGTGAAGATGAAATAAGGGCCTTTCCTTAGGGTTTCAATGCTGAAAAGTTGTCTTAACCTTGTTATGGCTTAAGGGTGGATGGCCTTTTGTGCTCTCCTGCTCCCTTTTGAGAAAATGCTTGGTGTTAATGGATGGTATTGCAATTACTTTGAGTCTGGAGTGGGGAACCTTTGGCCTTTTTGTGCTCTGTGATTGACCAAATGACTGTACTTTGTTTATGATTGGAAACTCCATTTGAGAAGAGACTTTGACTGACTAAATGAATGTACTATCTAGGGGTGGAATAGTACCTGAATTGAATTAGAACTTACTTGCTAAATGAATGAGTTATACTATATTTTGGCTTTCTCTGTTCTGTGAATGTTTGCTGAATAAATAGGGTTTGCTATGCTGGTAATCTGAACCTTGGAAGTTGCCTTTGCTTAGCATTACACTTGCCCAGGGTCACACAGCTAGTAAATTTTTGAAGCCAGATCTGAACTCAGGAAAATGAGTCTTCCTGACTCTGGACAGGACAGTCTATCTTCTACATCACCTAGCTGCTTCATGAGAGTATGACTGGGAGTAAAGAAGCAAAAGACAAATTTTGCAAGAAGTTTTTTTTTAAACTAATGAACATTGTATTAAAGCAGACTGAGTTCCTGGAACAGAGGTCTTCAAGCCAAAGCTGGATAACCACTCATTTGGATGACCAAAGATGACCAATGATATCACTGGGTGATGTCTTGACTTGTAAGTGAATTGGATGTGAGTCAGAGTTGTACAAAAGTCATCAGCTTCATTCTCCCCTCCAGAGTCATTAAAGTCCAGTAACAAGACAAAACTCATTAGGTGTAATAGAGGTGATTCCTTCCCAGGTATAGGTTGAACTAGGTGGCCTCTGAGGTCCCCTAGGTCTTAGATTCTTTGATTTATGAAATTGTTTAATTCCTTCTTCAAAAAGTTATATCATCCAACTTTATACCTTCATAGGCTAAGTGCTGTTTGCACTCCCACCAGTGAAAAGTAATAGTTTTCTATTTACATGAATGATTTGGCTTCATGATGCAAGGAGTGATCCCTAATCCTATTGCTTTGAGATCTCAGATGACAAAGGTGACATTAACCATCTTCTGATGTTGTAGGTAATTCTGTCCTTTCAGTGTTATAGTCTGTCAGCTCCTTCTTAAAATTTCAGTAGTTTTTTCCTTTGTGTACAGAAAAACTTAAAGTTTCTCACAGTTCAATCTCTTTCAGTTCCCATGGTTACCATCCTAGTTCAGGACCTCCCTGCTTCTCCTAGACTATTGGAACTGCCTCCCAGTTGGCCCATCATCTCATGTTTCCTCTCAGTTTCATCCACCACCCTGCTGCCAAAGCGATAATCCACTCTGATCATGTCACTCCCTAGTTCAAGAAGTTCCAGCGATTCCCTATTGCCTCTAAGATAAAATAAAAACACCTATATCAAAGCCCTTCACACTTCAGCTCCAGGTTACCTTTGTAGACTTATATAGTCTTCCTCTTCAAGATTCCTCCAAACTAGACTTCTTGCTCTTCTTCACCCACAGCATTCCATCCCTCATCTCACAATCTCTGGAGAGACTGTTACCCTCATCAACTCTAGAATTCTCTCCTTGACTTCCCACTCTCAGCAGTCCTAATTTCCTTTGAACTCAACCTAAGTGTGTTGTTTGTCCTTCATTTCTGAAGGTGACTAGTGGTATCACTGGGTGATGTTTTGACTTGCAAATGAATTGGATTTAAGTGAGTCAGAGTTGTACAAAAGTCATCAGCTTCATCCTCTCTTCCAAAGCCATCAAAGTTCAGCAGCAAGACAAAAGTCAGGATGATGGCAATGGCCAGGGATGCAGTGGATGACTTCGGTATCTTTGACTTCTGATCAAGTTGGAAGTCTTCACACGCTCAGGATGACATCCTCCTAAGTCACCAACAGGTTTGAAGCCTGTTAATTACCCTAAACCTGCTTTAGCCCATTTATGGAGACTGTTTATTGGGGTATGACCACTGGGCATGCTACAGCAATCAGATACTGTTTCATTTATTACTTGGCTGAAGCATGGGCTTCTATAAAAGGTCTTTTGTGATTCAAGGTTCTCCTCACACTGTGTGTGTGTGTGTGTGTGTGTCTCTGTGTCTCTGTCTATGTATAATATTCTTCCTTTAACAGAATGCTCCAAGAGAGCTAATTAGAACTGTTTTCATTTGTCTTGCTATATCTAACTCAGTGCCTTGTCCATGGCAAAGGCTTAAGAAATTCTCATTTCATCTGATTATCTAACTTTTAACCTTCAGGTTTTGCATAACACCCCAGTGACAAGAACCAAAATCAATATTTTCAGCGGTGTGATGATGACTTTTCTTGTTGCGTAAGAACCTTACTAAATAAGTGGGTACTGTGCTAGGTGCTCCAATGTGTCCAGGGGATTCTTTTCTTTTAATGCAGATATTAATTATTAGTAATACTTTCTATATCTTATGGTTCACAAGGCACTCTCACATATATGATCTCACTTGCTCTTCTCTGCTTTGCCTGCCCTTTGGACCCCAGAACCCCACTAAGAGTATAATAATTGAGCTGGAGTAATCACACACCATCCTGACTGCACGAGACCACATAGTTGAGGTTGAGCATGAAGTTTCTTCCAGATGTCTCTCATAAAACATGCAGAGTCCATGTGTCCAATTACTTTGTGTGCCTCAAAAACAAAAACTTCAGCTACGAAGAGTAACATGGGAAATTTTATTCATAAAACTGGCTTTTTGTGAGGCCCCTCACACTGATTCAGTCTTCTCAATACCATGGACTATAGCACCTCTTTTCCAAGTCTAGTATCAACATCTGCCTATTCGGAATAGCTAAGTTTGCCTATATGATAGTTAGCAAATATGAGAAAAGACAATTTCCATGTAATCTCCTTATAATCTGAATCACAGAATCAATATAGTATCTACATGTAAGGAAAATCTAGGCATTTCTATTCCTGCGTGGATTGAAAGATCATAGCTGAAGAACTTCATGTGATCTGAAAAGCTACTTCAACTTGCAGCTGATTGAGGCCCACAGAGGAAAGTGAAGCAGCTAGATGATGTAGCGAACAGTGCCAGGGCTAGAGTCAGGAAGACTGTTCATCCCAAGTTCGAATCTGACTTCAGATATTTACTAGTTGTGTGAGCCTGGATATGTCACTTGACACTGTTTGCCTTAGTTTCTCATCTGTAAAAATGAACTGGATAAGGAAATGGCAAACCACTCTGGAATCTTTGCCAAGAAAATCCCAAATGGGGTCACTAAGAGTTGGACATTATGAAAAAAAAATGACTCAACAAGGAAATACGTGACATGGTTAAGTATCAAATTTTAATAACTTCCATCTGATTTTTGCTGAATTTTAGATGACACAGTAATGATGTTAACTGAGATGAATATTTAAGAAGCCTAGCAAAGGTAAATTATTTTGTGAATATGACTGATTTTAGAGGAAAACTACTGTACCAAAAGCAACATGCTGCATATGATTGGCCCTCGGCTTGGTAGTACAGTGAATAGATTACTGAACTTGGGAGTCAGGAAGACCTGAGATCAACACCTGTCTCAAATACTTAACCGCTTATGTGACTGGGAAAGTCATTCCACTTTTCAGCCTGTTCCCTTATCTATAAAATGGAGGTAACAGTATTGGCTTTACAGGGTTGTTGTGAGGATGCACTTTGCAAACTTCAAAGCTATATAAATTCTTGGGATTGTTATTATTTTTCTTCAGCATTCACTTATGTGTATATGTTCACTATTTAACATAAATATTTAGTATTATCTATTTATATATACAGGTACGCTCTCTTGTTGATATAGACAATTTTGAAAGAACTTTAAAAACATACCCTTGGGATCATTTTAGACAATAGGATAAGGATATGGATTGAACCTGTGATTTCACTGGTATAGGAAATTCCTAAGTGAAGAAGCTTCCTCTTTTAATGCAGATTTTTACCTTCTGTGCAACTCAAAGTGTCAGAGATTTGTCCAGCACATTGAGAGATTGAGTAAATTCCTCTGGGTTGGTCTGCATGTCTGTTTGTGTTAGAGGCCTTAGCTGAAGCCACGCCTTCCTAGCTCAGTGGCCACTAACTTACCTTCTACAAAGTACCTCATAATCCTGGTGGAAGATTCCTAAGTACACAGTACTCAGGTGTAATCAATTGTGATTCTACGCCACTGTCTTCTCATGAACCAAAAACATCATTACTTTGGCAAGAAATTCTTTCATCAAGATTTTAGAAAGTTTCTATTCAATTCCCATTGAGCCATACTGTATTATTTTAATTGGAAAAAAAAGAACCAACTAGTTCCATGTATTGCTTTCTCACATCTTGATGTTCATCTCCAAATATTTTACTGAAAAAGAAAAAAAAAAAGCTCCCACATGGTATTTTTGAAGTAATTTAATGCATAAAAGAACATCCCCAAAACAGAACAATTATTGGTCTCACTAACAATGAAGCATTGCAAGTATATGGGGTGTTTCCTCCCCTACCACTAAACAGGAACATACGCTAAATAAATGTGAAAGGAGGTGAAGACCTTGGGATTTGGTGAGTATCCCAAAGTTTGATACAACATTCATATATGGCTTATCTCACAGCAATAATATTCTGTGATACTTCAAGATGGGTAGTATATTTATTCTTATTGGGAAGGTGTTATGTCAGAGTTATTGGATGTATAACAGAAACAACAATGACAATGACAAAGACCCCACAGTGAGTAGTTTGTAATTTCTAAAGAGGTAGTTTGGCCAATACAAAGGTGAGGGCTGGGGAGAGAACAGTGGTGACCTTCTTTAGGTTTTCCTCAATATTTGCAAATGTTCCATTTATGTTCTGATCTTCTTCTTTGGGTTAGGATGGGAGGGGGCTATTATTTCTAAAATCTGAAGCATAAAAAACAGAAATCCACAATCAACTGAGCATTCAATTACCTTATGAATAAAAGCTCAGGAAATCTCCTGATAGATTCTCTCTGAGTCCCAGGTTTCAAATGACACATTCAGCTTTCCCAAAACATGCTAGGATTTGTGACCTGACCAGCAGTGTCCACAATTAGATAGCCATTGTCCCCAAATTTCACTGGTGGCCTGAGGATAATAACTTAAAAGGCCTGCTACGGTGACTCAAGTCAACCTTATAAAAGTACTCCTGCTGGGCCTGAGATTACTTCTATAAAGGAAAAAAAAAAAGGAAAAGTATTTCTCCACCCCCCTCCCCACCTGTCTTTATCTGTGAAGCTGCTGTCTGGAAATTGGAACTAGTGAATGTAGCTTCCCATGCTCCAACTGTGTTTCACAAAGGAGTCATAACAGACCTAAAACTTAAAGGGCGGTTCCATAAGGGGAAAAACAACTCTTGGGTTTTTTGCCTGTGATTGCCAGATGCCTAATGCTATTTAATGGGTGGGACAGGAGGATTAGGCACACGTTGAAAAACCTTGACACTAGTTACTGGACAACATACCAGCTGATCCTAGCCTTCTGATGAGAAATAAGACCCCAGACAATTTAAGGGGAAATAAAATATAGAAAAGATGTTCAAAAACTAGGGGAAGGGGGAAAAAAAGCATTGGCTAGAGGATGCATATAGAAATCACTAGAAATGAAATGACAGAACATTAAGCAGGTATACTTTGTTACACATAAGAAAGCATAAATATACAGTAAATAAGTAGATATTAGACTCAGCATAATATGTACACATCTGGACGTCCATGAAACGAGGCAGTAAATCCGGAGCATATCATCAGCTTAAAGCAGCTCTACTATACAAGTGTTTCAAGGTAACAGATGCTGAGAACAACATAGGTTAACACTAAGTAGATATTCATACACATTTACCTCTGGAAAATGCACAAGATGCAAAACAAAGGTCATAAATGAAATAGTACTTCTACCTCTGAGTATCTTCTTTCACATAAATATGCACAAGTCCATTGTCTGTCTATGTGTGTGTTGGTGCCCTGCAGCCCACTGCCCACAGGACTTCCATGCTGCCTGGCACCTGGGCTCTTGCCCTCACAGACACTGAACAAATAATAAAGTCTTCCTCTGGCTTCTTCTGCACCTGCTCTCACTGATGCACCTTCAGTGAGCTCTTGTCTCCGCAGGCTCCCACTTAAAGTGAAAGTATAAATAACACCCCCCCACTTCTCCAAACTCGTGGGTTTCTCTCACTTGCACAGGTTACTTTGCAACCACTACTGTCAGAGCAACTTGAAGGCGGTGTCTGGGTGCTGCGTGCAGGAGCCAAGCAGAGAGAGAGTGGCTTTGGGCACTTCTGCAGAACAGAACGAAACAAAACAAAAACCCACCCAAAAAAAGGAAGAAAAAGAAAGAAAAGAAAAAATGGCCTTTCTTATTGGTTTGCTCTGTCTGTAGCAAGGAAGACGCTGTGTTGCTCCTGTGCTCTTTCTATTAACTTCCTTTTCTTCTTCTTGTTCCTCTTGTCCTTCGTCTTTGGAGTTCTCTTCCCTAGAGAAGATGGGAGGGTTGGGGGTGGGGGAGAGAGATGATGAAAGGATAAAGTTAGAGAAGGCTTTCTCAGGCAAAAAGAATCCAAACAATTGAGAATTATGCACAAAGTCCATCTGGAAAGCATCACCTATGTGGGAAGAACAGCTGCGGAGAGAAAGCTGTTCACATTAGACAGTGTAATAATAATTTGCTAAAGTGGATGTCCTGCCTAGATTGGATGGATTTGTCTTCTTGCTCGAGGGAGATAATAACATAAGAATCTCTCATTGGCCCTCTCAGTTTTGAAAATATCTTTATGCCTTACATACATAGTCTCTATTTCAGCAGTTCTCAACCTGTGGGTTATATTCAATTTGTAACAATGAAAATACATCCTGCATATCAGATATTTACATTACGATTCAAAACAGTAGCAAAATTACAGTTATGAAGTAGCAACAAAAATAATTTTATGTTTGGGGGTCACCACAACATGAGGAACTGTATTAAAGGGTGTGGCATTAGGAAGGTTGAGAACCACTGCTCTATTTAGTTCTTTTTTTTTTATGTCAGACCTATGATTTAATTGATGGAGGGAAGTCCCAGGGAGAAAATTCTCTTCACCAGTTCAGACTGGTACCTACTCTGCAAATTATTGTTAGAGTTATCTGACATATTGAGAAGTTAAGTAGTACCTTGCCTAGGTTTACACAATCTGTGACTCCCAGCTCAGTAAAATGTATTTAACTCCCCCACTCTCTTTTAAACCAACTTTAGTGTTACAGTTCTCCAGCCATCATTTTACTGTTGGTCCACATTTCAAAAGACAAAAGATAACAAGCCAATACCTTAGAAGTTCACAACACCTGGTTCCTTCTCCCTCCCTCCAATACAAACAGAAAATGGACAGGCACATAGGACATTTTGGAGAAGGAGGAGGATAGTAGCTAATAATTATATAGTGCTTTAATATTTGCAGTGCACTTTACTTATATCCTGTTACTTGACCCCTCACATCTCTGTGAGATAGTTATCATTATCCAGATAATGTTGACATAGAAAAGGAGGCTCAAAGATTAAATGGCCCTAGGTCATACCACATTTGAAATTTAACAAAAGAGTAAACTAGGGCCATTCTCTGAGCAAGATAACATTTATTAACAGGGGCATTCTGCCTGCCAAGAAATTAGTCAATGCCTTGCCATCATATACGCCAAAAGCCCTGAGCAAAGGGACAGTTCTCTTTCTACAGGTTTTAGAAAGTGCAAAACAAAGACAGAACAGGGTGGATGACACCACAAGACTGAAGGCAACATGACTGGCTACAAAGCTGAGAAGCAGGAAACAATCTGATAGATTGCAAGTTTGTCAGTGACCTAGCAATGACATTCCCTTCTTCTCTCATTAGGCTAAGAAGTGCTCATTATTTGAATGCAGGTGTGAGACAGTGGCCCACACTTTTGAAAAGCAAAACAGGCATCCCTGAAGATGTTGGTGTTGTAAAGATATTAGGCCTGACTCCCTTGCATTCACACACCCCCAAAGGTCATTTAAATTCCTTGAGGCAAGAATAGATCAGTGATTAACAACAGGATTAGAGATGGATTTCTTAACCCATTACAAACTAGCTGAATCCTGACATAAATTCAGAGACAGAGAGCTATGACTTAAAAAATCACGAGACAAAAGCAATTAATTGTTAACTAGGATCAATAAATTAATGATACAGAATCAATTCAATCTTCTCAGTTACACAGTAGGAGGAAGAGGAGGAGGAGTAATAATAGTTAACAGTTATGTAGTGCTTTCACGGTTTCACTTTACATATGAAATTTCATTTAATTCTCACAACTCTTGAGATAGGTGCTATAATTACTCCCATTTCACAGATGAGGAAACTGAGGCAGGAGTTCAGTAACTAGTCTGTTGTCACCCAGCTAATAAGTATCTGATTCAGGATTAGACTTGTGGTCTTCATGATTTAAGGTCAAGCACTCTATTCAGCTGGCTTGATTATACACCAGACTTTCTTCTCATTATGCCCTACTAAAATGGAATATTTAGTATTTTCATAACTGTGCCTGAAACTCCATGTAGGAAAAGTGTTAAGTGTTCTAGTTTCAAATCTGCCACAAGTTTTCTGGGTTACTTTGGAAAAGTAACTTTATACACAATCCAAAAATTCAGTATTGTGATCTTGAATAGAAAAATGTTAATGTATTTTTATTTTTAAATGCCCAAATACTTAGGCTGCTTTAATACAAGAGATATTACACTGCAAAAATATCACCAAGAGAGTAGCAAATAGTAAACTAGTTTTGAAATAACCACTGGCTACCTACATACTTGGAATTATGGTTTAAAGAAGGAAAAAAACATATTCCCTCTAAATAAGGCATGGCATAAAGTTAAATAGTTGCTATGGTAATCGATTATTTAATGTTATTTGTTGACTGAATTAAAGGAATTAAACTCTTGGCCAAGATAAAATGACCTTGAATAAAAAAGGATGAAGTTCAATAACTTTGGGTCCTGGAGTCTTGGTACAAATTCCATTTGTAGACAAAAAAGAAGAAAATAATTTCAGGACCATAAGGCAGTATCAAAATCTAACTGGTGTGTATTCTTTATCCCAAGGAAACAGGATAAATCTTTAAGGAGACAATGGAGAATTAGTTCCTCTTTGGCTATACAAGGGATTAACAATGTCACTTTTTGTTCACTTCCAAAAAATTTTATCTACATGGATCTAGAGAATTCGAGGAGTCATTTCTTCTTGTCATAATCATAGCTTAGGTTTATAAAATGCTCCCTCCCACAATACCTAAACAAATATCCCCAAACCTAAAGAAATTAACAGGAACATTTGTGGTCATCATGGTCACAATGAGTTAAAAGTCAAATACATATTCTTTCTCTTCCATAATCTACTCAAGAAACTCAATATCACACCAACATGATCTTGAAGGCTAGAATGCTAGACCAAAGCTAGTAATATTGTTTGATAGGGATAAGTGTAAATTCTTACTAGAGTTTTTAAAAAAATTCAATGGGAGAGATATGACTATTAACTCAACTGAAAAAGATCTGGGGGTTTCAGTGAGTGGGGGTCAGCAGTATGATATAACTGCCAAAAAACTAATATAAACTTAGGCTGGTTTATAAGAAGTTTAATAACAGTTATTATAGTGAGCATTTCTGTAGTGCCTACCATGTGCCAGGCACTGGGCTAAGAGTTTCTTCATAAATGTCCCCTCATTTGATCACAACAATCCTGAGAAGTAGGTGTTATTGTTATTCCCATTTTACAGAAGAGGAAACTGAGGAAAACAGAAGTTAAGTGACTCAGTTCGCACAGCTAGTAAGTCTGCAGTTAAATGAGAATTCAGGTCTTACTGACTCCAAGTCCAGCACTCTATCCACTCTGAGAAAAGGAAAGAAAAGGAAGGAAGGTAGGAAGGTGGGTGGGAAGGAAGGTGGGAAGGAAAGGAGTACTAGACTAGGAAGTTGATAGTTCTAATTTACTCCGCACCTTGATCAGATCACATTCTGGAGTACTATGATCAATTTAGGGTGTATTTTGGGAAAGGCATTGCTACCCAGAAAGAGTACTCAGAGGAAGGTAACCATAGTAATGAGCCTTGAAATCCTGAGACTTGAGAATCAGTTGTAGGAATTGGTAATGGGAAATAGCCTAAAAAGAAATATTTAATAAGCACATAAAAACCAGCTTCAGTATTTAAAGGTCTTTCACATAAAAGAAGGATTTGATTTCTTGTCCTTGGCCCTAGAGGACAGGACCAAGAGCAATGAGTTAGGGATAGGGTGAAGGTCAGGGGGAATTGGGAAAGTTTACAAAAGAGGTAAATTTAGTTTAATATAAATGTAACCTGTCCTCTCCCTGCCCCACGCCCTTTCTTTAAGGTGTCCAATTAGCTACTTTTGGTTCTGGATATTTTGTAGATAAAAATCCTCTCCAAACCATGTGTCACAACCTTACATATTATATTTTTCAATATTCAATCATATACTGTACAATTCTTAAAATAGACTTTAAAAAATAAATAGAAATCTAAGCAACATTCCCTCTCATGTACCTTAAGCTTACTTTCATACAAATACATATGTATCTTATAAATATAGGTGGAGTGGCACTTTATAAGGATCATGGAACACAAGTGACTATAGTACCTACATGTACTAGGTAGCATGTATTATCAGAACACATGGAAGGACAAGATGTTCTTCTGTAGCCAAAAACTACCTATGTCTTCTACTGATATTACCATGTTATTTTCTGTTGGTCCTGCTTATGAAGACAGGGCCAAGGGCTGTTCTGTATGGCTTTCCCACCTTGGTTCTGCTTTCTGCTCTTTTAAGTTGGTGGTCAAGCCTGGCTCTTTTCGGGGTTACTTAGATACCTTGTACAACACTCCCTAGGGATGCTTTGTCATGGTTATCACTCTGATTAGTTGCATTCACCAGGCTCTGGGTCTGGTTGGCAGGCACTGTGGTCAAAGGGTCTATTTCATTTGGCTGTGTCCACCTGCTTCTTTAGTTTCTTCCTGGGCCTGAGCTACACTCTTTGGAAGAGGTTCTCTTCATAGCCGCCCAGAATTCTGTCCTTCATTTATCAGAGGTGCTAGGCTTAGTAAATTCTTCCCTGGGAGTTATTGCACATCAACAGCATTCCTTAATCAACCTTCTCAGTTAACGCCAGTAAAGTTCACTTCAGCCCTTAGACTCAGGATTCTTAACCAATTGGTGTGAAGTTCTCTGTGATCTTCTCATTCAGGCTTCCTTAAGCCAATAGCTGCTCTGAGGATCTCTGCTTCTCAGCCAGGTTGCACAAGGAAAATGCAGACACCTTTAAGTGAGATTAGTTTTGCCTTTGGGCCTTTTCTTAGATGCTTCTGTTAACTACTATTTTTTTTAAGAACCCTGCTGTTTGATTCTTCTTGACCCTCCCCAGTTCTTAAACCTTTTAAGTGAATTTTGTTACCCTCCCCCTGAGGATCCCAGGATGACTTATTGACAGGAAACCAGTTTGGGGATTTCTCATTCCCCCTAGCTGAGTCTAATCTCCTTATGGTTCTACTTTCCCACGTAGAAGAATTAAGTCCTTGAAGAGAATGCAATGTATACACAGTCCCTTCACTTCCCCTGGCTGTCTCCCCATTCCCAGAACTTTTTCCTTCTTGATTTATGCCTATTGGATTCACTAGCTTTCTTCAAGTTTCCATTAAAATCTCACCATCTACAAGAAGCTTTTCCTAATCCCAATTTCCTAATCTTTCTTAACGCCAATGCCTTCTTTTCCCTTTGATTATTTCCAATTTATCTTGTACGTTTATTGTTTGTACATAGATAGTTGTTTCCATGGCATGTTGTCTTCCCGACAAGGCTGAGAGCTTCCTGAGGGCAGATACTGTTTTTACTTTTTTTTTTTTTTGTATCTCTAGAACCTTCCTAATGCTTCGACTCTTTAATACAGTTCCTCATGTTGTGGTGACCCCCAACCATAAAATTATTTTCATTGCTACTTCATAACTGTAATTTTGCTACTGTTATCAATCGTAATGTAAATATCTGATATGCAGGATGTGTTTTCATTATTAACAAATTGAACATAACCCACAGGTTATGAACTACTGCTCGAGGGTTTAACAGTATCTGATGTAAAGGAGATTCTTGATAGATGTCTGTCAACTGACTTGACTGATAAAAAATGGGATAAAAAAATAAACAAATTAAATAACAAAAAACCCCAAACAACAATTCTATTGTTCTATTTCATGGTTCTGCTCTATTCAGTACAGCAACCATCAGAGAATTCCAAAGATTGGTTCTGTGAAAATAGTTTATTATATTGAATAGAGACTTCTGAGAGACACTGTTACCTTTCTCTCAATTTCCCCAGCAATACAAAGGTATATCTCTCTCAGATCTCTCCACGTAAGCAAAAACTTCTTTCAAAATTAGAACTGTCCAAAGTCATGGAATCATCCATGTGAGAGCTGGAAATGATCACATTGGTCATCTGGTCCAACTTATGTGGGGTTTGCCATTTCATTCTCCAGCTCATTTCACAGATGAAGAAACTGAGGCAGACAGGGTTAACAAAGACTTGCCCAGAGTCACACTACTTGTGTCTGAGGTAGGATTTGAACTGAGAAAGATCAATCTTCCTGACTCCAGGTCTAGGACTCTATCCAACGAATCACCTAACAGTCCTTGTCCAATTATGCACAAAACAAATCTCCAGGATCACATATCCAATAAGTGATTGCCCAACTTCTGTTTGAAGACCATCTAGCAGGTAGAATTCACTACCTCCTAGAGCAGACTTTTGTCACTGTCCAAATGTTAGGAAAATCTTCCTGATATCAAGCCTAAATTGGCTTCTTTGAAACTTTTATCCATTGTTCCTGGTTCTGTCCTTTGAGGTCAAACATAAAATGTCTAATCACTTTTCTCCCATGATATCCCTTCATATGCTTGAAGACAGTTATCCTCCCTGAGAATTCTTCAGACTTAAATATCCCCAGTTCCTTCAACCAATGAGGATGAGACATGCACTCAAGATGCTTCACTACCTGTACAACCCTCCTTTGGATACCTAAAAGTTTATCAATGTTCTTGAACACTGGTGCCTAGAACCAAACACAATACTCCACACAAGGTCTGATGCTGGCAAAATATAGTGAGATTATCACCTCTCTATTCCTGGCAGTTGTAAGACTCATCATCAACATGATTAACTTATTGACTGAAATCATAACTAGCATTCATGCAGCACTTAAAAGTACTTTACATAACTTACTTCATTTGATTCTAATGACTCTGTGAGAGTTAGTGCTATTACTTTCCTTATTTGTAGATAGAAGGAAATGGAGGTTGAGAGAGGTTAAGTAACTTCCCTGGAGTCACACAGCTAGTCTGTGTCTGAGACACCCTTTCCATTGTGTGCTTTGGCTTATCCCTAAATCAAATGTGCTGCTTGATTAAGAGGTAAAGATTTATGCTCATCGGAAATCTTTGAACAGAGACTAAAAACCACTTGTCAGGTGAATTGTATTTTTGTTCAGGTACAAGTTGAACTGAATTATTCCCATGAACCTTTCTAATGTAGAGGTACTGTCATTCTAAGATCTCTGAGTAACTTAACTTGGTGAGAAACATGGCTACCAAATTTAATATATATAAATCGGAAATTTTGAAAAGCATGGGCTGCAGACAACCTAAGTTTTTCTCTTGTAAGCAGTGAGGGTATAGTAGCTTGTATTCAATTAGCCTATATTAAATGCCTATTATGGGTCAACTAATATGCCAGGTGTGAGGGATAAAAAGACAAAGCCTCAAGGAGCTTACATTCTAATAGTACCCTAATAAGCAGGAGACCCAAGATCTAGGACCACTCTAACTATGTGTGTGACCTTGGACAAGTCACTTTACATCTATGTTCAATTTATTAGCTTAGAAAATGAAGGAACTAAATTTGATGGCCTGCCAACGTCCCATCCGCCTCTACATGATCACTACTATAAGGGCCATTCTAGGTCTGTCTTATTTCTAGAATAAGATAGACGGCAGCTAAAGGGTCATCCCTCTCAATTCACATCTCAGTGAATCCTAGTCTAACGATTCCTAAAGTTCTATTCAGTCAATAAAGAAGAAAATCTAGGTTCTAAAAAGGTAAGTGATTTTTCTTGTTTTCATGATTGATTCTCACTTGGCACAAATGGATTGTAGGCTAAGGAGAAGGTTTTCTACTAATGTCAAATGCTCCTAGTTTATTGGGCAGCTAACAAAAGCCTAGGAACATGGGAAGTTCCAATGAGTTATACAATACAGAGTACAAAGGAGTCAATTTGAAAATGAATGGGCCAGATGCTATATTGAGAATGTGCATTAATTCCTTTAGGGCACTATAAAAATCCTTCAGTCTGTTCTTTGCAAGAGATTGTTTATTAGCACTCCATTAACCAGAAAGAGTTAAAGCATATCTAACATGGAGAAATTTACTCTCTTCTTTGGATCAAATCAGAAGTGGTATTTCCTAGTTAGCCTTCAAAAACATAATTTTTAAACAGAGGAAAATGTTTTTACTTCATGGTCAAAAACCAGTTTCAGAAAGAGTCACAAACTTTGTCAGTTAACCCTAATCTAATTGTGTGCTTCATAATTTGAGATAAATGAACTATTGCCCAGAATAAACACAATGGCTACAAAAAGAGAAAAAATAACTTATTTCTTTTTTATATGACACTACATTAAAATAATGAGAACATGATTGTGTTCCCATATTAAATTATAAGGGTCCTTGGAGTTAACTTCTGCTTTTCATTAAAGTCTGGCATTAATGTCACAAATGGCATTTTGCCATCTTTAAATCTAGTTAATCCTACCCAATGAAACCTCAGCCTAACCGATCATTAATCAAAGCAGCCTTAACGTTACAACTATTTAGTAACACTATATCTAATGACGAGACACACCTAATAAGGTCAGAGAGATGAAATACTTAACACGAAATGGCATATTTAAGAGAAAATGGTTTCAATTACAAGAGTTTGACCAAGTTTTCCTTAGTTCTATATTTTATCCTACAGGGGAAAACAGCCCAAGTTAAAAAAGAACAACCTCACTGGCTCACTCACTTCATTAGATAAGGGTTTTTAGTAATGAATTTACAAAGCTAGGAACCTCCTTGAATAGCAAATTGGAGATGAAGATATGAAAATAAATGACACTATCATTAGGTGAAAAGATTTATTCTCCCAATATCAAGCTCTCTATCTGGAATCTTTAGTTTATTGTTGCCATTCTACAAAAAATCAATCTTTTTAGTTTCCTGCAAAGATAGAGGAAAGCTTACTTTTAACTAGTAATACCTCTGAATCATATTTAAAACTACCTAGAGAGGTCAGAGTTCAATCATTTGCTCAGTCTTTATTATTTTGATATCATTTCTTTCTCATCAGACTATCAGATTGTCTAGGGACTTGTGATAAATGCAATATTATGTAAGAAGGAAGCTAATTCCATATTTCCATCCAGCTATTCACATCACAGCAGATACCTGTGTTAGGTAGTTAATAAAAACGCAATGTATTACCTTCCACCCAGGATTGCTTCCACAGGAAAATGGAATAAAATCTCCTTACAACAAAGATAATTCATATAATTTGTGTGGTGCTAGTTTCAACTATTAGTAGAGAACCTGGAGTCCAATTTGTAACTCTGAGTCTTCGTAATAGAGTTCATTTCAAATGCATTACCCTTTATTTAGAATCATTTCTCGTAGATTTACTACCAACATCAAGGAGTTAAGATGGTTATACAGGATTTGACTTGTATTAGGCCACAATTAAGGGACCGTATTTTGTGGTCCTTGGGAGGTTATTCCTGAGAAAAATGTAAAAATAACTGCAAACAAAATGTATAAAAATGCTTACATATTCTTCTTCTCCCAGGCAATATCAAGATTTGCATATACTTGAACCAGGAGAATATTACACAGTTAACAGCACCATTGTGTGGTGACCAGTTTTGACAGCCTTAACTCTTTTCAGCAATACAACGATCTAAGACAATTCCAAAAGACTCACGATGGAAAATGCTCTCCACATCCAGAGAAAGAACTATGGAGTCCAAATGTAGACTGAAACACACTATTTTCACTCTCTTTTTTTTTCTTTCTTCTTTCTTGTGGTTTTTCCCTTTAGTTCTAATTCCTCTTTACAACATGACTAATGCAGAAATATGTTTAATACATATATAACCCATATCAGTTTGCATGCTGACTTGGGAAGGGGGGAGTGAAGGAAGGGAGAGAAAATGTAAAGCTCAAAATCTTACAGAAGTGAATGGTGAAAACAAAAAACAAAGAAATAAAATTTTAAAAAGTAAAAATAAAAATCTTCAATAATGTATAAAAAAGATTTGCATATACTTGAAATTCAAGAGGGGAAACTAAACTTTAACAAAACAATAAAAATAAGCAAGACTGATATTTATTTGAGTCTTCCCTTTATGATATACTAAAGACATATGGTAGTAGTAATATTTAAATATCAAAGTTGATTCCATGTAGTCTGCATAAAATCTATTCTGTTCAGAGAAACTCACCAGACACTGTGAAAAATAACTTCAAGTGTTTCTACTTATCTTGAATGTTTCAGAATCACCTGGTATGAATAGCACTAAAAGTCTAGTTTGATGGCTTGTTGGGCCATACTATTTTTGCCAAGAAAAAAGATGGTAGTCTTATTACTTTGTTTTCTTGCTTCTTAGTCAACTAGATAAACATCCTTGAACAACATGCCGCCTAAGTGTCAGAATATAAACACCTCATATCAAATATTCTCAAGTTTATGACTTCTCTGGTACAGAATCATACATAAACTTATTATACATATATTACATATACAAAAATTATGTAGCCACACAGGCATTTCTAAAGCCCAGATTTGACCATGTCACTCTTCCCTGGATAAAGAGCCTAAGTTTCTCCATATTACCTCAAGGATAAAATACAAAATTTCTGTTTTACATTTATAGTCCTTCCTAGTCCTGTTCTAACACAATTTTTCAGGCTGAATCCATATTATAAGCCCGCCCCACACACACCACCACTACACATATATTTCACACACAAACTATCTTACTTGCCTTGCCTATACATGACACCCCATCTCCTGCTCATGTGCCTTCCTGCACAGGCTTTCCCACTTCCTTGGAACAAGGTGTTCTTATCTCTCTCTACTTCTTGATATGCCTAAGTTCTTTATAGATCTAGTTCAAGGAGCATCTCCTAAAAGAAAGCTTTCCTGTTTCTTCTGCTTGTTAGTGCCCCCTCCCATACATACATACACACACATATGTATGTTATATATACATATATGTACATGCACATATACACACAAAGAGACAGAAACAAGGAGAGATGAAAAGAGGGGCATGAAAGAGGAGAGAAAATGGAGAGAAAGGGAAGA
>CM053594.1:104171956-104184087 GCA_028646575.1 Pseudocheirus occidentalis
AGAGGGGCATGAAAGAGGAGAGAAAATGGAGAGAAAGGGAAGAGGGGAGAGAGGGGAGGAGAAGAAGAGAGGAAAGAAGGGGGAGAGAGAGAGAGAGAGAGAGAGAGAGAGAGAGAGAGAGAAACAATTTATTATCTGTGTACATGTTTCCCTCCACTAGAATGAACTAAGTTCCTTGAGAGTAATGACTTTTCATTGCTTTGTGCCCTCACCACCTGTCAAATCTTCAAATTCCATGAGAGGAATTCAAATAGAAGGAACAGAATGGATTAAGGAGGAAGGGCCTAGGGAAAAGGATCCAAGGATAAGGAAATTGACAATGTAAGTAGAACAAAGGAAAATAATACAAAATAGTGAAACAGATAAGAAGCTAAAGCTAAAGTGACAGGGAAAAAACTGGGGCTTATCAAGGGGATATAAAATGGAAAAGTGCTACACAGAAGGAAAAAGGCAACTGAATAATTGGAGTTAAAACAAACAAGATGAGGTTCCCCTAAAAAAAAGGGTACTGTATTGTTTTGAAAATTACGCATTTGAAGATCAGTCAATGGAGAGAGAGAGAGAAGTGATTGAGAGAGAGAGAAGTGATTTTATCATCTAAATATAATATCTACTAATTAGAAAGAATGAGGAAATAGATGAGGAGTTCAGAAAAGAGACTACAAGTCTGGTACAAAAGTATGGAAGTTGTGATGAGGAAATCTGATCCTTTTTTTTTTCAGTTCACAAACATTTATGATTAAAATTGATAAGTCCCAAAAGTTACTATCTTCTCGATATCCTTAAATGACAATTTCATCTTTCAAAAGATAGATGAAACAATAAGGGGATATATAACACCAATGCAATATTCACAGCAGCCACAATGGCTATGAATATGCTAGTGCAGTTGTGAATCACAAAATGCATAAGATTATCCATGTGGAGGACAGAACCAAGGCATTTATTCAAATACCAGAAAGCCAAATCCCAAAACCAGAAAGTCAAATTCATCACAGTAACCATGAAGTTGGTACACATAACCAATGCAGCCAACACCAACATTCCCAAGCCTTCCCAAACCTTCTGTCAGGCCTTCAAAACAAAACAGACACCCTCAAGCAAGAATGCCCCTCTCTCACTCACACTAGCTACTCAGTCTCCACACTGTTTGCTCCCAGCAGTTCTGGCTGTCTCTCAGCTTGTGCTCAGCTTTTTATTCTGGTCATTAGTTCCTCCCTGTTCTACCCCTTCCTGTTGCATTAGCAAGTTCCTCCCACAGTGGGTTTCATAAGTTCTGTTTCTTAACAAAGACTTATTTTAATCAAGGGCAAGGCTCAACTGAAACAAGGGGCTAAGTACTTGTTTGCTTGCCGTTACCAGGAAAGATCTTTAAATCCCCATTACCATTACAGGATAGCAAATACTGGATCTTATTCTCATGCAAAGATAGAAACTGGTAGCTGGAATGGAAATGACAGGAACATTTAGGTGGCAGAAGTAACTACTCTAGCCTAAAGTTTGTGAAAGAGGAGAAAAAGCTAATCAATGTCTGACATGTGACATTGGGAAAACAGATTTCAGAAAATTCAGTGGACTGATGACTATGATTTCATGTACTAAAATTTCACAAAGAAATTTATTCTAGGAGGGATGGGAAATTCTTAAGAATGAAATTCTGAAGATTGAAAGGGACACAGTTCCAATGAAAGAGAAAAACAAGGACTGAAAAGACGAATGTGAATGCACAGATGACTCACCCACAAACACATTAAGAAGTAAAAGGAACTATACAAAAGAGAGAAGCAATGGAAAGGCAATACAGGATCCATATCAGAGTGT
Source organism: Pseudocheirus occidentalis (assembly GCA_028646575.1). Classification (NCBI taxonomy): domain Eukaryota; kingdom Metazoa; phylum Chordata; class Mammalia; order Diprotodontia; family Pseudocheiridae; genus Pseudocheirus; species Pseudocheirus occidentalis. The sequence continues at coordinate 104,173,778 of CM053594.1, forward strand.
GGTATGGTCCTGTTAAAATAGGCTCAAGCATTCCAAATTGAACCTGGTGAGGAAAAGTGTAAGAAAAGAATTTTTTTCTCTTTTTTTTCTTTTTTTGCCTTAAAGTTAAAGGGAGAGGAACTACTAAGCTTATACTCCTAAAAAAAGATTTTTTTTTAAAGAGGAAAAAGATCCTTAAGTATAAAATATTTGTAGCAGCTGTTTTTAGAGTGTCAAACGAATGGAAACTAAGGGGATGCCTATCAATTAGAGACTGGTCAAAAAAAAATACGGTGCATGACTGTAAAGGAATATTATAGTCCTATAAGAGATGACGAAAGAGATGTTTCTGGAAAAGACTCTGGGAAGACTTGCGTTAACTAATGCAGAATAAAGTGAGAAGAACCAGGAGAATTATTTACACAATAAGAACACTGTAAAACCAGTTTTGAAAGATTGGAAAGCACTGAACAATGTAATGGTCAATGGTGATTCCAGAGGACCAAAGATGCAAGCTATCTATTTCTTGACAAAAGAGTGATAGACTCAAGATGCAGAATGAGACTCACATATTTTGAATGGTCAATGTGGAAATTTGTTTTGATTTACTATGTGTATTTTTTATAAGGGTTCTGATTTTTTTAATGGGGTGTGAGAAGATGGGAAAGAAAAAGCAAATGTTTATTAAAAGAAGGAAATAGATATTTGCCAGAGTGGAATGGCAGATTCTTATGCTCAATTCTTATATAGCTTCTTTTTCATATTCAGGTAAAGATAACCATTGTACTGGAAATGACAGAACAAAAATGACGTAACAGGGAGTTGATATCCAAGATAAGTAAGGAAATAAAGTTCATCAAGTTGCCTTTGATGGATTCGGATACTAAATTAGATGAACTAGAACCCTGGGGATTGAAAAAATGGCACATATGATTGCTTAGTCCCCTACCCTCTTCAGTTACACGCAAAAGATGGTAGAAAACTGGAGAAGTAGCATAGGATTAGAGAAGGTTATATGACATTTGGATTTTTTTAAGGGAAGAGAACAGGGTCTTCAAACTATAGGCCATTGTGAATTTGAGTTGGATTCCTAGGGTAATTCTAGAATGAATTTTTAATGACCTGGTTAGTGAATTTCTGGAAAAGGAAGCAGTGATTACAACAAGCCAGTGTGACTTCATCAATCATATGTCATGACAGACTAACTTTACCTTTTGTTTTGTTTTGTTTTGTTCTACAGTTTCTAAACTAGTAGATCTGTGGATGGTACAACATTTACTTAGATTTTTGAGAAATTTTTAATAATTTAACTTAGATCACGCTTGTAAAACTGCAGACTAAGTGAATAAAACCATTTGACTCAGTTTATGTTGAATAACCAAACCAAGGCATAGACATGCTTCTGCATCAACCTGACAGTATAATCTCCAGTGGACTGCTCAGCTCTGCCAGTCTGTGATGTTTAACATTTATATCAATATCTTAGATAAAGGCATAAATACCTTACTAACAAAATTTGAATGTATACAAAATGTACATGGATGGCTATTACATGAGATGACAGAATCAGAATCCAAAAAGGTCTTGAAAGGCTAGAGCATTCAGCTGAATCTTGTTACTTTTAATCATGTCTGACTCTTCTGACCCCATCTGGGGTTTTCTTGGTAAAAATACTGGAATGGTTTTCCATTTCCTTCTCTAGCTAATTTTTCAGATAAAGAACTTGGGGCAAAGAGAGTTAAATCACTTGCCCAGTGTCACACAGCTAATAAGTGTGTGAGACCACATTTGAACTCAGGTCTTCCTGACTTTTGGCCCAGCATTCTCTCTACTGAGCCACCCAACTGCTCCATCTGAATTTAATAACATGAACTTCAATAGGGAAGAATAGAAAGGCTTTACATTTGGGTTCAAGAAACCAATATTATAAGTGAGAGGAAAGTATCATTAGACAGGAATTTGTCTTCAAATTATCAGGGTGAGAGTTCAATAAGTTAGCAATGTGATGTAGCCACCAGTATAGCTAACATCAACTTGGTGTACAGTAAGAAAGGCAGAATTTTCAGTAATACATGAAAGTTCTGTACTTGTCATTATCAGACTCCATCTGGAGAACCAAGCTCAGTTCTCAGTGTCACAATTCAAGAACAACATTGATAACCTGGAACCTATCCAGAGAAAGAAAATCAGAATTGTAAGGGGCCTTAATTCCATATCATGAGACCTAAAGGAACTAATGATATTTTGATTGAAGGGAATGCTAGGGATAAAATAGTTAGTTTTTTGAGTAACTGAACAGCTACCAAGAGGAAGATAGCTTAGAATTGTTCTGTTTGTTCCAAAATAGCAGAACAAGAAGCAACGGGCAGAACATGCAAGAGGTAAATTGAGGCTTGATGTAAAAAAAAATATATCCTAACAATTAGAACCATGGAGATGTGGAATGCATTGCCTCCGGAGGGCACAGGTTCTTCCCTCTCTCAAAGTCTGTACACAGAGGCTGGAAAAACACTCATTTGGTAATGATAATAATAAATAATAATCATAATAATGGGATTATATTTTATAGAACCCTAATTTAAGTGGAATTAGTTTTTCAGAGGAAACTGCAGGGTAGCAGAGATAAGAATGAATTTGGCATCAAAAGACTTAGTCCAAGTCTTGATGCTTCTACTGAAGTGACCTTTCAAAGTAATTTAACCTTCCTCACCTCAGTTTACTCACCAGACAAATGTTGTCTGTAATATCTACCTCAGCATTATTTTGAGGACTAAATCAGATTTCACATCATTGATGAGGTCCTCTCCAGCTCTTAATTTATATTCCACCTCAGAGAATACCTAACTCTCTACAAGGTTCAGTTCAAGTTCCATCTCCCACAGGAAGTCTATTCTACTTCCTTCTAAATAATGGTGTCCCACAAAGCTACTTTGTGTGTACTTTGTACAAGTTTTTTATTCCCCTTATATATATAAAATTACATATGTGCATAGATAAATGGGTATACATACACATATAACATGTGTATAGTTATGCATGTTATTTCTTCCAATAGAATTCAAGTTTCTTGATGACAAAGACTTTTATTTTTATCTTTGTATTCCAGCAGTTCTCAACCTGTGGGTTATGTTCAACTTGTAACAATGAAAATACATTCAGCATATCAGATATTTACATTACGATTCATAACAGTAGCAAAATTACAGTGATGCAGTAGCAATGAAAATAATTTTACGGTTGGGCGTAACCCAACATGAGGAACTGTATTAAAGGGTCGTGGCATTAGGAAGGTTGAGAACCACTGCTGTATCCCCAGCCCCTGGCAAATACAAGGCACCTGATAAATTCTTGTTGAATTTGACTCTGTGGTTGATAAAGTGTTTTGTAGACTGTAAAGCGTTCTATTAAGGCAGGCTTGTAGTCCTATTCTTCTTGATCCTACTACTGAGCTGATTAATTACCTTTGCTGTTGCATTTTAAGATAACTGTCTTAAAATCCTCAGTACTCATTTTTCTGCTGTTTTTCAGTTCCTTCTTTGGGGAAAATAAATCTGTCAAACCACACAAATGAGTAAGATGTACATAGTCAAAGGGAGACAAATGACAACTTATACTTGTTTCACTTTCAAAGAAGGTTAGAAATTATTTTAGTTCAATTAGAATTCATCACATACCTGTCTAAGTATCTATGTAGTAGGTATAGCCCTGGGCATTGGGGAAACAAAAATAAAAACCAAACTCACTGCCATCAAGGAGCTTACTAAAGGGAAACAGAAGTACAGAGAAATCAGTATTAGACAGACACAGACAGACAGACAGATAGACAGATAGATATAATTTAAGTATGAAATATTTTGGGGAAAGAAATGTGGGGGAACACAAATGAAAGGATCAGGAAAAACCTCAGGTATAAGATGGTATCAAAGTTGAGTCTTGGAAAGAGTTCTGGATCCAAGCAAGAAGATTACAGACAAAAGAGGTAGCTAAATGCCCATAGAAATGGTATTAAGGTAGAAGCTACAGTTCCATGTGCTTGAAATAGCAAGAAGGCCAGTTTGAGTAGAATCTAAAGAGATTAAAAGGGGATAAAATGAAATCTAACTGAAAAGACAGGTTGGAGTCAGACTGTGAAAAGCTTGAAAGGTTCAAAAAGAGTTGTTTGTATTTTAGCCAAGGGGCAATAGGAAGCTGGTGACCTCTAAATTATAGAAGTCTTATAGTCTAGAACAGGGGTGGGGAACTTGCAGCCTCAAAGCCACATGTGGCCCTCTAGGTCCTCAAGGGTGGCCCTCTGACTGAATCCTAACTTCACAGAACAAATCCCCTTAGGAAAAGGATTTGTTCTGTAATACTCGAACTCAGGCAAAAGGTTGCAGCCAAGGGCTTAGAAGACCACATGTGGCCTCAACGACACAGACTTCCCAGTTTTGGAGCACAAATTTGGTAGCTGTGTGAATGATGGATAGGCAAGGAAGAAATTGTGATTAGGAAAACTATTTCAATAGTTGACTTGGTGCTTATGAGTTGTGGATAGGAAATATGTTCAAAATAGCAATCATTTCTGAGAAATTTATCAGAGGTCATTCAATCTATTATTATACATAGAATTTTTTGTGAAGAATTTTATCTGTTGCCTTTTGTTCTAGCTTAGTTTTTCAATGGTTTCTTGGGGTTTTTAAATATTCTTTTGTGAAAATAGAAGCATATTCAGCTATAAGAATTATTTGATCCTTTTGTGAGATAATCCAATCTTCAATCTGATATTTCAAGGTATGTTCAACATGTGGTATTAGAGATATAGGTCAAGCTTCTCATTATCATATCTTTTAGAGCCAATCTTGACTCAATTACAACAAAACAGACATCTTCATTACAGAAAGATACCCCAAATTCTGTTAACTGACCTGGACCAGGCCTCAGGATAACTTTTACTTTAGAGTTTGACCTTGAAAAAGTATGGGAAAAATAATTTTATTTTATAGGAATATTCCTGCAGAGCTGGATGGGATCTTATAAACCATCTAATCCAACCCCCTCATTTTATAGGTACAGACAATGAGGACCAAGGAGGTTAAATGACTTGCCTACCTATATTCATAATAATTATAATAAATATCAGAGGCAGGATATGAACATAGGTACACTGACTCCAAAACCAGTCATGCAACTTGTAGGAAAATCATAACAATAGAAATGAAAACTAACTTTTATCATCCTAAATAAAGTGTGTCCTATGTGGGAACAGGGTTGTCATAAACAGAGTAGGCTGTCTTTCTAAATACTCTGGTCCCTTTAGTGGTTGGGAAGCAAATAATGCAAAGCTAAGACTTTCGCATAATCTTTTTTTTTTTTTTTTAGGAAAAAGTATCCACTGTTCTACCACAGGGGGGCGATGATTCACTTTGAAAAACCTTAGGAATAAGTTTGAAAATAAGCATAAAAGCCCTATAAGATTCCTTTGTAGCTTCCATTGTGTATTAAGGCTACCTAAGAACCATTCCCGATGTCAGGATGGCAAAGGAAAAGCTCAGTTTAGATATGATTTCCCTTCATTACCTAGAAGGTGTTTCTCATTCTTTCTTCGACTTCCCAAACCCAACTAAACTTCACAACACGCATTACAAGTCAGGCCAAGTTTTAATTTCAACATTACTTTCCTACTCCTACTGTGAGTCTGAAGTCCTACATTCATAGCTGTCTAATCAATATTTGGGGCAGGGGCAGGGGCGGGACTTTAGTTACAATATAGGTAAAGACTGGCATGGTCTTTCTTGACAAGCACTAGCTATTTGGATGACCATACTGGAAAACCTTGGACAAAAAGAGGGAAACCAATTTGACATTGTTTTTGTTTAATTCCCAATGCTCACAGTGAACATTCCTGACTTAAAAAAAGAAAAGAAAGGCAATAATAAATAAATTAAAAGCATATATATAAATATACATATGTATGCACACACATGTGTACACACATACATGGAAAGAAAAATGCATGACATGTACAGAAATAGTATGTAAATCATAAATGTTGTAGATACAAATATTGTTTGGAGAAAAGATATAACTACCCTCAACGAGGCATTTTCATTTCAAGTATTTGCCGCTGGATTAAAAAATTAAAATCACTTCATTTAAAAAACGAAATAGATCTCAGGGATCTAGTTTAATTTTCTTTTTATCACTGAGGCCAAGGGATATGCCTAAGGTCATGCCTTTAGAGAGTTTAGAGAGCTGATCCTTCAACTTGGGTCTCCAGAATCCTATTTCAGGATTTTTTTATTCACAGAAACTATGTCTTATAGAAAGACACCTACGTTAGAGATGGACCTTTGGCACTTCCACAAAAGATGTCACTTGGGTAAGCCCTCTGGTATCAGGCAGGCAAAAAAGCTCAGAAAACCTGGTGCAGCCCCTTTGACATGGAGTTACTAAAATGATGGTCCTTTATATGGCACTTTGAAGTTTTCAGTGTTCCCAACATACAGCATCTCATTTGAGTTCCAAAATGATCTTCCATCACAAACTTCTCCCACCCTTTTATACAGAAAGGAAACCAAGGCTCATAAAGGTTAAGTGATTTGCCCATGTTCACATAACTGATAAATAATGTAGCTGAGATTCGAAACCAGGACTTCCGACTACCAAGCCCATTGCTCTGTCCTCTGTACTAAAGGACAGCAGAATACAGGCTTGTACATTTCAGAATGGTTTTAGATTTTTAAATAAAGTTTTATTGTATTTAAAATGTAAATATTGTAAATAAACGGCCTATACAGTATGACCTGGCCCTCAGGCCTTAGTTTACTGACACTGACACTATACCATACTGCCTCTGAAAGAGGAGAATGAGAATAATCATTTGTAACATTGCATCTTTGGTTATATAGACTTTTGTAGAAACAATAAGATTTAGAGGACAGGGCACTATGCTTGCATGGAAAACAGCTTAAGTTCAAATCTCAGCTCTGTGGCCTTTAAGTAAATCACAACCTGAGCTTGGTTGGGTTTTTTTGCCTTTTTTTTTTTTGGAGGGAGGATGTCAGGGCAATGAGGGTTAAGTGACTTGCCCAAGGTCACACAGCTAGTAAGTATTAAGTGTCTGAGGCCGAATTTGAACTCAAGTCCTTCTGTCTCCAGGGCCAGTGTTCTATTCACTGCAACACCTAGCCACCTCCTCCGGTTTATTCATATGTAAAATTGGAGTAGCAATACTTGTACTATCTCAGCAGAAGGGAAAGTCATGATTTTTTTAAAAATTTAAGTCTAACAAAACTATGAGCTAAATACACTGATTTTTTTTTAATAATACCAAATCAAGGCCTCTCAGTTGCTCAATTCTCTATTGTTCTAGGTACAAGATGTATAATATGCATCTTAAAAGATACACTACTTTTCCCAAACACATTAGTGGTAGAGAACATGAATATTTTCAGGAGAAGAAATTCAAATAAGTAAGAATCAAATGAATGATTTCTCTCAATCACTAAGAGAAATGGAAATAAAAACAACTTTGAGGTTTCACCTCATGCCCAAATAAGCCAAGACATTTAAAAATAAAAAAGTCAATATTCTATGGGCTGTGGAAAGACAAACACACTAATCGACTGTTGGTGGAGTTTTACCATTCAAGAATGCAATTTAGAAATATGTGAGACGGGTAACTAAGCTGTTCATACTTTTTGAACCAGCAATACCACTACTAGGCATATTCCCCAAGTAGGTCAAGGACAGAAAGAAAGGCCCTACATGTAACAAAATGTTCATAGCAAAAATTAAGTCATCTTCTTATACTTTATTATTTTTCACATACTCAACAATCTAGCAACATGGCCTTCTTGCTTATTGTTCCTTGCACAGGATACTACATGTCCTAACAGTGCCTTTTTCCTGGCTGTCTCTCCATTCTTAGAATCCTCTCTTCCCTTTCCTTTACCTTCTGAATTCCTTGACTTCCTTCAAGATTCAGTTCAAATATCACCTTGAGCAGGAGGTCTTTCTGGGTCCCCCCCCCAGCTTCCCCCATAACTGCTTTCTCATCTGAAATTGTCCTCACCCACTCTATATAAATGTTTCAGGAACCTAGTTATTCATATGTTTTTTCTCTCCCATCAGAACATAAGCTCCTTGAGGACAGGGGTTGTTTGTTTGTATCCCCATATCTTGGCATGGAGACTGCAATATAGTTAGTGCTTGATAAATGCCTACTAACTGACCAACCACCATAACAGAAAAGTAAACATCAAATTTTCATGAAGAGTCTCAGTCCTAAAGGACAGAAAAGGAAATGCACTTTCTTCCTCTAAGTAGAGAGGTGGGCTAGGATGCAGAAAACAGTCTACATTCTTAGGCACAGTTATATGTTCTTTGGTTCTGCTTAATTGCTTCTGTTATATTAAAAGGTTCAATGGTGCTGGTGTTAAAGAGAAAAGATTGCAGTGTGGATGCAAAAAAAAAGCAAACAGTAAAATGCTAAATAAACCAAATTTTCATATACTATAAAGATAAAATGAAAAACAAAACAAAAAACCTCAGATCCATGATCAGAAGCTGCTGTTACTTCTTGCCTTAAGTGAGCTACAAGTCAGTTGTACTACCATAGGTTATGAGTTTTGTAGGTAAAATCATGAATTTATTTGGTATCTAACAATATTATCCTCTTTCATTCCCCCCTCAAACACACACACACACACACACACACACAAAGTCACACTTTAATGAGAAGATGCTCCTGGCTCCATTTTGATTTGATTAGGAGGCAGAGTAATCAGAAAAATTTCAAGTTCCTCTGTAGTTGACTTCATACTGTAACAGGAGGTGCCTTTTAACATAATTACATTAGAACTGGAGGTATGATACCTTCTGCTTTTGCTTAAATCGATAAAAGCATCATCTTCTAAAAGAAACTGTTTAGGCCATGACATTTTGGGGAACTCTAGGCACAGGGCAATTTCTTTTTTAAAAACTGAAACAATGCATTTTTTCCGTGAAACCGTAAGGACATACAGTTTCCAAGAGACAAATTAAATAATGCTTTCCAGCAAATGACTAGTCAATAAAACCAGGGGACTGTTTCTGTGCATAGTAGGAGTTTTATGAGAGGTGCATGGCAGAGTGGGCTGAGAATAAGAGATCCTAGTTGAAATACTGCTTCTGGAGTAGAGGTTCTGGCTCTGTAACCTTGGGGGAAGTCAGGAAGCTCTTAGTGCCCCAACCAACTTCTTAACATTCTAAATTGCAGAACAGTTTCTGCTCTGCACTAATAAATGAAATTTCAAAGGAAAGGGGGCTTTAATGAATGACTGTTGAATGAATAAATGAACAAACAAGCTGATATGGATGGTAGAAAAGTTGTCTTCTATGTGGTGTGTCTTGAGGAAAGACAAGAAGTCTCTTTTGCCTGAAACGTTTTCCCCAATTTAGAGAACCATGGGAAGTATTGTATTATAGCTCAAATTCACAGAGCACTTGAAGAAAAAGCATTTTAAATACATTATCTTACTGAACTGATACAGAATAAAAGTAACATACAAAATGAAGTAACATCAATGGAGTAATATACAAAATGGTCATAATAATATAAACAAAAACTATGCTAAAATGCTCCTTAATTCAGATTAATTGCACTGACAAATGTAGAAAAAGGCAGAAAGAAGTAAAAGGACTTGCCAAAAGTCATACAGCTGCTAATATACTTGTTTGAAGCTGAATTTGAACTCAGGTCTTCTTGACTCCAGGTCACTCATTGATCAGTCTACTACTGTACCACTCAGCTATCTCTACAAAGCATACATAAAATGTGTTGACTGTGAAACAAAAAAAACAAACCATAAAATATCTTGTAATGATTAACTGGATGCTGTTGAAGATCATTAAGAGTGATAGCCTGTACAGTTCAAGCAAATGGAATAAGGCATGTGTTTTCAACTTTTGAGGAAAGGGCTGGAAGAAGATGAAAGGGAAAAAGAGTCATGTTGGTAAATGTCAACATCGGCCCAGAAATGGATGTGATAGACATTTTTAAAATGGAGAAAGGGATACCAAAAGTGGGTGAGAAAGAGATATTCATTCCACTCAAAAGTTGCTGTTTTTCACTGAAGACTACCTCCTGACCCCATGCTTTTCATTGGTTGTTCCCCATCCCTGAAATTCTTTTTCTTTATCTATAACTGTTGGTTCTCCATCTTCAAATTTCAGCTAAAATCCCAACTTCTACAAGAAGCCTTTCCTCATCCCTGTTTTTTTTAATTTATTTTATATTTGTTTTCTTGTTTACAATATTCATTTTCATTTCATTTTTGAATTACAAATTTTCTCCCCGTCTTGCCCCTGCC
>CM053594.1:104184587-104204214 GCA_028646575.1 Pseudocheirus occidentalis
GTTGAAACTGTGAACATTGTACTGAATCTGATTTTGTAATGGAATAAACAGAGTGTTCACTAATACTGTGTAATCCGAATCTTAAAGGCTGTTCACAGTAGCATTCTCTCAGGAATCTACTGCTGATTGGCTTTACACAGACCTCATTGAAAATGCCTATTCTCTGACCCCAGTGAATCTCTTTGACTTTTCCTTTCTCACTTGGGATAGTAGGGAATTCTAAGAAAAGGAATGAAGGGACACTGAAGCCCAGATCTTTCCAACCCAAACTACACATTATATTTCTAACAAACTGGCATCTATGAATTGGCTGTTCAATTCACAAGTTAGTCTATAGAGAAGATAATGGCTATGTGGGTCAAATTCAATTAAACTTACAATTCAACAAATATTGATTAAGCAATAAGGAGGGGAGCCATCGGTCACTGCCTTGGGACCAAACTGCACTTTCTTTAAAGGCCTTTTTCTAAGATTTTCTAAAATTTCTAAGATCATTTCTGTGTTCGTTTCTGTTGAGTGTAATTCTTTCCTCCTAGTTACTTAGATTCTCAACCTCATGTGTCAGCTTTGACTCTTTCTTCTTCACACCCTCCCCCACCCAACTTGACAACTCATGCTGCTTCTATCAAGAGACATCTTTCAAACTCAGTCTTTCTCTTCAGTGAGAGGTCAGCATCACCTCTCAAATGCACTTATTGAAATAGCCTTGTAATTGATCCCCCTACCTCCAGTCTCTCCCCTCTCCAATTCAATTCCACACAGCTGCCAAAGTAGTCTTCCTAAATAAACTCTTCTGCTTGAGAATCTTCAATGGCTTCTTAATAAGCATAGAAGGAGGGGCGGCTAGGTGGCGCAGTGAATAGAGCACCGGCCCTGGAGTCAGGAGTACCTGAGTTCAAATCCGGCCTCAGACACTTAACACGAAAAACTAGCCGTGTGACCTTGGGCAAGTTGCTTAACCCCAACCTGCCCTCCAAAAAGCAAAAAAAAAAAAAAAAAAAAAGCATAGAAGGAAATACAATTTCTTCAGATTGTAATTTAAAGCACTTCACAATTTGGTTACAATTAACTTTTCCAGACTTCTCCCCCACCCTACTCCCTACTAATCCCCTCACATACTTCAGCAAAACTAGATAACCTGATGTTCTCCAGTCTCAAGACTTTATCTGACCCATCAGAACCATTGCATAGGCTCACTTTATTGCATAGAATCAATGCTTTCCCTTTTCTTCTTGGCATCTTAGAACCTCTTAGTTTCCTTTGAAACTCAGCTCAAGTACCATCTCTTTGAAAAATCTTTCCTCATCACCTTAATTATTAGTGCTTGCTCTCTCTACTTCAAATTATCATGCTTAGAAGCCCAACTCTGATAGACTTAGCTCTTCTCAGCAATACAAGGATCTAAGACAATTCCAAAAGACTCATGAAAAAAGTGCTGTCTGCATCCAGAGAAAGAACTCTGGAGTCTGAATATAGATCAAAACTTACTATTTTCTCTTTTCTTTTTGTTCTTTCTTTCCCCTGGTTTCCCTTTTTGTTTTGATTCTTCCCTCATAATATGACTAATATATGCTTAATTTTAATTAACTAATTAATATGATTATACATGTATAGACTATATCAAATTGCTTCCTGTCTTGGGGAGGAGAAATGGGAGGGAGAAAAAATTTTGGAATTCAAAATCTTATAAAAGGGAACACTGAATACTATCTGTATATGTAATTGGGAAAAAAAATACTTCTAAGTGGGGAAAAAAAGATGGGGATATCATCATTTTCTATTCTTTTTCTATGACTCTATGACATCATTTTACAGAATTATCACTACTGAAAATGACAGTATCTAAACTGTTCCATCATTAACTAAGTGGGGCAAGATAAGAATTTGACTTATGATAATCATCCCAAAGAAAGGCATAAAAAGAAATGAGAGGTTTTCTTTGAAACTATTTTAAAGCCAAAGATATCAAGTAACAGGAGTGAATTTCCATTGAATCTCAAAGTAACAGAACTACATTAAATATGCCACAGACTTAGTTACCATTCAGTCATCTGGCACAATTAGTTGCTCTGATTCAAATAGGAATCATACATATGTTCAGAGAAAAAGGGTTGGTAGGATATTTAAATCCAAGAACATTTTGTGATATGCAAATAAAGATGATTGAATTGAAAACAAAAAACAACAAGTTATCATTATTAATCAAACACTCTGTTTACATGTTGTATCCTTCCAGCAGAATGGAAGCTCCATGAAGGCAGGAAACCCCAAACCCCTTATTTTTGTATGTAAGCTCCTTGAGAGTGAGGACTGTCTACCTTTTCCTATTTGTGTAACAAATACTAATCCTTGGTATGCCTTTTTATTCTTTCCTTCCTTCATTCATAACCCAAAGCCTGGAACTTTGCATGTAATAGACTTTTACTATATTTTTGTTGGATTAGATATACTTTAAAAAGAAGAGAAACTGGGACAAAGGGAAAAGATCAATTAGTATTACTATGATAGTAGTCTAGGTAAGAGGTGAAAAGTACCCAAACTAGTTTGATTTCTATTAAATAGAGGTTGAATTGTAGAACCTTAGTAAGTGACTGGATATTGGGGAGTAAGGTAGAAATAAGAAAAAAGGAGTAGTTAAAAATGATTCTAAGATTACAAACCACCAGCCCAATCAATGGATTTAGGGAAGTTTGGAGGAGGGAACGATTTAAAGGATTTAACATGCAACCTAAACACCAACTATAGTCCTCCCCAAGACCCAAACAGAACACTTGTTTTTTTTTGTTGTTTTTGTTTTTGTTTTTGTCTTCAGAGGATGAGGGGCCCAAACTGGGAAAAGAGAGAAGAAAACAGGCAAAGAAATACATGACTAATGTAGATAAAGAACTAGGAGGCCCAGCCTAAATAAGCATGGTACATTTCATTAGGGTGTATGCCCAGGGAATTCAGTTTTTTACTTTTATGTTTTCAAGGTAAACATCTATTGAATAGTTCTCCTTAAAAGGCATTATTATTATTAATTAAACTGAAGAAACTAAAATCTACCCAAACTTAAGGTATAAACAACTAAATTTTACTATAAAAATAGAAACTTTCAAAATGAGAGATGAAACATCGTGTGTGTGTGTGTGTGTGTGTGTGTGTGTGTGTGTGACAGCTTGACATTAAGGTATGCTTTAACATTCACTGTACACACTCCTGTGAAATCTAGGAAATCCCCAGAATCATGTTGAATTCATTCATTTAGAATTCTTCTAACTACCTAGCACAAAGAGGGATGGGCTACATACTCACAGCCATTTCTTGTGGATACTTATGGTTCTAATTGTTACAAAACACATGAGTAAGGATGGAATTAATCTGTTATAACCAAAAAAGTCTGTCCTTTCAAAATGTCCAGCATTCAGAGTCAAGATAATTAATTTCAATACAAATGTGGCTATTGGATGCAATTTGCTAGCAGACAAATCTGTTACCATTTTTCATACAGCCCTGTAATAGAATATAGTCTCTTTGAAGGCAGGAAATATATTTTTTCTCTTCCTACTTGCAGAGTAGAACTTAGAGCATTACATATAGCAAGCATTTAATAAATGCTTATTGAATCAGTGAATAAATGAAAGTGGAACTAACCATATAACAACATTGTTCATTCCTCAAAACAAAGGACTGAGTAGACATTAGTATTTTCCTAGTAGAGGATTTAGCTTCAAGTATAATAAAAATAAGAATATCTGGCATTTCTATAGGCATCTAGGTTTACAGAACATTTTCTATACATTATTTCATTTGGACCAAACAACCCTATGAGATAGAAACTACAAATATTATATAAAGTCCCATCTTACATCTGACAAAAAATGCTTGCTTGTAGAGGTTAAACACTTGCCCATAGTCAGCTAGGATTTGACTCAGATTAACTGAGTCCAGAGCTCTATCCAGTCAGCAATCCATGGCCTATAGGGCAAATAACTGGCCCACAATCTGTTTATTCAGACCTGTGAAATTATCATTTTTAGCTCACAGGTGATAAAAAATACAGTTGGCAGGACAGATGTGACCAATGGGCTGTAGTTTGCCAAACCCCGTATCATGGATATTTCTGAAATGAAGATTAAAACATCATTCTTCAACGTCCAGAACATCTTTTAATGTTTGAAACAAAGGAACAAGAAACTGAAATGTGGCAAGAGAGAGTGATGGTGTTGAGAGCAAACTCTGCCATTGTGACATAGAATTTGCTGTGTCATTCATTAACTATATGATCACCAGAAAGTCATTTAATCTCCCTGAGTGATGCAAAATGAATGGATTGAACTGGCCAGTGCCTCAGAGCCTGTTTAGTGCTCAAAGTGTATGATTCAAAGAGGAGCTAATATACCAACAAGTAGCCGTCTAGTGTTGGCTTGATAGCCTTTAGTGTGGAAGAGTCCACTACCTCCCTAGACAGCCCATATCACTTTGGGATAGCTAGCATTGTTAATATTTATCCTTACATGAAACCTCAATTTCCCTCTTTGCAATTTCCACTGTTTTTAGTTGCACCACCTAAAACCAAGTAAAATTTTAATTAATTTAATTAATTCCTCTTTCATAACATCCCTTCAAAGATTTGAACATAGCTATCATGCTCCTTACCTAAAATTTTCTCTTTTCCAGGTTAAAATTCCTGGATTCTTTAACTAATTCCCAAAAGGTATGCTCTTATTATCATTCCCTATCCTGTATATCCTCCGAAGGATATTTTCTATTTCTAGCTTATTGATGCCTTTTCTATGAACAACTGTCAAGTTTGTATTTGTGTTAGGTTGGTGGGTCCTTGCCTCTCCTGGTTTCTGTACTTAGTTGTAAAAACAAAATAAAGAAACCACACCAAAAATCCACACCTCTCCAAATAAAAGAGTTTTTAGGTAATATTTCTTGAATAAACCTTCCCAATGACAAATTATACAGTTAATTTCACCACATAAGTATCTGTACTAAAAATTGCAGGTATGGAGAATGCTTTGGTCAATACTTGTCCATTTGCTCACTGGCCTTTGTAATCACTTCAGTACTTGTCAGAGAATCTTGACTATGAAAAGGCTCACCTCTTTTTGGGTGCATGCTTGAAGTCTTAACTTTAATGTAACCATCTCATTGAAGTTGCTTCCACAACCCTAACACATGAGTCCCTCATAGCAAAACCTGCTGTTTGAACACGTTCAAAAAAAATATTAGATTGTTGTGTATCTAATAGCATCATCTTCTGGGATAATGGGAAATAGGTTTCATCCCTTAAATAACCTAGACTAGGTAAGGAAAAGTGAAATGCACTGCATCTTAACGAAGTGAAAATTGGAGGTGGGAAGAAGAAAATTCTACCAGGGAATTCTGAAAGCTCTGAAAAAAAATCTCCTTTTTGTATTTTATTGAACCCTACATTCATCTGAATATTAATGACACAACAGGTGGTTTTGATAGCAGAGTTCAGATTTATTTCATATAACACCAAGGCTTGCAGAAACTTTTTTTCTTCCTTGCGTAGGTAAAAGAAAAATCAATTCAAATGTAACATCTGATATGAATTCAGAGGTACAGAATAAAACAGTAATAAATTATAGAATGCTGGCAAATTGGCAGGACCTCAGTTACTGGACTACAAATGACTTAAATGTTTTGGGGCATATTTCACATAAAAAATATACAGACCAAAGTAGACTGACAAAGATAGTTAACAAACACTAGCAAATCAATTTAAATCAATGTAGTAGTGTCTTAGAGAAATGGAAATAGCTTTCTCTCTCTCTCTCTCTCTCTCTCCTCTCTGTATGTATGTATGTATATATATATATATATATATATATATATATATATGAAAGTGAGCAGTATTTATTATGTTTCCTTGTCAGCTTTCTTTTGTATCAGTGAGTTGACTGGAAGAAAAAAATCACAAATTATTGCTAACTTTCAATGAGCAGTTGGAGCATGCCATTAAACAGAGCCTACCGATTTCTTAGGAAGACAAAGATTGGGTGAGGGTAAGGTGTCTTAGTCCAGGGCCTTGGTTCTAGATAGCTCTTGGTATTTTCTAATTTCTAATTCTTTGGTCCTTAGGTTTATCTATCATAGACATAATCAATGCAAATTACTACTTGAGTAAGTGCAGATGAGAACCAATCAAAGAACAGAGGATGGTAATGGGATGAACACCAAAAAGGGAAGAAGAAAATAAATGGATTAGGAGGTTCCACCACACTTTCTGCCAAAGGGGAAGAGGTAGGAAATTCAACTAATCTGCCTGTCGTTTCAGAAAAGCTAGTACCTCTTTTTTTTGGGTAGGTTCTATGAGTAGGAGAGTTGAGACTGAACTGTGTGTCTGTGATCCAAGCAGTTCTGTCATTCAGAAATATTTTATAATGCTCTGATTCAGTAGGGGGAATGGAAGGCAAGGGAGTTCAGCATTCATATAGCTACTATGTGCCAGGCACAATACTAAATGCTTTTACAAATATTTTATTTGATTCCCACAACAATCCTGTGAGATAGGTGCTATTATTTTCTCCATTTTACAGCTGAGGAAACTGAGGCGGGCAGAGATTAAGTGACTTTCCTGGGGTTACACAGATCACAAATGGCTAAGGGTTGATTTGGACTCAGGTCTACCTGACTCCTGGGATCAATGTTTTATCCACTTCACCATCAGCTGCCAGTACAAGCTATTGACTGACTGACCAAAGTCCAGTGTCTAAGATGTTCTGTAGGACTGGAGAAAGATAGAAGAACAATAGGAGTGGAAATGGGATTAATGGAATAAAAATCCTCAACTCCAAGTAAGCAATGCCTTACTTTGTGTATAAACAAGAACTCCTTCAAAGGAAGGAGGAGTCAAGAGAGAGGAGGGGAGGTTAAGATGGCAGCTTGATAACTAAAGAGGCCAAAGAACCCAGAAAAAGGAACACAGAGGCTGGCCGAGGGGATGAAGCTGAAGGTCCTGAAAAAGTCATTGAATCAGACGACCTGCGTTCAAATGCTCAATCTGCTACTTGTCATCTTTGTGGTCTTGGTTGAGTCACAACTTCTCTGGGCTTATTCTATAATATGAAGAATGAAATGATTTCTAAGATGCCTTTATAGCATTAAATCTATGATCCATAATCAGTATATCCTGAATGATTCAGCAGCATGATATCTTCTTTACTTAGGAATACAATGACTGAATAGGAGTTCAGATTATCCTTAAGGTCAATTACTATTACTGAGAAAGGGGGAAAAAAAGAGAGAGAGAGCTGTGTGACCCTGGACAAGTCATTTAACCTCTGCTGCTTCCGTTTCTTCATTTGGAAAATAATGGAATAATAGTACCTACATCCCAGGAGCGCTATGAAGATCAAATGAGTTATCTGTAAGGCACATTGCAAAGCACTATGTAAATAATACCCATTATTATTATGTGTTTAAATTATAACAAATGAAATTATGATGAATCTCACAACTAGAGAATAGTTTGAGTAGTATATAGTCTTTGGAGATGTGTGTAACAAATAATGTCTCTCTCCCTCTCTCTCCCTCTCCCTCCCTCTCTCTTTCTTTTCCTCCATCTCTTTCTTTCTCCCTCCCTCCTCTTCTTCTCTCCCTCTCTCTCTCTTTCTCTCTCCCTCCCTCCCTCTCCTTCCTCTCTCTCTCCCTCTCTCTCTGCTCTCTGTCTCTCTCTGTCTCTCTCTCTCTGTCTCTCTCTCTGCTCTCTGTCTCTCTCTGTCTCTCTGTCTCTCTCTCTGTCTCTCTCTCTGTCTCTGTCTCTGTCTCTGTCCCTGTCTCTCTCTCTGTCTCTCTCTCTGTCTCTCTCTTTCTCTCTCTCTCTTTCCCACCTTCTCTCCCCCCTTCCCTCTCACACCATATTCAACCATTGTTGTTGTTAAATTTTGTTTTATAGCCAAGATTCCTTATTCCACCAAAGGGGAGAACATCTCTATTTCGGAAAATTCCTTTTACCCTGCGAATCAGTGATTGCTCCATATATTATTAATCTTAAAGAACTTCCCTGGGCACTGAGCAGTTAATTAGATTGCCCATGGTCACATAACTAATCTGTCAGAAATAGGGTTCAAACTGAGGTCTTCAGACATTTTGATAAGAAACTCTATCTTGGATGACATAACCATTTCAGCTTCAGAAGTCCTGCCCTGGGGCTCAGTCTGTGCTTATTGGTGAGTGTCTCACATGGCCCACTATACCAGGCCTTCTCTAACCATGCTTTTTTCTATTTCTGCCCATCTTTTCTTCAGTGTTTCATGTACCTCATCTTAGTCTGCTCTTAAACCATAATTGGATCAGTACTACTAAATGTTACTGAAAAAGTCAACCTACTACCTATGGAATTTAGTGGTGATCAGTCATAAACTCCGTTAGAACAAGGGACTGCATTTTGGAGAAGGGGGCTGGGAGGGAAAGAGAAAGAGACAGAGAGAGGCAGAGACAGAGAGAGAGATTGAGCTCTTATATATTTATTGCTTACTGATTTGATGTTACATGACCTCAACTGGGCCCTCCTTGCTGCTAGATAATCTTACTACACCTCCCTTATCAAATTACTATCTAACTCTCTATAGCAGCTCTAGTAAATCTTTTCATCCATCCTCAAACCTCCCATGGTTTCTCCTCCCCCACTCTTTCAGTTGAGAACTTTGCCTCTTATTGCACAGAATAAAACTGAAACCATTCACCATGAACTTCTTCTTCTCCCCTCTCCCTCATCTCCTATCACTCAGGTGCTTTTTATCCTTACCTTCTCCTTCACTTCTGCCTCACATGATGATGTAGCCTTTCTCCTTACCAAGGCTAACCCCTCTTGTTCAAGTGTTCCCAATTCCATCATGTCTCCTCCAACAGATTGCCTCCTATGTCACCCCCCACTCCTTCATTTATTTTCAATCTCTTTCTCTCCACTGGCTCATTTCCTACTGTCTACAAATATGCCCACATCTCCCTCATCGTGGAAAAAATCTTCATTTGATCCCTTTATCCCTGCTAACTATTACCCTCTCTCTCTTTGGTTCTTTGTACGTAAACTCCTTGAAAAGGCTGTCTACAGTAAGGACCTCCACTTTCCCTCCCCTTCATTCCACCAAAGCTGCTCTCTCCCTCTCTCTCTCTCTCTCTCTCTCTCTCTCTCTCTCTCTCTCTCTCTCTCTCTTCTCTCCCTCTCCGTCTCTCCCTCTCCCTCTCTGTCTCTGTTACTAAATTTATTATTGACAAATCAAGTGCCCTTTTCTCAATCCTTGCCCTCTCTGCAGCCATTGACAATGCTGATCACTCCTGCTTGATCTTTTCTTCTCTCTCTGTTTCACTTCACCACCCTTACCTGGCTTTCCTCTCATCTGACCACTCCTCTGCCTCCTTCTCTGGATACTCCTTCTCAGGCTCCGTAAGTGTGGGCAGACTGCTTGGATACGTCCTGGACTCTCTTCCCTTCTACCTCTATACTACTTCACTTGATGGTTTTATCAGCCCACATCGATAAAATCAATATCTCTATGCCAATGATTCTTAAATCTACCTATCTACAATCTCTCCACTGACCTCCAGTCTCATGTTTTCAACTACCTTTTAGACATCTTGAACTGGACAGTAGACAATGTAAAACTGAATATGTCCAAAAGAGAACTCATAGTTTTCCCCCTTAAACTTCCCCTCCATTCTTTAACTCCCTCTTACTTTCAAGCCCTTCAGACTCACAACCTAGGAGTCATCCTAGATTCCCCACTCTCTCTTTCACAGCATCCCCCCCCCATACCCAATCCAATTGGTTGCCAAGGTCTGCCAATCTCACCTTTGCAACATCTCTCCAATATGCTCCCTTCTCTCCTCTCATACTGCCACAACTCTAGTACAAGCCCTCATCACCTTACACCTGGATTACTGCAGTAGCTTGATGATAAATCTGCCTGCTCCAAGTCTCTCTTCTCTAATCCATCCTCCATTTCTAGCTTCTAAAGTGATTTTCCTAAAGCACAGGTCTGTTGGCACTCAAAGTGCTACATAACGCAGGCCCTCCTTCCTTATAACTTGCTTCCTGACAGGTACTCTGACCTAGTGACACTGGCCTCCTTGTTGTTCCACAAACAAGACACTCCATTCCTCATCTCTGGGCATTCTCTGTGGTTGGGCCCCAAACCTAGCAAATTCTCTCTCTTCTGTTCTGACTACAGACTTCCCTGACTCCCTTTAAATTCCATGGGCCATTAGGTGGCACAGGGAATAGAGCACAGACCCTGGAGTCAGGAGGATCTGAGTTTAAATCTGACCTCAGACTCTTGACACTAGCTGTGTGACCTTGCACAAGTCACTTAACCCCAAGTGCCCTGCCTTCCCCCCTCAAAACATATATATAATTATTAATATATTAATAATACATAATATAATACAATGATTGATATATAATTATATATATATATGAATTCCAGCTAAATTCCACTTTCTACAGGAAGCCTTCCTTAATTCCTATTAACTCCAGTACCTTTCCTCTGTCAATTTCCTATTTATCCTGTATATAGCTTGCTTTGCATGTTGTCTCTCCCATTAAATTGTAAACTTCTTGAGGGCAATGACTTTTTTGCCTCTTTTTTGCATCCCCAGTGCTTGGCACAGCATCTGGCACATAGTAGGCACTTCATAAATATTGCCTGATTGATTTCCTGGGAAACGTAATATTTTTTTCATCTTTTTTATATCTACCACAGTGTTGAATTGCTTGTGTTTATTATATATTGAATTAAAACAGAAGACTTTTTGCCTTTAATGAAAAATTCATGTTGAAGCTTAGCACAGGATCTTTCAGTAGTTATTCTTTAAGGAGACTTTTTTTTTTTGAGAGAGAGAGTGAATGTTAAATTTAGTAACTATAAATACACAGATTTCAGAACTTTGTTCTAGGCAGGCAAAACTGGAAGCATGTACACACGTATCAAGTAACATAAAAAACTGTAATCTTCAATAGATCATTAGTTCAGTGGATTCTTGCTCTCTAAAGTGTTGGAGTATTCCTTATTTGGACCATACAACTGAATTCCTATGCTGCCTTAGGCTGTTAACTGTCCATGAGTGTATATATTCTTTTCCCACCTAGATTATAAGTACATTGGCTGTACCTTGTCAATTTTGTCTTAAAATTTTTATGAGTGAGGTACTCTGCTCATAATAGGAGCTCAACAAATTTATTGATTGTTCAATGCAATTAATTGTATTACTGGGAAAAGAAGGACTCTTTTTCAAAGAGCAAAAGAACAAGGATCAAATTTAAGCAATAAAATAGGGAACTGTTCAGCCTTCTTCAAGCATTTTTCTTTCAGTACAATGGAAATAGTAAAAAAGTTTGAGGTCCTAGGTTCAAATAAAATGAAATTATATATTTAAAGCACTTTGAAAACCATGCAACACTATATACGTGTTAGCTAGTAGAATTATAATTGTTATCCCAGCTCTACTGCTTCCTATCTATATGACTTTGGTCAAATTATTTCAGTTTTCTGTGCTTTGGTTTCCTTAACTATAAAATAAAGGGGCTGGGTTACTTATTCTCTAGAAATGCTTCCAGCTCTAAATTTATAATATATAATCCTTCTAAAATAGGACAAGAGCATCTTATTTTTTTACAGAAAAAAATTTACAAACCCACTGCTTAAATAATGAAACCATTGATGGCACAGCCATGAACTGCAACATTGCCAGTATCAACAGGTTCAAGTTTATGTGCTAGAATGTTACTGGCACATTTGCCTTTCACATGCTACTCAACATAATACTGAGCTGCATCAAGGACTGTGAGAAAATGTCCCATGTCTACAGTAATCAGAGTTGAGTCCTGAAAAATAGAAGTTCCAGACGATCACAGATGTACCCAACTCAAAAAATAACTGTGAAGAGGCAGTTCAGTGGCTTTGAATGTTGACTTTAAAAATATATATATTTAGCCAAGTTTTTGTGCAGAGTGAATCACATATTTTGCATTGGACTATAATAGGTGCAATATGAGTTTATTTCACTCTTTGGACATATATCATTGCCCTATTAAGGGATGCAAAAAAGAATGTTTCGTGCCAAATATCCGTTCTCTGGGAAACTAGTCAGTGGTTGGTTATCTGAATAACAGGGCTTTTAAACCAGTTGTCTAAGTCATTATTAGTTAAAGCAGGGTCAATCAGATATTGTCTATGTTCCAATGGCAAGATAGCAGGCTTGATGAAACAGATGTAAGGCTAGGACACTACATCTATGATTTAAAGATGCAAAACAAACCTTTCGTCATTGGATTATGGTTGATAAAACAACAATTGATAATAGCATCTTAATGTTCAACCCATATCTTCTAATCTTTGTATCCTCCTTATCCAATAAATGAATAGAAATATATGTGTCATTGTTATTATTGTTTCATTGTTTCTGTCATGTCTGACTCTTCATGACCCCATTTGGGGTTTTCTTGGCAAAGATACTGGAATAGTTTGCCATTTCCTTCTCTTGCTCACTTTATACATGAGAAACTGAGGCAAACAGGCTTAAGTGACTTACCCAAGGTCACACAGCTAATAATTATCTGAGGCAAGATTTGAACCTAGGAAGATGAGTCTTCCTGACTTAAGACCCATAGCTCTATCCACTGTGTCACCTAGCTGATATGTGTGTATGTGCATGCGTATGCATGTATGTGTGTATAGATATACATGTGTATATGTGTGTATGCAACCATGTACACACATACTTTCTCAGTAACGAATGCCTTCAGGCTAGGGCAGGTGACAAGAAGGCTTAATTATACCTAGGGTAGGGTTTTCAGGGCATTGTCCCAAGATGTCAAAATGGAGGTTTCCTCATAGCTCATATGAACATAGCTGGAAGGGACACTGGTCACCTCGTCCATTTTACAGCTGATAAAACTGAGGTCCAGAGAAGGGAGGGGAGAACCTCAACCCTTACTAAGTGCCTTCTATGTGCCAGGCACTGTGCTAAATGCTTTACAAATATTATCTCATCTGATCTTTACAACAAGCCTTGGAGGTAGTTGTTATTATTAGCCTCATTTTACAGGTGGTAAAACTGAGGCAGACACAGGTTTAAGTGATTTACTCAGCGTCACACAGCTAGGAAGTGTCACACAGCTAGTCAGGTCTTCCTGACTCCAGGTGTAGCACTCTGCCCACCTAGCTGACATATACAAAGTGCTCACAGGAGTGGTGGATTTAAGAAACAAACCCAAACCCTCTTGCCTTCAAAAGCAGTGTTCTTTATTTCCACTATAAGATGCTACCTTGCTTCCTGCCAACTGAGTCTGAGCACTCTGGGGTCCTCCAGGGGCCCTGGCTACAAGCACCATGAGAGTACCATGTTCCCCCCGCAAAACACACAACTCCCAGTTCCCACTGTCACACTCCATGTCTACCACTCTTTCCAGGCTCTGTCTCTTCCCTCCACCCAGGGTGCTGCCCAGTGCAACTATACCAGACCAGGACAGATTGTCCTCTGTCACTCCACTTTTTACTTTCCATAAAATTTTAGAGCCACTAAAATGCACTATCAAGTCAGAATATCTTTTACAACCCAGCACATGCACACATATACACACACCCCCTAGACAAGCAAAAATAGTTTGACAGGTGTGTTTGAGAACAGTAGTAATTTTATCCCACTAAATCTTAATAATATTCCTGGAGTTCTGGAATACTCAGAATCATAATTTTTAGAGCAGGAATAGATCTTAGAACATTTTGTCAGACCCCGTAATTTTTATAGACAAGAAGTTGAGGCCTAGAAAGGTGAATGAGCTATCCAAGGTCACATATGAAACTAACAAATTAGAGCTCAAATCCAAGTTCACGTCCTCTTACTCCAAATCCATTGTTCCCTAATGCCTTAAGAAATCTTGACTGATTTCTTTGCACTATGGTTGTAAACACCAGGCTCCCACTTCTACCTTCTTTGTGGCTCATGAGACAAGAGTTCAACCAGCAATCACATCTCTCCTTCTCTCCCTCTGATGAATAAAAAAGACTTTAAGAAAATCAAAAACAGCTCATCAGAAAGAGGTCTGGGATCCTGAATGTACTAAGTCATGTTAAGAGCAGCATTTTGAAGAAGGAGATGAAGGGAAATTAGCAGTTGGGGAGTAGGTGCTTATTCTAGTTTATTGTGGAGAATAAAAGAATGTACCAAACGATGTCCATAATTTCATGTCATCTCATGCCAAGTGTGATATTTCAAATCCATTTAAAGTATTCATATTTCACTGTTGTGGTTCTTCACCCCAACCCTACCTCCAGCAGTAATTTATCTACTTTCCTATGCTTGAGTAGATTGCATTCATGATTTAATAT
This sequence comes from Pseudocheirus occidentalis, assembly GCA_028646575.1. Taxonomy (NCBI): domain Eukaryota; kingdom Metazoa; phylum Chordata; class Mammalia; order Diprotodontia; family Pseudocheiridae; genus Pseudocheirus; species Pseudocheirus occidentalis. Next base: position 104,198,933 of record CM053594.1, read on the forward strand.
GCCCTCTCCCTACAAAAAACAAATCTTAGAAACATAAATTTGGGAGCTAGAAGTAATCTCAGAAGTTGTCAAATTCACCTACCTCATTTCACAGTTGATGAAACTGAATTCTAGAGAAACTGAATTGTTTAAATCCTTGGAGATCAGAAGCAACCATGATTTGAATCCAGGTCTCCAGGTTACAAACCCAGTATTCTTCCCACTGTTCCATGCTGGGGGTCAACCTTCTGCTGGTGAGCTTCTCTTAATTGAGTTTGGCTGATTCTTGGACAAGAGCTCACTAGGGAGCTGGTGGCTCAGTGAATAGTGTGCTGGGCCTGAAGTCAGGAAGTCCTGAATCCAAATCCAACCTCAGATAGTTATATAACCCTAAAGCAAGTCACTTAACCTCTGTGTGCCTCAGTTTCCCCAACTGCAAAATGGGGATAATAATAGCACCTACCTCCCAGGATTGTTGTGAGGATCAAATGAGATGTTTGCTTAAAAACAAAAAGAATTTATTTAACACATTGCCTGGCAGAGAGTAGATACAGAAATTAGTGCTTATTCCCTCTCCCTTGTCACTAGGTTCAGACTTGAGACATTTTTCAGCTTGGAAGGAGATGCCAGCAATGGTTCAGTGCTGAGAGATCCTTTAGGAATCTATTGACAAACATTTATTAAGTGCCTGCTATATGCTGGACATTGTGTTGGACACTGAGGATATGAAAACAAAGAAAAAAAGACAGGCAGTTCATACCCTCAAAGAGCTGACATTCTAACTTAGGCAAAATTCTGGGCCCTGTTCCCATGAACACGTTGAGACTCAAGGACAAGAATGTTTTTGTCTTTGTCTTTGTATCTTCTGGGCCTATTAAAATGTCTAGTGCATAGTAGGTGCTTAATAAATCCTTGCCAATTGAGTGAACAAATGAATAAATTATCTGACAGATGAGAATTTCCTTTTTCTGTGATGGTCACTATTCCTACAATTATTTCAACCCCTAGGGAAGCCTTGGACATTTGGTGGATCATTTTCATGTCTTTGAACTATACCAAATTTCAGGGGAAAAAAAAGTTTTGGTTGTGGAAAAAAATTAAATTCTAAGATCTTCTGCTAACTGGTAATCCTCCGGCCCTTCATGTGAGTCACTCCTCCGTGGAAGCATTTTTGGGGTTTGTTGGGGTGGGGGGACAAGCATGGAGAGTTAAGCAAAAATACACAAATTAAAGGCCTGTGAACTTTCTAAAAGCCAAACCTCAATTAGGAAACCCATTTTAATTTAGAGTCATCTCCCTTAATTACTACTTTGAATAGAATTGTCTTGCCTCCCACAATAAGGTATTCAAGTCCCTTTCATTTAGTTATAGAGACTAAGTATTTTTCTTTTGCCCTACCTTCCCTTACTTAACTTTACTGATTTGTATATAGTAAAGGTGTGTTGACAGTAATAAATCCATTGTAATGAAAGGGAAACTATTAGCACCTTTTTACAGATAAGGAAACTCTGAGATACCAAGTGGGATCACTCAAACCAGTAAGTATCTCAGGCTGAATTTGAACTCAGATCTTACTGTCTTAGCCCTCTTCCCACTGTATTACCTAGTTGCCTAGAAAAGGAAATGGAGACAGTGAAAGGTGAAGTGACTTTCCCAATTCACATAGCTAGTAAATGACAGATCTAGGACCTCTGAATCTAAAGGCTATTCCCTTTTCACTTGAACAGCACCACATGGCTTTCACTCCTGGGACTGGCTTGTTTCTTTGTCTTTGTGTCTCCAGCACCTAAGCACAGAGCCCAGCACAGACTAGGCTTGTTAAATAGAATTTAATTCACAGGATTATAGATATAGACCTGAAAGAGACTCTGAAACTCATCCAATCCAACATCTTCATTTTTTTTTTACAGTTTAGGAAACTGAGATCCCAAGAGATTGAGAGATTTACTTGAGGTTACACAGGTATGAAACATCCCACAATCTGATTTTTGACCTCAGAGCTCCTTCAGGTTAAGGTAGCAAACTGTTTTCAGAAGGTTTCTCCTAGGGTTTTCATGATCATAATAGCCAAGTCTTAAAATTAGGCTCATTCATGAATTGTCACTTTTGCCATTTTGCTAAAAAGTTCATTGACACAATTGGACGAAGGACCAGGGGTCCCTGATTTTCCCAGTCTGCTTCTCTTGGTATTCATGAAACATACTCCCAACTCTAACTAAGGAGTTTCCAATCTCAGCTACTTTGAGAACTTGTCCAATTTCAATTCCAGTTGTTAAATTGCCGTTTTAGAAGGTCAGTTGTCACCCAACAGATGAAAGCCTAAATTTTATGAAAACAAATTAAATGGTTTCTTTTAAGGTGATCGGTTTTTCTAAAATTCTTGGTTCTTTCACTAAAATCTATTCAAACCAATTTCTTGATTCCAGCTCAAGGCAACAGCCCCAAAATCCCAGTGACTGCTAATCTACAGAAGCTGTTTATTCCTTTGAAGTTTCCTCTTCCTCAGAAATGGCCGTGTTTGAGCCAAGCTGGGTTTTGGGAAAATTGTCTGAGGCAGTTAGTTCCCTTCCCAGGTTTAGTCCTCTCTGTATGGCAACTATATCCCTGGCTTGAATTTCAAGGGCAACATGAAGATGCTCAGGTCCAAGATGGGGTGGGAATACATTTTCAACTCAAAGTAGAAGAGAAGAAGTCTGTAAGAGTACGTGTGTGCGGGTGTGCATGTGTGTGCATGTGTGTGTGTGTGTGGTATGTGCGTTGTATGTGTATATCTTTATGGAGTAAATCTCTGTGATGTAACTTGAAACAGTTAAATTATACTTGGCATGCTTTAAACAATTACGTTTACCAGAACTAGAAATAACTCCATTGCAGAAACAGTAATGATTCTACAAAGATCACTCTCTCTGTCATTATTTTCCCATGTAATCTTAGCTAATTTGATACAATGATGAAATGATCCTAGAAACGGGTCTAATAAAAAAAAAGTGTAATGCCAAGTTGTCTGTAGGCTTCAATGAAAACATAGCACATGAAATTGGTTATGTGCATTACCCACAGTTCCCATTACTATATTCAGCCATCTCGCCTTACGATGTCCTAATATTTCTCTTAAATAGGGTCATGGATCATTAATTTCCTGGCCTTGAACTCTCTTATTATTAAAAGTGTTTCTTAGCAACTTTTAGACATTGAAGTTCATCCAAATAAGAAAAGCCAAAAGGTCTGTTGGTCTGTTTCACTCTTATTGTAAAAACGATTGATCTCCTGTGCTGGAATATTTTTCATTTGCCTTCTTGGAATTATATTGTCTTGCCTGGATTAGAAAAAGAGGAAAATGTGAATGTTTCCTTGGCTCCCATTATTCAAGTAACAAAATCACAAACATATATAGTGATCTTCTAGCATTTTAGCCTCAATGCTGTTCATACATAAAGCTGTTTTCTATCCTAGGGTCACTACTTATCATTGAAAATGTCAAAACATATCCTACGTTCACCTTCACAACCAAGGCTATGAACCACTCAGTAGCTGGTGAGTGGCTATGGCAAACTCATTTATTCTTTGCTGCTTTGCTTCTTGGCCTTCTGGTCTCAAAGACCACTGAGGCAATCTCATCTTTGATTGCCATGTGCTGGTTTCTTTCTACTTGCTGGTTTCTCAGAATCGAGAAATAGCCTATGCAAAATTGACCTGAACCTTTGATTCATTATAATGCTTGTGCATTATTATATATATATATTCATATATATACTGCATTTTATTTATTTATTTATTTATTGTGCATTATATATATATATGTATATATATATATATATATACATATATATATATATAATGCACAATTAGACTGTGGCAAAATTTGTTTGTGAGTTTCCATATAAGGATGAGCAATTTTTGCACAATTTCAAATCAATAAGTAGGCACTGAGCAACTACCATTGGCCCCCAATTGTGCTGAAAACACAGTCAGAAGAACAAAAACCATCCAAGACTCAATACCTGCCCTTGGAGAGTTGACAATCTAGCTAAAAAGAAAACATTCTTATAAATAAAAACAAAATGATTAGAAAAAAAGATTGCATTAAATTCAGTTAAAGTGCCTCCACAAAAATTGGGTTGTATATTTGATTGATGTATAATTGAAGTATAATAATATATAATATTATAATGATAATATATAATAATAATTGAAGTATAAGAATTAAACAAACAACAAAGGGAAGACAAGGTGTGACTAATTTCCCCTCTTGTTTTGTGTTCCAACCAGTAGATAATAACTTCTCACTTTCGCTCCAAGTAGTTAATTCCTTACCTTCAAACAGGAGCTGAAAAAGAATGTTCCCTTTCTTAAAATCCTTGCATCCTCTGTCATGTACATAATATTAAAATCTTTTCAGAACTAAGGAATAGGCTTGAGTTTCTCATAAGGACATAAGATTTGCAGTATAAATGCTCCACTCCAAAAAAGCGTTTAATAAGCACCGACTACTACTACTAGAAAAAGTATATACTATAGAAAAGGTACTGTTCTAGGTACTAGGAAAAGACAAAGAGAAAACTGATTCCTTCCCTCAAGGAACTTACATTCTACTGGGGGAGAAAATGGAATAAACAAAGCAGTACATAATTTCTGAGGGTAATTGACCTTTAAAAATTGCTTGGCAATTCACGTGAAATCTAACTGATGAATTGTATGGGGGAGGTTGGCCCCTTGGGGAGTGGGGGTGGGAAAGGAAGGTCACATTTAAATAGTCCATCAGCAACAGTATAAAGTTGTGGCCCAACATTAATTCATTCTTACACTCTCTTCCTTAGCTCTTGGATTAGACTTTTCACCTCTGGGGATTCAATATAAAAAGTCACTGATGAGCTGGCACTGTACTACTCAAATTGTGAACTGTGAATATGCAAAGTCATTGGTCTGGATGAGGTTTGTCTTTGATTCACTTTGTAAATGATGCTGATGAAACTGGGAAAGTAGAGTAGATCCTAGGAGTCAGTCCCTTCCCACCCCCAGTCCCCAGAAGAGGTTGCTAATAATAATGATAGCACAAATGAATAGCTATAGTAATTATCTGGCTCAGGAAGAAATTTTCTCCACAGGTTTGTTTAAAGGTGGTTTGATCACCTGAGAAAGAACCACTGCAAGGGTGGGGAACTGTAAAGCCAATCAGCAGTAGATTCCTGAGAGAATGCTACTGTCAACAGCTTTTAAGATTCGGATTACACAGTATTAGTGAACACTCTGTTTATCCCATTACAAATCTTTATTCAGTACAATGTTCACAGTTTCAACAGTTC
>CM053594.1:104204714-104229329 GCA_028646575.1 Pseudocheirus occidentalis
GTGTGTGTGTGTGTATTCTTCCCTCTTTGAACCAATTCTGATGAGAATAAAGTTCAAGCATTGTCCACCCTCCCCCTCTATCAAAATTATTCCTTGTGTGGCTCTTATGTAAGCAAACTTTCCACATTCTGTCTCTCCTTTCCCCCTTGTCCCAGTGCATCTCATCCCTTCATTTTTTAGATCATCACAAAATAATCAACTCACCCGCATGCCCTCTGTCTATGCAGAAGCCTCCTAACTGCCCTAAAAATTAAAAAGTTCTTAGTTCTTAGAGAAAGTTCTATATGGGTCATCTTCCCATAAAGGAATGTAAATGTTAGTTTAACTTTATTGAGTACCTTATGATTACTCTTTATACCTTTTTATGCTTCTCCTGAGTCTTGTGTTTGAATGTTAAATTTTCTTTTTAGCTCCGGTCTTTTCATCAGGAATGCTTGAAACCCCTCTATTTCACTAAATATCCATTTTTCCCCTGGAAGATTATACTCAGTTTTTGTAGATAAGTTATTCTTACTTGTAATCCTAGCTCCTTTGCCATCTAGAGCATAAAAACTCTCCATTCTTTTAACATGGAAGCCATTAAATGGTGTGCGACCCTGAGGTTGGCTTCATGGTAAGTAAATTGTTTCCTTCTGGTTGCTTGCAAATTTTTCTCCTTGACATGGGAGCACTGTAATTTAGCTGAGAGTTTTCACTTTGGGATCTCTTTCAGGAGATTATCTGTGGACTCTTTCAATTTCTATTTTACTCTCTGTATTTAAGATGTCAATGTAGTTTTCCTGTATAATTTCATGCAATATGATGTTGAGGCTCCCTCCTTCTTTGAGCATGGCTTTCAGGTAGTCCAAATCTTATGATAGCTGATGAGATCCATAAGTGAAGTAGTATAGAGGGAGAAGAGAAGAGAGCCCAGGACGGAACACTAAAGGACACTTATGGTTAGTGGGCATGATCTGAAAAAGGATCCAACAAAGGAGATTGAGAAAGAGGAATAGCCAGAAAGGAGGAAAACAAAAACAAACAAAAAAACCAACAAATTAAAAAAAAAAAGTCTGGTATTATCTAGCTGGAGCAACAGGCTCCCTAGAGGTTCTTTAGAATACACAAATCTATAACCTGAAGGAACCGAGGCAATCAAGTTTTCCTACTTCTACAGCAAGAATAACCTACAGTTTGAATCTTTCAAAAGCCAAGAGCCATATACAATATTTTTCCACCTCCTGTATTCATTTTAGTACTATTTTAATGCCCCTAATACAAGAGAGTAGAGTCAAAAGATTTAATCCACATTTCTTCTTTTGTTTCTTCCACCCCCAGTTTCTTACCTAGAGTCTAAGACCTGTGAAATTTGATATTTTCTGTTCTATGAAAGGTAATAATTCCCACCTTAAGTCAAGCCTGTCTGAACTCTTGACCCCTGAAGATACACATACCTGTCAGTTTTGGAACTCCTAAAATACCTGGGCAATAGATGTCTTTTACTAGAAAAAGTGAAAATTATAATTCATTTGAGTTTGAATTTTGGGGTCTTCAGGTAAACATTTTATTCAACCCAAATTCTCAGCTCCACCAAGCTTAAAAAACATCACTAAGATAAACAAACATACCTTTCCTCTGTCTCCTTTGACCACATAATTATCTTGGGTTAATGAACTTTATGCTGAAGGAGAAAAGGAAGTTAGAAAGTGGTTATACAAATGTGAACTTTGTGGGGGGGGGCAGTTATTGATAATTTTGGCACATATAACATATAAGCATGATGCCAAGAATAGTGGATAAGGAGCTAGACTCAGCGTCAGGAAGAATTGAGATACAATTCTGCCTCTTGACTAATACTAGTCATGGGATACTGGGAAATTCACTTAATCTTCTCAGGGATCCAAATAACTTGTTGAAACCCTAAGATCCAGACCAGCTCCTGCTCAATACTGGAGGAGGAAGTTTCCTAACCAAGAGTTCTCTGTTTCAATAAAGTCAGAGATCTGGTTTAAAAAAATCATAGAATTCTCATCTTGGAGGTGTCCTTATAGTTCTTCAAGATAATGCTTGTAAAGTGCTTAGCACGGTGCTTAGTATATGGTAGGCAACTTCATACCATTTATATCTATCTTCTTTATAACATCCCTGGCAAGTGGTCATCTTACCTCAGCCTGCACGTCCCCAGTGAGAGAATGGTAGTCTCTCAGGGTTAGGAAAGAGCAGGATGGAGTGCCACACCCCTCACTAGGCTTTGTATATCAATGAGGCAGAATCTAGGAGGCAGGAGAGAGGCGGACACTGAACAAACCAAATGAATTACATGCCTGCTGTATTTAAGACATGGTTGTAGGGCGAGGAAAGATGGAAAATTCCTTAAAGGTTGAGACTTTCCTAGAATAACATGGCTTGGTTGAGGGGATGGGGTGATGGAAAGGGGCAAAAATGTTATTGAAGTGAACTGGGTTCACTACTGTGGGGATAGAATGAGATGATATCAGCTATATGCAGTAAAAAATTGTGACACTCAGGGGTAAATATTCTGTATCCTGGTTATATATGCATAGGTACACTTTAGCAGGATTGATGATCCAAATCTGCCCCAAAATTAGTCCAGGTTATAGGTAAAATTAGAGTTCTTATATTTTTCTGGCCCTGACTTCCAAAATACCCCTATTTGGTAATGATGCAGAAAAGGGATAATTCTCCATGACTTTTTCACACCATATAGCTATCACATGAGGTCAATGTCATAGACTGCATAAGTATTTATAGAAATTTGAATGGCTATGAAGAATCCTGAACCACAGATTAGATCTGTATTGATTTTTCTTTGATCTATTAGAAATTCATTAAGGATTCTTAATGGAAAATAACTTCTTATTCTGAAAAGTCAACTGAGTACATTTCTTGAAAATGGGGCAGCTAGGTGGCACAGTGAATAGAGCACCAGCCCTGGAGTCAGGAGGACCTGAGTTCAAATCCGACCTCTGACACTTAACACAAAAACTAGCCATGTGACCTTGGGCAAGTCACTTAACCCCAACTGCCCTCCAAAAAGCAAAAAAAAAACAAAGAAAAGAAAAAAAAAGAAAATTAAAATTGCTTGAGCTGTACAAGTGATAGGGTTAACATAAGACTAGAAGACTTACCTAGGTTTGAGTATATTCAAAAGCTCCCTATCCAAAGTTTCTTTAATGTCATACATGGATTCTTATTAAATTCAAGCTAGACCAATTTGTTAATCACAATTACAAGGGTGCCATCTGGGTAATCTTTCAGATTCTGCTTGGAATTGAACAAATAATTTTTATTTTTTGTTGTTGTTCAGTTGTGTCTAAATCTTCATGAGCTCATTTGAGATTTTCTTGGCAAAGAGACTAGAACTGTTTGCCATTTCTTTATCCAGCTAATTTACAAATAAGGAAACTAAGGCAAAAAGGGTTAAGTGAATTGGCCAGGGTCATGTAACTAGTAAGTGTATGAGGCCAGATTTGAACTCAGGTCTTCCTGATTTCAGGCCCAGTGCTCTATCCACTGTGCCACCTAATTGGAATATCCTACTTCATGAGCCTCTCCAGAATCTCAGTCAGAACTTTTGCTTCTATGATATAGTATTTTTCTTATTTGGTTTCCCTTGGATGAGAATGGAAACACAGGATCTTGGCTAGTCCTCACATCATATCCTGATTTCACCTTACTGAGGGCCAGAATGTTTCACATACTTTCTAAAACGTTAGTACAATTACCATCCATTCTGAAAGACTGCATGATAATGATTTATAGACAATTCAAAAATGTAATTAAAATTAAGCTAAAAGTTGTACTTTTCATGAAAGTAAAGGGCTGAAGTTTGCTGTTCTCGCCAAAGTCTACTGCAAGTAAATGTATTATACCTGCTCAGATTATCCCTTATTTCATTTCAGTCCCAAATATGGATTTTGGTTCTCCCCAAAGTAGAAGTCACTCCAAGTTAGGTATTTCCAGAGCGACTATAATTCTTTCTGGGTAGGAAGTGACCGCTAGATATGGGTAGAGTTAATAAACACAATCATCTATCTACCATATAAACAGAGATCATTTCCAGAAAGGAGCAGGAGAAAAATATGATGAAGAACAACAGTGAAATTAACTCAAATTACCAAATAGCTTTCTCTTAGTAAAGCCAGAAACCCACAAAAGGCAAAATGATCTCTTGTTGGAACTCAAAAAACAATACTCACGATAATGGCTATTCCATTCCTATAAGTCATGGAGCATTTCTCAAATCTAATTCCTGTGGACAAAAAATGGTATAGTATAGTATGAAGTGATCACAGTACAGTATAGTGCCTGAAGAGTGTTACCTGCATAAGGGGTTATTACAACTCGCTGCCCAACCAAATCTGCCTCGGTGGTCTCCCTAAGAAAGAGGACATTTACTTTTTTTTTTTTACCTTGGACTTTGCTTTTATTTAGCCTAACTAGACATAAAAATCATTAATTCTTCAAGTATGTGTTGGGATATCTTTTGGTTGATTTGGTTGTTTTAACTATGATCATGTTCGTTTTAAAAACAATAAGCACAAGTTACTTAAGCTTGGAACTTCTAGAAACTATTGTGCATTGAACACTTTGAAAACAAGAGCTTAAATTTATATTATACTGTAGTTAAAAGGAAGAAATTAACTTTAGAAGGTTACCAGCCAGAAACTCATTTTTGTCATACTTTTGATGTTTTGCTTTATTTTGAGGTTTATTGTACCTACCTTTTGATTTGTAAGTCAACAAATTTGTAAAAAATTTTGGCCAAAAGCAATAAAATTCTCATCTATTAATTGTAGTATGCCCAATAGCACCAAGTGGGCTGATCTTAAAGCACCTTACCCAAGACACATAAAAACAAAGATAAAATATTCTCATTATAGTGCCTTTACCGAAATAAATTTCTATTTTAGGTATTAAAACAAGTTAGCCAGAAACACTTCAAAGAAGCACAAGAAAGTCTCTAGTATTTGGGGGAGTTTATTAGCTTACCACTTTCGTTGATATTTTGACTCCCTGTCACTTTTCTACAATCCATTCTTCCCTGGAATTTATGTGGTCTTATCACAAAGATTAATATTTAAAAAGAAAAAATAACCCAGTTTCCATTTCATAGACAAGAAAGTCATGGAGAACAATTTGGATCCTCCATACTCTGCTTCTCTTTTAGTTGGGTTCGTTCATTTTGGTTTGGTTTAGTTTCGTTTTTGCACAGTTCTGCTAGGTAGTATTTGAATTATAGAAAAACAACAATAGCAGTAAGAACAACACAGAAATTGTGAATGAGTATTAACTGAGCACCTGCTGTATACTTCGCGTTGTACTAAGAGGATGCATGGGGTGTTCAGGGAGGAGCAGCACCTCTGGTGTGAGGGCTCGTTCAGTACTTTTCAGGGATGCTCACCCAAATAGAGCCATTGTACAGACTTCGTTATTGTATGCCTGTACGCCCTAGATAGTCTACTGTCACCATGCTAGAAAATTGAACTGCTTCCATTTGAATTCTATTATGATGATTTTGAAGATTATCTGGCAAGATTAGGCACCAGTCACTGAGTCTGAACTGCCAGGCATTCAAACTCGACTGTAGAGAACACAGCTTTAATGGGTTGGCCATACAGCCCAAATGCCAAGGATATGTTTAAGCTAAAAGACTATTTTATGAAGAACTTATACAAGGCAAGTGCTCACACGGTACAAGCGGTAGAGACATTCTCAACAACTCTCTGAAAAACTTTAGTACCAGTTGTGAGACATGGGAAACACTGCCATAGGACCACTCAGGATATCATGTCCACCTTAAGGGGCTGTACTCTATGAGCAAAGCAGAATCACAGTAGTACAGAAGAAATGTGAGACACACAAATCTAGAAACATCTCCATCTCAAATGTTCAAATAGACTCTGTGGCCCTGTCCTGTGATAAAACCTTCTGAGCTCATATCGGGCTGATAAGCCACAGTCAAACACACTCTGCATTGATTCCAAATCATGCTATTATTTCTCTCTGAGTACAAAGAACAAAAAAAACAACATATAAAAAAATAGAATATATAATCACTTCTCTAAGGAATTTACATTCTAGTTATGGAAAACAGGAAACACAAATAAAGCAAGAGTGAACAATATAAAGAGTTAATATAATGAAATTGTGAGTTATAGAACCTAAGTGCTAGGTTCAGCATTGAGGGAAATCACTGTAAACTGGATAAGCAAAGAAGGTTTCATGGAGAAAATGAAACAGATTCAAAACTATAATACCACATCTTAAGTAAGGGTGTACTTTCTAAATTTGTCTACATTTTGTTTTACAAGTGTATTAAGTATATTATCATTGAAAGGTTGTTGAATTAGGAATGAATGAATGAATGAGTGAGTGAATGAGTGAATGTAAAAAGCATTTTAAAGTACTATGTGCCAGAACTATGCTAAGTGCTAGGGATAGGAATAGCCAAAAGCAAGAAAGTCCCTGCCCTTGAGGAGTTCATATTCTAATGGAAGAGAATACATATAGGGGTGTGGTTGCTAGGAATGGGTGTTGTGGTCAGGGAAGTTATAGAGATGGTAAGTAGAGTCATAAGTGTATTTGATTGATGATATTGATTTGATTCCTGTACCCAGAGCTGGATGGGGAAAGCAGAAACAGAAGAGGGAGAGTGTATGACATCATGACATAAAGCAGGAGTGGGTTTGGGTCAGGGATACATATGAAAAGCTCTCACTAGTCTGAAGCCCAGGGCCCAAGGGCAGGGCTGAAGTGCCAGGTCAGAGGCTGAGAATAGAGCAAAGTGGCATTGATATAAAGATAGCCAGAGAGCAGTATGCTGGGTCTGAATAATGAATCACAGAATCACTGAATATTAAATAATAATATTTTTATATTATATATATAATATATATTATAATATATAAATATAATATAATAATATGAATAATTGATAATAATATATTATTATATAAAACACAATGTCTAAAGCTATTTCAGTGGTCATCTAATCCAGTGGTTCTCAACCTTCCTAATACCGTGACCTTTTAATACAGTTCCTCATGTTGTAGTGACCCTAGTGGGTTTGGGGCAGGGATAGATATGAAAACAATTAAGCTGGAGCCCAGGGCCAAAAGACAAGAGCTGGATAGAGGCAGGAGCCTCTACTTGAAAATATCCGTGGAAGGGGAACTTGCCACCTATTACTGTAACCCATTCCACTTTTGGATGGCTCTTTTTATTCTTGGCATAAAGCTTAAATTGACTTCTTTGGAACTTCAATGTTCTCCACTCTGGCTTCTGGAGCCAAACAAAACAATCTAATCCCTTCTCTACATGAAAGATAGTTCTTCAAATGTTCAAAGAAAGCAATCATCCTCTCCTCCTAGTCTCTTTTCCAACTTAAGCATACTCAACTCCTTCAAATGGTCCTCATATTTCATGAACTCAAGGCCTTTCCCCATCTTGATTATTCTCCTATAGATGCTCTTCAGCTTACCAATGTCCTTCTTAAACCATGAGTCTAGTATTGAACACAATGTATCAGATAAGGTCTGAAGAGGGCACAGTACAGTGCCACTCTCACATTTCTGTTGCAAGAAGCTATGCTTCTGTTAATGTGAGCCAATGTTGTATCAGTTTTTTGGCTATCATATTGTTCTGCTAAATAACATTAAGTTTGTAGCACACCAAAATACCCAGAGAGATTGTAGAAAAAGTATTGTCTGAGCTAGCCTTCATCTACAATGATTGGACTTGGAGTCAGGAAGAGGTGAGTTTGAATTCTGCCTCAGACATTTCCTAGCTGTGTGACCCTAAGCAAATCATTCCACTTCTTCTTGTTTCAGTTTCCTCATCTATAAAGTGGGGATAATCTACCTCCCAGGGTTAATGTGAGGATAAAATGAGATATTTTCAAGTGTTTTGTAAACCTTAGAGCACTCTATAAATGTTAATAATTACTTTGCTTCTTCTATGTCAGCCTCATGAAGTTGATTTTTAATACTTTATGTTTATGTCCATTGGATTTCATTTTTTAAGAAAAGGTTCCACTGTAGTAACCTATTGCAATCTTTTTGGTGTCCAACTCTATCAATCGGTATATTGGATCTACCAATCAATTTCATACCATCTGCAAATTTGATAGATATACTATCTATGATATTATTCAAGTCAACAATAAAAATGTTATAAAGTACAAGGCCTAGCCCAGATCTCTGGAGTACTGCAGTAGGGCCCTCTTGCCAATTGACACTGAGTCATTTACAAATATTCTCTGAGTCTCGCCATCAAACTAGTTATAAATTCATCTTACTGTTTTATCATCTAACCTTATCTCTTCACATTCCCTACAAGAATTATATGAGATCTTCTACCAAAATTTTACTAAAACCTAGGCAAACTCTCCATCTTTTCCATAAGATAATACTGAACTAACTGAACTGACTAAAGTCAGAAGGACCTGAGTTAGAATACAGTCTCCAAAATTTGGTAGTAGTATGGTCATAGCAAGTCACTTAACCTGTCTCAGTCTTGATATATTCATCTGTAAAATAGAGACAAAACCTGTAGAACCTTATAGTGCCAACACAATATTCACAACACCAACAGCCACTGTAAATATGTTGGCATAGTGCTCAATTGCAAAATATAATAGATTCTCCATTTAGAAGATAGAAATAAAACATTTATTCAACACCAGAAAACCAGATCCCAAAACCAGTAAGCTGATTCCATCATAGTAGCAAAGAAATTAATAAGCTATAATGGCACAGAGAGCCATAGCATCCTTTAGCCTTCCCACAAACCAGCATTTACTCACAAGCCTGTCTCCCTGGATGTGTCCTCTCCTCCCTCCAGTCTCTAACTGCTCGGACTCCCAGCTTCCTCTGGGATTTGCTCCACCCTTCAGCAAACTCCTCATACCACAGGCTTCATGTGATTACATTCAACCTATTAGTGGACAGGGTATATCTTCAAAGGAGGGAAGTTCTTTAAATTCCCTTAGGCCGGAGAGATCTTCAAATTACCATTACCATTACAAACCTACCACATTGGAGCATTGTGAGGTTTAAATGAAACAACATATGTAAGTGTTTTACAAACTTTAAAACTCTATAAATGTCAGTTATTATTTTTCAGATGAAATCCTGTAAAGGTTTCACTCAGCCACATACCATTCATAGCACGAATATCTGCCCATCATGGAATATAAAAGAAAAATATAGCGCAGTAAAAAAAATAAATACAATAATATACAATGGTGAGTTGTTAGATTTTGACATTGAGGAAGAACTTATTTCCACTTTTGCATCTGGCATCTGTTAGCTATGTGATGCTAAACAAAATACTTCAGTAGCTTGAGCCTAAATTTCTTCATCTGTAAAATGGGAATGAGGCTATCATCAGCCTTAAAGGTTTGTTATGATGTCAAATGAGATATTAAATGCTAAATGTTTTTCAGATCTTAAAGCAGTATGCAAATTCTAGCTATTACAAATTAATTTATCTCCAGGTCAAGGAAACAAAAAATGCAGCTTGTCAGAGATTTACTAAAAGAGGAACATTACCAAAGGAAAAGTAAAGTTAGTTTTCCATATTTACTAAGCCTCTGCTACCTGCTAGAGACTCTGCATGATGCTGGAGAATACAAAGACAAAAATGAAACACTGTCTATCCTCAAAGATCTTGGATTCCAAAGGAGAAACAATATGGACACTTATAGGTACATGAAAAATATTTACATCATAGCTACAAGGTAATTTCAGAGGGAGAGGGAGTGACATCATAAGAAAGGTCTCAGATAGGAGGTGGAGCTTGAGCTAAGCATTGACAGAAAGACTAGTGATAGTTTGTTATTTCACTGGCTTTTTCCCCCCTGGCATTTATACTTTGAATATTGAGATTCCCTTCTTTTTACATCCTATTAAGGATTTGCTTCCATCTTGAAAGTAAAGCCTCTCTAAATTGGGTCCTCCATTTAATTTAGATATTCAGGTATACAGACAAGTTAATGGATATGTAGAGCATTGGGTTGGGTCGATGTTTTAAGAGTTCTACAAGAACAAATTTTCCTTAAGAAATGATGAAATGGACTGTTTCAGAGGAAACTAGGAAGAGCTCTGAACTGATACAGAGATAAATGAGTAGAAATAGGGGAACAACTTATGCAATGATAACATTATGGAGAAAAAAATAACTTTAAAGACTGTAGAACTTTAGTTGGAGCAATGATAAGCTATGAGTTCAGCAGAATTAAGGTGAAACATAACACCTCCTGACAAAGAAGAAATCAGCTTAAATTGTAAAAAGAGATACTCATTTTAAGACATGGCCATGTGAGAATTTATTTTCCTAGACTATACAGCTATATATTGAGGGCTTTGATCTGCTGTTTTATTTTGCTCAAAGAAGGAGGGATAGTAGGAGGGACAGATTTTTTTTTTATTTTTCGGAGAGGAAATTGGGGTTAAGTTACTTGCCGAAGGCCCCACATCTAGTAAGTGTTAAATTATCTGAGGTAGAATTTGAACTCAGGTCCTCCTGACTCCAGGGCAGGTGCTCTATTCACCTCACCACCTACCCACCCCCAGAGACAGATTTTTAAAAAAAAAGATAAGTACATGAAAATACCTAGTCTTGTCATTAAAGACATCACATCTTGAGAAACTACACGAAAAAACAAGTCTACTCAACATATTAATATTATCCATGTTAATATTAATTATGTTTTATAAAATATGTCATAATCTTATTGTAATTTAAAGTGTTTTATATTTTCACAAAATAGTTTTCGCTAAAAACAAAAGAAAATTTCCATAACACTCTAGGTTTTAGTAGAAAATATTTCGGATTTTAAATCCATCATTATATTATAGTAAGTTTTTAATATATGTTTGCTCAATTAAACTGAATTGAACTCCTCTTGGAAAAAAAAAGAAATTTTAAAAAGGCCAAGATTAGAAGTTACATTAGTCAGAGGACTAAATCTGCAGTACAAATGGAGTTTGTGGTTCCATGTAGGATGCGTGAAACAGCAAATCAAATTTTTTATTCATTTCACTTCTCTGAGAAGCAGGAAATTCATGGAGGATAGAAAAGGCCCCTCCAAATACAGTGAATATGTTGCCATCCTTGCTACATAGTGTCCTCACACTCCACTCTGCTCTCACCTGACTGGCTTCCCGCTTCTCTCAGAAGAGTAACAGACCAGAGTTAACATTCCATCCACCTGCTTTTTCCCCTAAAGGGATTAATTCTGTCAATGTTTTTTGTTGATACTGTTAATTTGCTATTTCACAGCATAAGGAGGAAAAGTTTAGACAGCCCTATTCCTAATAAAAAATATATTACTTGACCTGATAGACTTGCTTTTCATTTAAGACTTACAGAGTTCTTTCTCCTGTCTACAACATTGGGGGAAAAAATAACATCTCCATAAAAACACCAAAGGAAAATATTATTAGAAGTAATGTACATAATAAATAAATAATTTTAAGAAATTTTATGTAAAAGGGAAAGTTGGTGGCTAAGAAAGAAATTAGAGCTCAGATTTCTTATTTTGAGTTATGAGTTATGCTTGGTTCACAAAATCTCCAATTTGGCTCAACAGGAAAAGGAACATGTTCTTTTTTTATTGTCCCACTGTGACTAAAACCAGCATTATTTGGCAACAGTTCTCTGAACTCAATGTCACAACACCATTACTCTTAAACAAAGAGTACGGTCAAGGCCAAGATGCCTCAAGACTAGTATTTCTCTTGGTAGTTTGCAATTTTCACCTCTGATCCTCGCCAAAACCCAAAGTACAGACACAGATGAAAATCAATCTAAATAAAAACAACCTTAGAAATGGTTTGGGGTTCCATGTGAAAAATGAATGAGTGATGACTTGGACAGGATTTTATTTTATCTGAACTAGATCCTTGATCTGGGTGCTAGTAAAAGTTTTATTAGGAGTGAAAACACACAAGGCTCAGGTATCTAGAATTATGGCTTACACCACTGAGTGACAGGCAAGATCGATTTGGATAAAAATGCACCTTCAGAGCAAGTAGGGAATCATCTGCTTCACAAACGATCATAGAAGTGAATAAATAGGTAGATGCTTTGATTTGTCAAATCTTGCAGATGTCTAAGGTCTGATCACTTCCAATCTGTGTAACACCTTAATGTCAGGAGAAACTGTCTCCCTAGAAGGGCTCTGCACTGCTGTGGTTTTATGTGTCTGGACTCTTTTCTGATATGGACAGGATGGAGCACATAAAAGCATTTAATAATAGACATATTTTTGCCAAAGAACAAACCCTACTTCTGCCTCCACAGGATGTTGGTGCTCTCCACAGACCTTGGGTTGATTACCCTCTATGGGAAGTGGTGGTCAAGTCTAATTAACTAATTTACTTCTAACAAGTGTTTAATTAGGGCCCTTGCCCATATGCCCTTTTGAAGAGTCTTCACAATGAATGCACTTTTTAGATGACCTATTAATCTGGTTCTCTGACATAAGGTATTTGATTATGTATAAAAGAAACAACCAGATGCTCTCTTGACTAAGAGTTATTAATTTTACTCTTTTTAAAGCTTTGTAATGTGAGATATTCTGAAAAATAAAAACCTATGTGAGTAGACTGGCCCATAAATTGTTCATTGGTGTATTTCTTCATTTCTTTTCTTTAGATTTAGAACTCATCTAGCCCAAAATTTTCATCATATGGATGAGAAAACTAATGCCAAAAGTGAGGATGTATTTTTGTCCAATAATAGGTTAATAGGTAGCAAAGTCAGGATTTGAACCCAGGTTCTGTGACTCCAAATTCTACATAAAGTAGAATTGCCAATGAAATCAACATAGAATCAGTCATCCAATAGAATTTTCCAGTTCCATTTTCAACTCTTCCTGAGGAACTTAATATAAAAAAATGTGCTGTATGTGACAATGGGTAGTGTGATATGGTGAAAATGGCACTGCAGTTCTTGGGTTTAATCAGGAATACATGATTCGAAGTCTTATCTCAGACACATACTAGCTGTGTGACCCTAGGCAAGTCACCCAACATCTTTCAGCTACAGTTTCTTCAGCTGTAATTGAGAGAGCTGGACTTAATGGCTCCTAAGATCCCTTTAGTTCTAAATCAATGATCATATGATCCATTTCATTTATTTTAAATGTTAAACATTTAATAATAACAAATGTTTAAACATTTAAAAATGTTTAACATTCTTGTCTCCTTCCATCAAACTTACCATGTGAAGTGAAAAAGACTTACAAAACCTCAAGAATTAAAAAAAAATACTTTTCACATATTGAAATGCAGAATGATGTGTGTGGAGACTTCACATGTTTTTGTTAAAAATCCTAATCACAAGAAAAAAGGGGTCAAATGTGAAAGACGTGGAAGTAAAATTGAAAATAGTTGGCACTTAAATGGGAATGAGAAAGATTGAAGATTTAAGAATGATTCTGAATTTGTAAACCTGGATGACAGAAAAAAAGTGATATCCTTAGCAGACAGGGGCATTTAGAGAAGGAATGGCTTTGGAGGAAAATATCATACGTTCTGTTTTAGATTTGATAAGTTTAATGGGGAGCTAATTTGAAACACACAAAAGACAATTGGTAATGGAGGACTGGAGCTCGGGAATTGGTTATATAGATTTGGGGTCATCTGCATAGGAATGACAATTTAACCAATGATGATAAGGTCACCAAGATAAAGAAACTGGAGAGAAAGAAGAGGACCAGAAACTTAGGGGACATTCAGTGTAAGGGGTCATGCAAAGGATTCAACAAAGGAGAATGGAGAGTAGTCAAATACACAAGGGAAGGAACAGGAGAAAGCCTTATTAAAATAAACCTAGAGAGGATGTAGTATCTGGGAGAAAAAGTTTTAAAATGTCAAATGCTACAGCTTTTAATCAAGGACGATATGGACAGATTTTTTTTTAAAGTGTAAGATTTTAAAATGTCTTATCTGTTCATTAAATAAAGCAAATCCTGCAAGAAGAAATATTGCTAGAAAATTCTAGTTGCTTCATGCAATGATTTATGCTACATTTCATGCTGGCCTCCCTCTAATTAATCCAAATTAAATGTAATTAATCCAAATTACTGTACTGGAAAAATTAATCCAAATTACTGTTCTAGAAAGAAAAACCTGCTACTACAAAAAAATGAAAATAAAAATCTTAATCACAGAGTAAGACAACTTAAATTAGAGTGCATTCATTGTTTCTGAGTTGCACATAAGAATTTGGATTTTCACTTTTGATGTGAAGATTCCATGAATTTTGAGAGTTTAACCTGATGCTTCTGATTTAGAAAGATGTGCAAACATCCTTTACAGGTTTTATGTGATTTTGTTTAAGAAGCTAAGATATTGATGGCATGATGGTCTTCCTAGCTTGTGAACTATACAAAAATTGAATATTTTAGAGTAATTCAGATTCATCTAATCTTACATTCAGAAGGAACTTCTACCTGAAAAGTAAGTGGAATCCATTACCTCCTAAGATAATCCATCCCACTTGTGGATAGCCTAATCATTAGGAAGTTCTCCCAATATCTAACCAACATCTTCCTCTCTACCAACCAACCATTGCTGTCAATTTTCTCTGGGAATAAGCCGAACAAATCTAATCCTTCTTCTATGTGGCAGCCCTTCAAATACTTGAATTCTTATCACTTCAAAGTTTGCTAATAATTTTAAAATGCTATTCTTATCAGAAGGGTTATAGTGAATAGAGGGCTGGACCTGGAGTCAGGCCCTGAGTTCAAATATGGTCTCAAATACTTCCTTACTGTGTGACTCTGGGTAAGTCACTTGACTCTGTTTGTCTCAGTTTCCCCATCTATAAAGTGATCTGGAGAAGGAAATGGCAATCCACTCCCATATCTTTGCCAAGAAAACCCCAAGTAGCATCATGAAGATTCAGACAATACTAGAACAACTGAACAACAATAAATTCTTATCAGAAGTGGTCTCAATTTAGAGAAGAATAAAAATGTTATAGAAAAACAAAACACAATGTTGCTGATAATTAGTTCTATAGTCTTGGGCAAGTTATTAACACTTCTGATCGTCCACATTTTTATCAATTAAATAGGGCAGATTAAAGCAAATATTCTCTCAGTTCCCTATAAGCTATAAAATTGTGATCCATTCTATATTTCCAAAAACTGGGAAAATTAAGACATAGTAACTGAATCTTTAATTTAGTTAATCTATCCCTACTCCACTCCCCATCCTTAAGAGTTATAGCACTAGAGACATTGTGAAGTTAAACTTTGATTTTTATCCAGAGGTAGATTACTACTAACAAAGATCCTAAAATTTTGAAGTGCAGAAAAATTTGTGAAATTATACACTGATATTAAAAAGTGTCTACTACAACAGATCATTCAAATAATATCAAGGAATATTTAGTTGGTGCAGAGCAATGTTCTACATATTGAAAGGTGATGCAAAGTTTAACTAAAATATGGTCCCTGCCCTCCTGGAGTCTTTCCTTTAGTAAAAGAATAAAATTTATATGTAGATCAGTATAATATATCTGCTAAGTGCATCAGAGAGGCATATGTATTTTGTGATATCTGAAAGGTTAAGGATTGTTGCTATAAACAAAGGCTTCATAGAGAAGATAGCATATAAGTTAGATTTTAAAATAAATTAGGAATTTAACAAGCAAAGACAGGGAGTGAAACAGGAATAGGGTCCAGCATGACCAAATGCAGGAAAGCATAGAGTGGTTCTTAGGACAGAGAACAGTCAGTGTGGTGGTTATATAAAATATATGCTTATTGGTAATAGGAGGGAATCTGGGACAGGTAAAATTGTATCATATAGATTCATAGCTCTAGAAATCAAGAAGACTTCAGGACAGTTTTTATTCCAAATTTCTCATTTCACAGATGAGGGAAATGAGGTCCAAGAAGGCTTAGTGACTTGCCCAAGATCACATAGGCAGTAATACTCAGAGGTGTTTGAACACAGATCGTCTGACTCCAGAGCCAATGATCTTTCATGCCATCCTGATTCAATTATAGAGAGTTTTAATTCCAGGAAAAAGAGTATCAAATGAGGGTCTGATGTTCAGAAAAATATGTGGAGTTTATAGATAATATACTCTAGAGTCTATGCAGCAGTTATCAACCTGTGGATCATGACCCCTTTGGGGTTCAAATGACCCTTTCACAGGGGTCGCCTAAGACCAGCGGAAAACACATATTTCCAATGGTCTTAGGAACTGAGACATGGCTCTTCTATCCATCTCCAGGCAGATCCACCCACATGCAGATACTCCCACATACAAGTATTAAAGGGTCACGACATTAGGAAGGTTGAGAATCACTAGACTCTCTAGAGAAATACATGATCTTAATTAATTTCAATAATGTAAAAAGAAACCAAACAAACCAACAACAAAACTCGTATTATATTTAAATGCCTGATGATTTCTCAATTACACTTCAAAAAAAACATAAAACAGATAATCTAATATATTACTATTTTTCTCTTGAATGTATTATATATACACATGTTTTTACAGAGAGGGAAATGGAGAAGAGCACATTATCACTCTTTTTATCTCATTTCATCTTGCTCTAAAAACCTAGGGTAGACAAGAGGTAGAAACCTTAGAGCAAAGATTCTGGAGGGCTTTTGATTAATGAGGGATGAACATTCAGTGAGAAGCAGTGGACAATATTGGACTGAAATCTTGACTCAGAGACAGAAGATGGAGGTACAAGATCTACTTTAGACACACACTGACTGTAAGACTCAGGGCAAGACACTTCATGTCTCAGTGATTAAGTGAAATTTAATTTAGGGAACTCTCAACTGTAAATTACTATGACAGGCTAACTTGCATTCAAGATGGAGGCCTCTATGAGTGAAACCAGAGGTCTTGTTGTGGTCCTCTACGTTGGTGCCCAAAAGAATGATAAAGACTAGAGATATAATAGATAAATTGGTGTGCTTTTTAAAAAATTCTCATCAGAAACTCTCTATACTGATGAAATCAAAGGTCTGAATCAAATATATAACATCTCTTTGTACACACCAGCCTATAGGGACATTGAAGTGAGTATGGGAGTGGGGGAAAGAGGCTAGACCATCAATACATACATATATTTGTGTGTATATATCTACATATATGTAAGTATATGCACATATATCCACATATGTATGTATATATCAATGTGCATGTATGTACACACAAATATGTGTGTTTACATAAATATATATGTATGTGTGTGTGTGTGTGTGTATATATTTACCCCTATATATAGTTGCCCAAAGATTTAAAATATTTTAACAACAACCAATATAGTGAGTGAGCTTCATGTGAGTAACTGGAGATTTAATATAATAATCTCATGGGCAAATTTATAAATTATATAGCAACATATTCAAGCAGGAAAAAAATGCTCCTCCCTCATTAATCCACCTGGAAGTGGCTCACAATAAATTTCTAGGAGATAAAAGCATTTGGAGGAATATGTTGAGGCAAAGGTGATGAATAACAATAGTTTCTTATGATAAACAAAAATAGCTTTTCACTGGTGTTACCACTTATATGAACATTTAACCTTACTTGAAAAGACCCTGATAAGTATAGTCAAAGAGACTAGGGCCTCCTTACCCTGGATTAAAGCTTTGGAAGGAAGCTCTAGCTCCTTTTCTTCTATCTAACAAAGCAAGCCAAAATCTCTTTCCCCCCACCCCACCCCCCATAACACCAAACAAGCCAGGAATTTCCAGATCGTGTAACTAACAGTACAAATAATGAAAAATTTTCTCTGATATTCCCCAAATCTCAAAACTCCCTGAAATAAGAATTATCAAGAGGTAAAATAGAGTTGTCCCCCGAAGGCAAAACACGAAAAATTCCACTGAGGTAACAACCTGACTTCAAAAACAAAGAAAGCTAATTCCCAATTTCAAATGCACTCACTCAGCACCCCAAGTCACCCCCCAAATCCCTAGGTTTGTTCTTTAAGATACGCTAAGGGGGCTCCTAGGCAGCTCAGTGAATAGATCATTGACCCTGCAATCAGGAGGACCCAAGTTCAAATCCGGCCTCAGACACTTGACACGCTTACTATCCTTGTGACTTTGGGCAAGTCACTTAACCCGAATTGCCTTCCAAAAAGAAAAAAAAAGCCCCAAGAAAAAAGATTCACTAAGAAAGTTTCTTAATCCTCTTGTATCTGGAGGCCCACCTACACTCACTCTCACGCCACCATTATTTGGCAACAAGCAGAACTCAACTTTGACCATGATAAAGAGAGTCATTGGTTTAGAACAATGTCACACTGAACCAGTGCTGTACTAGAGAACTGAAGATCAGAACGAAATGGGGCAGGGTAACAATTTGGGAGTGGGAGGAGGTGCTGCAGCAGGCCTGAAAGAAACGTGACTGGCATCAAGCTAGTGCCAGTTCTGTCCTTCCAGAAACTACTTGGGGTTGGAAACCGAGGCCATTGGAAAGGGAATTTCCCAATGTGAGAAGTAGATGAGACAGTTTTGAATGACTATTCTGCATCCATTATACACTACTGAACGGAATGGTTTTTTTCCCAAAAAGGAAAGGAGCTCAAGATGAAACCCAAAATGTTCTGCAAACCTGAACCTAATTGTCAATTTAAAAAAAAGAATGACATTCTTTGAAAGAGAGACATTTAAAGATTCATTTTTCCCGATTGGTAGTATTTTTTTTTCCAATTACATGTAAAGATAGTTTTCTTTCTTTGTTTGTTTGTTTTCGAGGGGGAAGGCAGGGCAGTTGGGGTTAAGTGACTTGCCCAAGGTCACTCAGCTAATAAGTGTCAAGTATTTGAGATCAGATTTAAACTAAGACCCTCCTGACTTCAGGGCTGGTGCTCTATCCTTTGTGCAACCTACTTGCCCCAAGATAGTTTTCAATATTCATTTTTATAAGATTTTGAGCTCCAAATTTTTTACCCTTCTGTCTTCGCATGATAGCAAGAAATCTGATATAGGTTATATGTGTACAATCATGTTAAACTTATTTCCACACTACTCATTTTGAATCAGAACAAAAGGGGAAAACCACAAGAAACAAAAAACAGTGAAAATAATTTGCTTCAATCTACATTCAGGCTCCATAATTCTTTCTTGAGATATGGATACCATTTTCTGTTATGAATCTTTTGGAACTGTCTAGAATTCCATTGCTGAGAAGAAGGAAGTCTATCATAGTTGATAACTGCACAATGTTGATATTAGTGTGTGTGCAATGTTCTCCTGGTTCTGTTCACTTCACTCAGCATCATTTCACATAAGTCTTTCCAGTTTTTTTTCCTGAAATCCATCTGCCCATCATTTATTATGCTTGTTCAGCCATTCCCCAATTGATGGGCATTCCCAATTCTTTTCCACCACAAAAAGTATTTTATCAATATTTTTTATTTTGGATACTTTCCCCTTTTTTTTGGATACAGACTTAGTAGTGGTACTGTTGGATCAAAAGGTATGCAGTGTTACAGCCTTTTGGACATAGTTCTAATTTTCTCTCCAGAATGGTTAAATCAGTTCTCAACTCCACCAAAAATACATCAATATTCCAATTTTCCCACATCTTCCCATTATCACTTATCATTTTCCTTTTCTATCATATTAATCAATCTGATAGGGATGAGGTGGTACCTAAGAGTTGTTTTAATTTGCATTTTTCCAATTAATAGTGATTTAGAGCATTTTTTCATATGATTATAGATAGCTTAAATTATTCCATCTGTAAACTACCTGTTCATATCCTTTGATCATTTGTCAATTGGGGAATGACTTGTATTCTTATAAATTTGAGTCAGTTCTCTATGTATTTTAGAAATGATGGTTTTATCAGAAATACTTACTATAAAAACTGTTTCCCAGCTTTCTGATTTCCTTCTAATCTTAGCTGCATTGGTTTTGTTTGTACAATATCGTTTTAATTTAATGTAATCAAAATGATCTATTTTGCACTTCATAATGTTCTCCATGTTTGCTTGGTCATAAAGTTTTCCTTACTCTATAGATCTGACAGGTAAATCATTCCTTGCTCTATTAATTTGCTTATGATATCACTCTTTATGTCTAAAACATGTACCCATTTTGACCTTCTCTTGGTATATAGTAAAATGTTGGTCTATGCCTAATTTCTGCTGTACTATTTTCCAGTTTTCCCAGCAGTTTGTGCTTAATAGTGAATTCTTATCCAAGAAGGTGGAATCTTTGGGTCTATCAAAACATAGATAACTACATTTATTACTGTGTGTTGTGAACTTAAACTGTTCCACTGATCCACCACTCTTTTGCATAGCCAGTATGAAATAGTTTTGATGACTGATGCTTCATAATATAGTTTCAGATCTGGTACAGACCACCTTCCTTTGCTTTTATTCATTAATTTTCTTGATATTCTTGACCCTTGTATTCTTCCAGATGAATTTTGTTATTGTATTTCCAGCTCTAGAAAATAATTTTTGGTAGTTTGGTTGGTCTGGCCCTGAATAAGTAAATTAATTTATGTAGAATTGCTATTTTATATTAGTTCAGCCTACCCACGAGGAATTGATATGTTTCCAGTTGTTTGTATTTTACTTCATTTGTGTGAAAAGTGTCTTGTTATAGTGTTCATATAGTTTCTGGGTTTGTCTTGGAAGGTAAATTACCAAATGGTTTATATAGTCTACAGTTATTTAAAATGGAATTTCTCTTTCTATCTCTTGCTGCTGTGCTATGTTGTTAATATATAGTAATGTTGATTATTTATGTGGGTTTATTTTATATCCCGCAACTTTGTTAAAATTGTTAATTACTTCAAGTTGTTTTTCAGTTGATTCTCCAAGGAAAACTCCATTTATTTCCATGTTCTCCAGTGTTTTTAATAGGAATGGATATTGTATTTTGTCAAAACGTTTTTTCTGCATCTATTAAGATAATCATATAATTTCTGTTAGCTTTGTTATTGATATATTCACTTATGCTGATAGCTTTTCTAATACTGAACCAGTTCTGCATTCCTTGTAAAAGTTCTACTGGCCATAGTATATTGTTGTCATGATAAATAGCTGTAATCTCTTTGCTAATATTTTATTTAAATTTTTTGCATCAATATTCATTAGGGAAATTGGTCTGCAAGTTTTTTTTTCTGTTTTGGCTCTTCTTGGTTTAGGTATCAGCACCATATTAGAGTCATTCTACAATTATTTTTCCAAATAGTTTATACAGTATTGGATTTAACTGTTCTTTAAATGTTTGCTAGAATTCAGTTATAAATCCATCTGCCCTTGGAGATTTTTTTCTTAGGGAACTCAATGATTGCTTGTTCAATTTCTTTTTTTTTTTCTGAAATGGGGTTAAGTATTCCTCTTCTGTTAATCTAGGCAGTTTATATTTTTTCTAAATACTCATCCATTTCGCTTAGATTGTCAAATTTATTGGCATAAAGTTGGGCAAAATAGCTTCTAATTAGTGCTTCAATTTCTTCTTCATGGGTGGTGAATTTACCCTTTTCATTTTTGGTACTGGCAATTTGATTTTCTTCTTTTTAATCAAATTAACCAAAGGCTTATCTATTTTACTGTTGTTTTTTCATAAAACTAGCTCTTCATTTTATTTAATAGTTCAATAGTTTTCTCTCAGTTTTATTAATCTCTATTTTTATTTTCAGAATTTCTAATTTGGTGTTCAACTGGGGATTTTTCATTCGTACTTTTTCTGGCTTTTTCACTTGTATCTCCAATTCATTGATCTACTCTTTCTCAATTTTATCCATGTAAGCTTTTAGAGATATAAAATTTCTCCTAAGAACTTCTTTGGCTGCATCCCATAGATTTTGGTATACTATCTCACTATTGTCATTCTCTTTGATGAAATTCTTGTTTTTATGATTGGTTGTTTGAACCACTCACTCTTTGGAATTACATTATTTAGTTTCCAATTAACTTTTAGTCTACCTTTCCATGGCCCTTTCCTACATGTAATGTTTATTGCATCATGATCTGGAAAAATATGCATTTAATATTTCTGACTTTCTGTACTGGATTAGGAGAATTTTATGCCCTACTCCATGGTCAATTTTTGTGGAAATGTCATGTACCACTGAAAAATAGTTATATTCCTTTCTATTCCCATTCAATTTTCTCCAGAGGTCTATCATATCTAACTTTTCTAAAATTCCATTTGCCACCTTAACTTCTTTCTTGTTTATTCTGTGGCTAGATTTATGTAGTTTGAGAAAGGAAACTGAGTCTCTCCCCCCCCCCCCAGTATAGTTTTGTTGTCTCATTTTTCCTGTAACTCACTTAGCTTTTCCTCTAAGAATTTTGATACTATGCCACTTGGTTCAAATACTTTTAGCATTGATATTACTTCATTGTCTATGGTATCTTTCAGCAGGATGTAGTTTCTTATTTCTTCAAATTAGATCTATTTTTGCTTTTGCTTTGTCTGAGATCAAGATTGCTACCTTTGCTTTTTTTTTTTACTTTAGCTGAAGCATAATATGTTCTGCTCCAGCCTTGCATCTTTACTCTGTGTGTATCTACTTCAGATGTGTTTTCTATAAACAACATATTATAGGATTCTGGTTTTTAATACACTCTGATAACCACTTCCATTTTATGGAAGAGTTCATATTCACATTCACAGTTACAATTACTAAACAGCCTTTAACAGTTATCCAGATTTAGACAAATATATGAATAGAGCCAACTTCCTGGAAGCAGATACTTGTGATAACTTATTTTCTCAGGGCCAAAGTATGGTTCCTTAGGTTGGCAGTGACATGAATGCAAATATATTTTAAAATCTTTTTTTTCTATAAGTGACTATTCCACTGTTGTTTTGCTTCAATAAATCTTGTAATATATCAACGGAATTTGAAAGTGTGTTTCTGTTCTTGAAAATCTCAGACCAAACAGCCAGAAATTAAGTTATAAACATGCAGCATTAATATGAATTCTGCCCAACTAATATAAATAAGCCCTTATTTGGAAGGCTGTAGCATGCTATTGGAGAAGTAGCAATGGATTAGGCATGAGGTGCCCTGAGTTTGAATCTCAGCTCCAAAACTTTATCAATTATTTGTTAAGTCCTTTGATCTCTCTGGACTTCAGATTCCTCCTTTATTCAAGGTAGGCATTGAAGAAGATAGTCATTCAAACTCTTTCCATCTCTATAATATTAATAAGTTATAAGAGATTACTTGTCTTTGAAATATATGGGGGCATACTGTGTAGCTACTTGTAATTCTCAATAGTGTATGAAAATATCAGTCACCTAAAATGGGAGGGAAGAGAGGTAAAGAAGGGAAAAAGAGAGAGAGAAAAGGAGAAATAAAATGAGAAAGTAAGAAGAGAATGAAAGGAAAAGAGAGAATGAGGGAGACAGAAGGAAGAAGAAAGGAAGGAAAGAGAAGAAAAAGAAAGGAAGAAGAAGGAAGGAAGGAGAGAAGGAAGGAAGCTAGGAAGGAAGGAAAATGAAATAATGCTGCTAAAAGTTACAGTTATCAAAAAAATGAGGGAAAATCTCAGAAGTTACTCAGTTACATTGAATTCTTTGTAATATAGCTCTTTTAATGTCAGTTTGCTTGAAATACATATTTGGTTTATACCTAGCTGTGTAATTAAAAAATATTTTCTTTATGTACTACCCTGCATTTATTTGCACTAGAAAATGCCAACAACCTGAATTTAAAAGGCTTATGTAAAAGTCCCATATAGCTACTTAAATAAATAAAACTGGATATTGAGGCATACTCACTCCATCTGCTCCACTCTGACCTATCTCTCCAGATCACTTCCAGAAGGACTTCTTGCCTTCAAGTAAAAGTGGAGCTGAAGGAAGTGAGGAGGGAGATAGAAACAGAATGCATTTAGTCCCTCCTTGATTTCTCTCATATTATCCCCTTCAAAATTTTATCTAACCAAACCATCTGTCCATCTAATTAGCTGTGTTATCTTGGGCAAATTATATAACCTTTTTGTCACTCAGGTTTCCTTATTAATAGAATCTAGGCTGAATTAGAAGATCTTTAAGGTTTTACTCAATTCTGAATGTATAATCTTTTGTGTGCAAATCTTTGCCGACTTTCCACATAATAAAAGAACATGTAGCTTTTATTAAATGCTCTGTGCAATGTACATCAGATCTCTGTGCTTAGAAAGCACCTGGCACATAGTAGGGTCTTAATAAATGTTTATTGTGAGTGCCTGCTTAACTCTGAAACCATCAATGGATGGTAAGTCCAATAAGGTTAGCAAAGTTGTTCTTTTGCTTCATTATTCTTACATTGGATCAAAAAAACATTAGACTCCTTTATTCCACACTAGAGGGATCTAGGTAGTACAGCAAGATAGAATGCCAGGCCTGGAATCAGGAAGACTCTTCTTCATGAGTTCTAATCTGGCTTCAGATACTTACTAGCTGTGTGATCCTGGGCAAGTCACTTCACCCTGTTTATCTCAGTTTTCTCATAGGTGAAAATGAGCTGAGGGGCAGAGCCAAGATGGTGGCATAGAAGCGGCAAAGGTTTGCAGCTCCCACACAGCCAGCTTAAATACCCAGAAAACACAACTCTAAATAACTTTTAGGGCTCCAAAACTCACAAAAAAAACCT
>CM053594.1:104239114-104270585 GCA_028646575.1 Pseudocheirus occidentalis
TATAGGCTCATGTGTGTCTAATGGTAACCATCTCTAGGGTGGGAGTGGAAGAAAAAAATTACGAAAATAAATTTATAAAACAGCTTTATTATATATTTAAAATGAATAGCAAGCTGTATATAATAGATTAGCAGTTTTTTCTATTCTACTGTGTTATGGAAATACTTGTTTTATTTCTTAAGTTCATAGTAAAAGAAATAAAAATGTTTTAAAATGTTCTGTTGATCTATTATTATGCTATCAGAAAACATGCTCCAGGTTTACGTCTACTCTGAGAAAAAGAAAGCTTTTTGTTGAGTTAGAGAGCTTCACCACACCAGTTTGCTGATCTTCCAGTCCCTTTGTCTTTTCCTTCATTCAGGAGTACAATCCTTTCTTTGGATAATATCCCTTTGTTGTTTAATTTGACTCAACTTTCTGTTTCGAGAAAACAGGATGAAAATCAGGTCTTGATAAGGAAACATCACAATTCTTTTTGGGAAGGCTTTAACATCAGGGGAGAGGAGATGGCAGCTGCTGCTACTGAGTAGAGTTTATCTAGTGCTTGAATATTTGCAAATTGTCTTTGATAATTTGACGTTATGTTTGATCCTCAAGGTAGGTGCTATTGTTATTCCCATTTTACAAATGAAGAAAATGAGACAGAAAAATTATGTGACTTTTCCAGTCATACAGGAAGTAAGTAGTGGAGGCTGGATGTGAACCCAGATTTTCTTGACTCCAATTCCACCACGCTATCTATTCCACTAGCCATCTAGCTGCCTCTTGTAATGCTAACATCTCCCCTTTCCAACTCTAAGCAAAATGTAATGTCTTGGATAGTAGCACTGGGTGCTCTCTTTCTGTCTTTTTCCTTCCCTTCCTAAATAAAGGCAAGTATCCAACCCCTCTCCCAAGCCCACATTCCATTTAAGTTCTAATTTCCCTTCTTCACATGTTTCTTTTTCAGAGTTGAGTTGCTCATATGTGAAATGGGAAGGGGAATGCTTCAAACCTTTTCATGATAAAAATATTTTATGAAGGAAACTATGTTTATATAAATAAATCTAAGTTTCTATTCCCATCAGTTCTTATAGAACGTCTGTAAAATGCTTAAAATTATTCTAGCCATTTGGAATACTAGAAATAGAATGTAGATTGAACATAGGTCTTCCGGATTTTAGGCTCAAGGCTCTATCTGATGAGATACAGGCTCTGAGAATCCTGTTGATCTCTCCTTGAATCTTTCCACATGAGGCATTTGCCTAAGTCCACAAGCCTTTCATTGTTGCTCAGCCCAAATCTTTCTTACTAGCTTAGCCCTCCTTTGTCCAGAAATTTCCCACTCTTGATCCTCCCAAAATATCTATACCCAAATCTATTATACCCCTGACCTGGCCTAACCCACCATTGTCTGTTGTCTCCAGGTAGCCTCCAGCAACTTCCCACCTTTAATCACTCATTACTGTAGTCTGACCTCATCTGATTCCTCCTAAAGACCCTCCCCAAACATCTCCTCTAGACCACCCCTAGGTTCCTCCCACCACCTTTCTGTATATTAGACCCATCTTGGCTCCAAGAAGAAGGCCAGAGAATGATCTGGTAGTGTCAGATGGTTCTAGCCTGCTTGTCTAGTACAAGTGTCATAGATACTTAGGATCCTTGAGAGTCTACCCAATATGGTGAATCTTTAATAAACTTTGATTTTCTTTGGCTGAGAGAAGACTTGAGTCAAATTCATTTGTCAGGACCCCGCATGTTGGTATTTGGGGGTCTCGAGCACTCCTAACTCTACAGCTCAACATTTTATGTTTCCCTTCCCTCATCATATCCACTATACCATCTATCTGCCTCCTGGGTGAGATTCAAACAAATACTGGTTTTTCTTACTGCAAGAGTCATTTTAAGGCTCTGGTGAGGTAATAAATGCAAAATTATTTGTGAATCATAAAGCACTCTATATTATCAGCTACTACAACTGTGACTATGACTCTGACTCTGACTATGACTATGATGATGACTATGACAACAGTGATGACAGCCAGGAGGACAATGATGACTACTGTAAAGTGCTCTCTCAATGTCAGCTCTTACCACTACCACTACTGCCACTATCACCAATACTGATGGGGTAGAGGAACCCAGACTCCCCAAAGCCCTAAGATCCTATCTAAGTAGCCCAGACCCCCATAAGAACATTCTCTCCTTGGCGCAGGCACACCTGAGATGGCTTCTTCATAGGTTGGGGTTTTTTTTTCCTCCACCCCAAAACTGTCCTCTACTTATTGATAAAATTGGAATTCCCACCCCTGAAAATCTTGGCTAATTTTTACCTGTTCAATCTGCCTTCCCCCTTCTTCCCATCCAGAATATTCTTCCCTACTCATACTGTTTTCCTCCAGCTCATTCTAAACTTCAGAACTTTTTATGCTATTATTTCCACTCAGTTTCTCTAAATCTTCAACAGTGTCTGCTAAACTATTACAGTGGTACCTTGACATATGAGTGCACCAATTTATGAGATTTCTGAGATACAAGTTGTCACTCTGTCAATTTTTTGCTTTGAATTGAGAGCCAAAATTTGAGGTATGAGCTGCCTCTAGTTGGTGCAGCAAAGGCCACAACCCAAGGCCCACCTACCATGCCACGCCTCACTCGTTCAGTCCACATGTTTACCTCCCCAGTGAAGAAAATTAAGTTAAAAGATATTGTGGCAATTAAGTTCAGGGATAAAGTGTAGCATTAAGAGTGTAGTGAGTAAGTGAAATAAAGTGTCCAAAAAAACACGAAACAAAACTCCTCTAACCTCCTCCATCTATCTCCTCCCTCTACCTCTGCCTCTATCTTCTGATAGCTCAAGTCGTCTGATATCCAAGGTAAATATACACTTTATAAAATCAGTTTATTTCTTTACATTCTCTTTTATTATGTTTTTATACAATACTTGTTATTTATAAATACTTTTTCTTATTTATAAACTCATAACAAAAAATACTGGGGTGGCATTTTGGGGGCTGGAACAGATTAATGGCATTTCAATTAATTTCAGGGGGGAAAATTGATTTGATATACAAGCAAATTAAGTTATGAGCTCAGTAACTGAAGGAACTAAACTCATAAGTCAAGGTACCACTGTACTTCTGTAAACTTGATTGAGACAGGGTGTGTGTGTGTGTGTGTGTGTGTGTGTGTGTGTGTGTGTGTGTGTGTGTGTGTGTGTGTGTGTGTGTGAAGGAGAGAGAGATCCAGGACAAGTCATTTAACATCTTTCTCCTTCTGCTCATCAGTAAAATAAGGATAATGATATCTTCCTTGCAGGTTTGTTGTAAAGATAAAATGAGATATTTGTAAATCTTATGGGATTGTAGAAATGCTAGCCATTGTTACTGTTGGTAATAAGATAATAATAGTAATGACATCAAGTCCTCTTCCAGCTTTAACACTCTATATTCCTATGATGCTAATTTCCATATCTCCCATTGATGTGGTTAGGGTTAGGGTTGCTCGAGACCCCAAAATACCAACTGCCAGGTCCTGCCAAATGAATTTGACTCAAGCGTTCTCTCAGCCAAAGAAAAGCAAAGTTTATTAAAAGTTCATTAAGAGTTTGCCATATTGGGTAGACAAGAGCCTAGGTATCTGTGATGCTTGCATTGGGCAAGGAGACCAGAGGAAATCTGTCACAGAATAAATCTGTGCTAGGTCATTCTATGGTGCTCTCATAGACTGGGGGGTGGGGTGGGGAGGAGGAGAAGGGATCTTATATACAGAAAGATTGTGGGAGGAATCTAGGGGTGCTTTGGAGGAGGAGTTTGGGGAAGGTCTTTGGGAGGAGTTAATGAGGTCAATGAGGGATTAAGGGTGGGAAGTTGTTGGAGGCTACCTGGAGCCAATGGACAATGGTGGGCCAGATCAGCCCTAGGGTGGATTGATATTCTGATAGACTCAAGGATGGGAAGTAGATGGATAATGGAGGGGTAGGCTAGTAACAAAGGTCTGGGCAGAGCCACAATGAAAAGCTTATGGCCTCTGCAAATACCTCATCAAGTGGGAAGATTCAGTCAGAGTTCAAGGGGTTTCCCAGACCCTCAGAACAGCTCAAGGGGGTTCCCAGAGCCTTCACCTCATCATTCCCCACTCAAACAAATGGTGCCCAAATCCCTTTGGGGTAAAGGTGAAGGTCTCAGCTTCTCAAAGTGCTTCCTGCTGGCAAGGGGTGTAGAGCTGTCCTTGCATCTCTGGGTCTTGTTCAAGGGGGTCAGACTTCCCATTCAAGGGGTCAGACTCCAGAACATTGATGATGCCAGATCCAGTGGGCTGAAGAACTTGGATTCGGTCAGAGATTTGCATAACCTTAGTGGCCATACAGAGGCTGATGGCTTGAACCCTGGAGGAGACAAACCTGGCAAGAAAGTTAAACAAATGAAGACCAAAAAGGCACCAAAAAAAAAGTAGAGAAAGGACAATTTCCCTGGTACAAAAGATAATTTTCCTGATTGGAATTAAAGATGACTATGGCAAGGCCAAAAGGAAAAGGGCAGGTATAATTTCACCTCTTTTTATCCTTTTTGCTGGAGGGGACTGAGGCCTTTCTAAATAGTAGCTTGAGGTCCTCCAGTGGCTCACAGTTATATTCTGGAGTCTCTGGGTGGGAAGCAAGAGGTGGTACTAGTTTAATCCTAGAATTATGAGTCCAGCTGGAGAGACCTTCAAGTTTTACTGCTGTTGGAGTGGTGAGTATGACTCAGTAGGATCCCTTCCATTTGACATCTAACTGTTCTTTTTGGGTTTTCCATGACTTTGAGTAGACCCAATCTCCAGCTTGTACTGCAGCAGGACACATTGCCAAGAGGTTTTGGGAGATACTTATTCAGTCAGAGCATTCCTGACAGCTCCTAATTGAGTTGCAAATTGGGTAATTAAATGCTGTTCTGGGTCCACCAGGATGTCAGAGGTTAGGAAGTTCAAATATGAGTTCACAGGGACTAAGCTTGATATTTTCCCAAGGTGTGCTTCAGACCCTGAGCAGCCCAATTGGGAGATTCTTAACCCCATCTTCTTGGGTTTCTATGTATTGCTTAGTAAGGACCCACTTAAGGGTATAATTCATTTTCTTTACTTAACCAGAGGATTCTGGATTCCATGCTGAGTGGAGGTGATAAGGGATTTTAAGTGTCTTTGCCACTGCTGGGTTATCTGTGAAATAAAAGCTAGGCCATTGTCACTCTGTAAGGAGCCAGACAAGCCAAAATGAAGTATAATTTCCTTTAACAGGAACTTTGATATCTCCTGAGCCTTTTCAGTTCTGTAAGGGGAAGCTTCTACCCAATTAGTAAAGATGTCAAAAAAAAAAAAACTCAAAAGAAATTTGAAACCCCTACATGGGGGCATATGTGTAAAAATCTATCTGCCAATCTTCACTTGGGTAGGTACGCCTCCTCTGAACAGGTTTTAAAAGGGGAGGAGGTTTGATTGCCCCTTTGGGATTCACCTGAGCACAGGTTGGGCAGGCCTGACAGCCTTGTCTGATGGTTTCTCCTAGATTACTGCCAATAAAAATGGGCTTTAACAGAGACTGGAAGGCATTCTTCCCCAGGTGTGTGGCCTAGTGTAAGCCAAAAAGAAGCTTCCACTGATTCCTTTGGATAAGAAGTTGTTCTGAGGGTATCCTGGCTGTTCCACCCAGAGGACGAAAGAGAGTATGCCCTTTCTTTAGCAAGGGCCTGTTTCCATGGGCTGTACAAAGGTGTAAAGGAATCAGGGAGCTGGAGGAATAAAGGGGCCAGTATAGTCCACTGGTGGGCAGCATTCTTTGCTGTGGTGTCTGCCAGTTGATTTCCCACAGCCTGATCAGTTTTCCCTTTCTGGTGGCCTTTATAAAAGATAACAGCTTCCTCAGAGGACTTTTGAACATCTTGGAGGAGATGTGAACTCTCCTCTTCCTGTTTAATAGGGGAATTTTTTGCTGTCAGGTATCCTCTTCCTTTCTCTCCATGGGCATGTAGAACATGGAAAGCATATTTTGAGTCCATAAAAATATTTACTCATTTATTTTCCCCTAGCTCTAGGGCTCTGGTGAGTGCTATCAATTCTGTCTTCTGGGTAGAGGTCCCAGGGGGCAGGGGTTTGGCCTCTATAGTTTGGTAGAAACTGACCACTGAATATCCACTTTTCCTGACCCCTTGTTCAATAAAGCTTGAGTCATCTGTGTACCAGACTGCTTCAGGATTCTGGAGAGGAGCATCTTTCAAATAAGCTCAACTGGCATAAACGCAGACCAAGGTCTCCTCACAATCATGAACCAGGACATCTGAGTGGGCACTATCTGGGAGGAGGGTTGCCAGCTTAAGTGTGTGGCACACTTGAAGGGTTAGGTCAGGGGTATCTAAGAGCAAGGCTTGATATTTGTTGAGCCTGCCATTAACCAGCCACTGGTGGCCCTTCACTTCCAGGATGCTCTGAACTCGGTGGGGAGTCAGAACCAAGTGTAAGTTTAGAGGCTTCCTCAATTAGAATGGCTGCAGCAGCTACCACCATCACTCAGTAGCCTTCACTTTTTAAATTTCAAATGTATCACCCAATTCAGAACCTGATAGATGTTATATCTCAATGATCAGGACATTTTCTCTCCTTTATCAGTTAGATGGATAGATTGGATAAATAGATATAGATATAGATAGATAGATATTAGACATTACAAATATTCATTTCATACTTATATGCTAGGTACACTAGGTATACGTATAAAAGCAAACCAAACAGTACTCTGTCTCAAAGAGCTAACGTTTTAATGGGGGAAAATAGTAAAAAAGAGATCTAGGAAAAGGGAGAGGTCAAGAAGAAAGACACTTCCATAGGTCAAGGAATTCCCTGCTAGAAAAGGAAAAGCATTTACCTGTCAAAGCTGGGAGGTAACAGGAATGGAGTTTTATTTTTGTTGGGGTAGAAATGGTCAGAGTGAGGCCATCCCTCCCCTCCCCCCTAATTAGGGAACTTCAGAATATACATTGATGTTCTCTCAAATATCCTAACATCATAGTTTCTCAGTAGACTCAGTTCTTTTGATCTACTAATCCATTCTACCTCGGTTAAATTGGAGATGGTCATACTCTTGACCTTGCAATTACCTATAAGTGTTTCATCTTCATTACCCCCCAGATTCCTTTATCTGATTATAATATTGTATCATTCCACATTTCACTGTGCTTTAAAATACCTAATGCCATTCTTTATCCTCACCATAACCTCCATTCCCTCTACTCTTTAGTTCTTTATGAGGTCATTCCTCCCTACACTGACTACACTCTCCTCCTTTTCATATCTCAACCCTGGGAGATATATACGTATATGTATATTATACTATTCTCTACTTTTACATCCCTTGTCCCTTTGTTCTGTCACTGTTCACACCTTGCCAAAACCAGATCTTTTCTACCATTCATCTCCCTTGCTTCTCCTCATGCAGCTGTAGAAAATCAAACTATTTGCCAACTGGCACTACTCCGTATCTGTCATTCAGTCTCAGCTGAGACCTCATCACATCAAGGTAAACTCCTCCCTAATTGATTCATTAATCCATACTCTGCAACAGCTTTTTCAAAACCTCTTGTCTCACCTCAAGCTTCCAGAATATTTTTCTCTTAACTGAGGATCTCATCTCATACTTCAAAAAATAACTGAGGTCATTTGAGGGGAGCTCTCTTTCTCCCTTTATTTATACATCTCACAGCAATGAAAAATGACCCCCAACTCTCTCCTTCATTCCTCTTTTAGATAAAGAGGTGACCCTCCTTCTTGCTAAGGCCAAAACATTTACATTTAACCTCAATCTCATTCTCTCCTGGCTCCCCCAGATTGCTTCCATAATCATCCATTCTCTTTGTAATCTTGAATCTCTCTTTATCTAACTCCTTTGCTGCTGACTAAAAACAAATACACATTTCCCCAATCCTTTTAAAAAAAATCCTTAATTTAAAAAAATCCATTTACTAGCCATACCAGATCTAAAACTGTATTATAAAGCAGCAGTCATCAAAACTATTTGGTACTGACTGAGAAATAGGGTGGTGGATGAGTGGAACAGGTTAGGTACACAAGAAAAAGTTGTCAATAATTATAGTAATCTACTGTTTTATAAACCCAAATACTCCAGGTTCTGAGATAAGAACTCACTATTTGACAAAAACTGCTAGGAAAACTAGAAAATTATATGGCAGAAATTAGGCATAGAACAACATCTTACACCATATACCAAAATAAGGTCAAAACAAGTACATGATTTAGACATAAAGGGTGATAATATAAGCAAACGAGGAGAACAAGGAATAGTTTGCCTGTCAGATCTATGGAGAATGAAATAATTTCTAATCAAACAAGAGATAGATAAAATTATGAAATGCAAAATGGATAATTTTGATTACATTAAATTAAAAAGGTTTTGCACAAACAAAACCAAGTTTGGCCCTAGAAGAGAATCAGAAAGTGGGGAACAATTTTTGCAGATACTGTTTCTGAATAAAGACCTCATTTCTAAAATATATAGAGAACCAAGTCAAATTGGGGAATGCCTGAACAAGTTGTATATGATTGTGACAGAATACTATTGTTCTATAAAATATGATGAGCAGGATGCCCTCAGAAAGACTTGGAAAGACTTACACAAACTGATGCAAAGTGAATTGTGCAGAATGAGAACATTGTATATAGTAACAGAAATCCTTTATGATGATTAGCTGTGAATGACTTAGCTATTCTCAGCAATAAAATGATCCAACACAATCTGAAGGACTTACGATGGAAAACATCATCTATCTCCAGACAAAGAACTGAGAGAGTCTGAATGCAGCTTGGAGTATTCCTTTGATTCTCCTATGCACACTTTATGGTTGAGCTACACTGGCCTACTTTCTTTTCTCACACACAACAACCCACCTCCCATCTCTGTGTCTACACTGGCTGTTCCTCATGCCTGGCATGCTCTCTCACCCCAATTCTGCTTCAACTTTCTTGGCTTCCTTTAAAATCCAGTTCAAATGCTACCTTCTGCAGAAAGCCTTTCTTGGACTCCTCTGAGAGAGCCCTGTTTCCCTTTGAGATGACCCTTCTCCTACTCATTACACAGCTGGTTTGTGCCTTGTTTTTTTTTAGTGTAGCCCCCCAATTCAACTGTACACTCTTTTAGTGCAGGAGCTGTTCTTGTATTTCTTTGTACCCCCCAGAACTTAGAGCAGAGCCTGGCCCACAGTAAAAAGTATTTATTGAATGTGTGACTGATTGACCATGAGGCCTTGCTTTTTTATCTCAGTCTACACTGATTTCTCCTTTGTCTAATCATCTACATATTCATCAACTATTCTTCTCATTTTGGCCCTTAATCTTATATTTTTAGAATTTTGAGAGACAATCTTATTTCAGTGATGACAATGTAAGTTACTTGAGTTCAGGGACTATATCCTAAGCTCCTTTTGGGTTATCCTTACAGTTTTTAACACGGTGCCAGGGGCATCCACTGACTACATATAGCTACTTTTGTGAAATACCAAACATAGTACAATGCATATATCTTTATGATGGTATTCACTAATCTATATATTAAAATTATGGGTCTTAGATTCTGTTTTATTTAAATACTAATTATAGCTGTTATAATCTGCCATAACAGATTTATGTAATAATAAACATATATAGCACTTTAAGGTTTAAAAAGTCTCAGGAGAGCTTTGTATTATTATTTCTCTACCTTCTTTTTTCTGATATTGTTCTAGACCTATGTGGAACACGTCTAGCACAGGTACTCACTTAACTGAAGAAGCATGTTGACAGCTCCTCTATAAATTTTAGTTTTAGAAAAGTGCTTAGGACATATTGAAGATGAGAAAACAGGCCTAGATGGATTAGGTAATTTGCCCATGGTCATGCAACTAACATACATCTAATACACAATTTTCACCTATATCTTTTACCTCCCAAGTCCTGTACTCTTTCCCTTATGCTATGTTACCTTTTATGAAGCTAGTGTAAGCACATCCAGAAACAGGGCAAGGTGAGTGGGGTTTTGCTGGAGCAAAAGAATAAATAGACAAAAGTATAACCTTAGATTAGTCATTAGAAGCAACACTAGTTAATTTAAAAAAAAAGAAAAAATAACATCAAGGAGATTCATAGTGCCTCATTCATAATGAACAGAACTCAATTTACTGTAATTATATTAGGAGTGGTTATGGTTTTGGCATACTGGATTTAAAGAGCACTGAATTTAAAGGGCACTAGCATGGCTTTCAAAGAAATAAGAAGCCTTAGCTCCTAGTTAGCAGGAATAATTTATTAAAAAGAGGAACCTAAGGAGGCATGTAGGTGGCAGAGTGAATAGAGCACTGACCCTGGAGATGGGAGGACCTGAGTTCAAATCTGACCTTAGACACTTGATACACTTACTAGCTGTGTGACCTTGGGCAAATCACTCAACCCCTATTGCCTTGCCTTCCCTCCTCCAAAAAAAAGAAAAGAAAAATAGGAATCTACAAGTTATCAAGTTGGAGTGATTCTTGGCTACTGTGGCTTTCTTCTTCCCATCCTATGTATCAGCCTCATAAGAGTGTTTCAGTCTCTCTCTCTTCCTGTTAATAGGACGATGTTCCATGCTCTCCCCACCAACCTAAGACTTTGTGCCCTGTACCCTATTATTCCACTTGTGGTGCTTGTTCTGAGTGCAGAAATCTCTAACTGTAACTTTGAGTGTCAAATAAGAAAAGAAGGAATAAATATAAGCATAACCTTAGGGTAACCACTAAAAACAGCAAGAGAGGTTAATTTTAAAAAAAGGAAAAAGAAACACATTGAAGAGATTCATAGTGCCTCATTTATAACAGACGGAACTCAACTTGTTGTAATTATATTAGGAGTGGTTATGGTTTTGGCATTTATTTTATTATACTTTGAGATCATGTATATCATATAAGTCAGGGAACTTTTTCTTGCAATGATATTAATTTCAGTCCAAATTGAATTTATCAAAAGTAAACAATGCATATTATACTTTGACCACGGTTCAATTGAACATCTTCACTTTGTACTTAACATAGTATCTTTTTTAGAAACTCTTATAAATCCAACTGGCTTTCCTTTCCCTGTCCCCCACTCCTTTGATTCAACTGTGACTCTAAGTGACCCTCAGTCCTTTAATTTGGACTCCACTGACAGCTGACTCCAATTTTTGTCTGTTTATTGAAGTAAATTAAAAGAACACACTGTCTGTGTCTCAGTGGCTCTTTGTGGCCCAACACACTAGTCAGTACCTAAATCAAACCCCAGCTAGTTGTTGGGAGAGCTAATTCTTATATAAACATTGTTGCATTTGGAGGGGAGAGTGGGAGAGAAGTTCAGAGTGACCAATCAGAAATATACCACTTTTTAAAAAAGATATTTCAGGGATCAATTTATCCTTTGATTCAATTTACAAAATGAAGTGTTTACTGGACTCTCTACACAAGGGGCAGACTGTGGTTGGCTGGTCTCCGCTCCATGATGGTAGATTCTCAACATGCAGCATTCATTTTCTAATCACCAAGGGTGCCACTCTGTGGTTGATTTTTGTGCTGCCTCATGAAAGGCATTTTAAACCGGTTTCATTGTATATCGTATAGAGTCTCTGATTTCCTTCCACCAATGACTGACGTTGGAAGAAAAGGCTTTGAACAGAGTTTGATATGGCAATGGCCCTTAGTTTTAGACCAAAGAATGTTTTGGCAAAAATTATGCTTCAGCCTTGGAAAGGGATATTTGATTTTCAGTATAAAAATAGGCAGATTTACATGCACTGTTTCTAGGTATTATAAGCAATAGGTCAAAGCCAAGAGATATGATTTCACCATAATTGGAAAGATGCTTTTTGAAACAGCAATCTACTTCATTTTATAACTAGGAGAATCTCCAATTCCTTGCTCTGAGTGATGCCTTTTCCAAGGGAGTTTGTCACTTCCTGGGATTTAGGCTTAGGTCATTTACCAATGAATTTCATGTTGTCTTATGGATTTGTCATCTTCACTTTGTTGATTTTCAGCTGCTCAGTTTTATTATTTGGACTGTATGCTGCCCTATACTGACTCTTATCAGAGAGGAGTGTCATCTAGGGAACTGATTACAGGACTGACCTCAGAATCTCAGAATGCCAAAGCTGGAAGGAATTTCAGAAGCCATCTGCTTTTATGCAATTAATTATCAAGTGTTATCAATTCTACTCCAATGAAACATTTCTTTCATATCTCTTTCTTTCTTATTGTTGCAATAGTTTCCTGTCTCCTTGATTCTTATCTCTGACACATTTTCCACACAGCAATAGTTCAATACAGGGGCAGCCAGGTGGTGCAGTGAATAGAGCCCTACCCCTGAAGTCAGGAGGAGCTGAGTTCAAATCCCACCTCAGACACTTAACATTTAACTAGCTGTGTGACCTTGTGCAAGTCACTTAACCACAATTACCCTGCTTTACTGGGGTACTGTGTAATGGTAATGGAATTGGGAGATGCCCCTGAGCTGGCTTGGATTTTGGATTGAGTGTTAAAACCCAGAGCTTGTGAATCCCACTTGTGGGATGGACTTATTGATGTGAAGAGAAAGGGCTGAACTGGGAGGACCCGTGAATTGAGAGAAAGGCCCAAGCTGAGAAGAGGCTAGAAGGACTTTTGGTAGAGCAGTATCCAGTATCATGAAGCCTGAGTTGCTGAGAGAAAGACTGCTGAGAGCCCATTGGAGCTGTCCAGGACTTTTGAGAACTGCCACCTGGAGCTGCCAAGAACTGAGGAGGCTGTGATGCCAGTATTTTGTCTGTCTGTTTTGATGTTGTGTTGCCAGATGTACCTGATGGTGAAGGATAGTGCTGCTGTTGTAGAGGTCCTGGAACCTGGCTGTTGGTTCAGAAGCCCTGAAGGAAGATTTTCTTATGGTATCTTCACAGAAATCCTGGAAGAGGGCTTTGCTGATGTTTTCAGGGGTTCTGAGACTGTTCTACAGGCAGAGAGTGACTTGATGAGGACACTGGCTATGGCTTTGTTGAGCCTTGTCTCCCCAGGAACTGAGATTGCTAAGGGTTTGCCTCGAGTGAAGATGAAAGAAGGGCCTTTCCTTGGGTTTTCAATGCTGAGATGATATCTTAACCTTGTTATGGCTTAAGGGTGGATGGTATTTTGTGCTCTCCTGCTCCCTTTTGAGAAAATGCTTGGTGTTAATGGATGGTATTGTAATTACTTTGAGTCCAGGAGTGGGAAACCTTTGGCCTTTTTGTGCTCTGTGATTGACCAAATGACTGTACTTTGTTTATGACTGGAAACTGATCTCCATTTGAGAAGAGACTTTGATTGACTAAATAAATGTACTGTCCAGGGGTGGAGTAGCACCTGGATTGAATTGAGAACTTACTTGCTAAATGAATGAATTTTACTGTGTTTTGACTTTCTCTGTTCTGTGAATGTTTGCTGAATAAATGGGGTTTGCTATGCTGGTAATCTGAACCTTGGAAGTTGCCTTTGCTTGGCATTATATAAGGAGATCCATTTTGCCCTACTGGAAAGTCAGAGGGGTCATAGGGGAGGATACAGGAGGGAACAGATTGGAGGATGGGGTAAATACGGGATCGCTGTTTTGGGGGAAAAACAAAAACAAAAACAAAAACAAAAACAAACAAATTGCCCTGCCTTCCCCAGCCAAAAAGCCAAAAAGCCAAAAAAAGCCAAAAAAAAAAAAAGAATAGCTCAATCCATTGCTCAAATCTTCAGAAGTTGCTCATTAACTTTAGGATAAAAGAATAATTAGATAAGGCAATGCCTTTCATGATTTGATTCTAGTCTCCCTTTTCAGGCATATTTCCTGCCATTGTCCCACCAAAGTGGTCAATTTTCTGTTCTCCACATGTGATGTTTCCTCTCTATGTGCCTTTGTAAAAGCTGTTCTCCATACTTGTAATGTACTTCTCTTTACCTCCACCAATTAGAAATAATATCTTTCTACAAGCCTCACTTCAGGCATCAGTCACAGCCTCTGCAAAATCTTTCTTGATTCCCACTCCCTCAACAATTTTGTCTCCCTAACTTTTTTTACTTATCTGCACTCTTATAGAACATAAGCTCCTCGAAGACAGGGAGTGCTTCATTTTTGTCTTT
Organism: Pseudocheirus occidentalis; assembly: GCA_028646575.1. Classification (NCBI taxonomy): domain Eukaryota; kingdom Metazoa; phylum Chordata; class Mammalia; order Diprotodontia; family Pseudocheiridae; genus Pseudocheirus; species Pseudocheirus occidentalis. Next base: position 104,253,247 of record CM053594.1, read on the forward strand.
TGATACTGAACACCTAGAACATAATGAGTCTTTAATTAATGTATGTTGAATTAAATTAAATTTAGTCTCCTTGACAACATTCCCAGCAAATTGTCAGCAAGCCTTTGCTTAAAGACTTCTTTTGAGTTGGAGAAAGTCATATTTGTTCTCTTTGTTTTATAATGATTTTGAATAGATGAGAGAGTAGGTATACACTGAAGTAATTATTGATATTCTAGCCATCATTTTTTTAAATTAAGAAGGTTGCTTTTCCCCTAAAACATTGTATACCAGTCCCACAATACCCTCAGAATCATATCATATCACTTCCAGTATGGGCTTTATTGGTCCAATTCAACTTCTTGGTTCTTTGTAATATCATTTCTGCCTTCTCCATAAGTGCTATCAGGACTAAAATGCTAGGGTCCAAGTATTGTGGTTTCACTCTCCTTGATCGAGAAAACAATTTATTACAATCATTTTTCTCAACTTTTCCATCTTTCTTTCCACTTTCAGCTTTAAATGCCTTTGGAATGACTTCAATTAGTTAGATATATTGCCAAGATTTCTTCAAACTAGTTTTACTCTCTATTGCTTCTTTATGCTTTATGAGATGATACCACTCATACTCATTCATCATCTTGTTTCAGAAGATTTTGCAAACAAGTTTATATTCTAACCAGGTGTTGACTTTGGCAGTCATCTCTTTCTGTTTGGCAATTAAATCAGATGTTTGCTGACCAAGGTATTTTCTGGTTGTGTTTTCCTTTTTGGGGCAATTAATTTACATTGGTTAAAGTTATACATAAAATTATTAATGTTGAAATTTCTGTTGCCTTTTAACCCAAACCCACTTTACTTCTGAACTTCCCAATTATTGTCAAAAGTATCATTATCTCAGTCATGCACACAGTTGAGGTAGCATCTTTAACTCTTCATTCTTATGCTTCATATTTACTCAGGGATCAAGTCCTGTAATTTCTACAATCATATTATCTCTTGAATACACTCCCTTCTCTTTCCTGACATTATCACTATCCTGAAGTTGGTTCTCATTATTACCTATCTGGACTATTGTAATAGCCTTTTCAATCTTCTAAAACATTAACTCCCTCCCTCTGCCATGTACTCTGCAAACCAAGGACATTGCCCACTTTGCTGTTCCTTGCACACAATACTCTTATCTTCTGATTCCAGGTATTTTCACTGGATGTTCTCCATACCTAGAATTCTCTCCACCTTACCCTCTTTATCTCCACCTCCTAGCTTCCCTGGCTTCCTTCAAGTCTCAGCTAAAGTAAAAAAAACTTTTTTCAGTCCTCCATAATCTTAGTGCCTTCCTTCTGAGATTTGATTGTACATAATTGTGTATTGTCTTTCCCATTAGGCTGTGATTTCCTTGAGAACAGGGGTGAATTTTTCCTCTCTTTCTCTTTATCCCTGATGCTTTAGTACAGTGTCTGACACATTATAGTTACCTAATAAATACCACTTAATTTACTGACTGGTTGTGTGTAAAAGGGCTAGGGGTAGGAATGGAGTAAAGCAAGAGCTGGGTATTTCAGCTTTTTACCATCATCCGTTATCAACCTCCCAATTTACCTGGAGCAAAGATCCTACTCTTTGTTTATCCTCTTCTTGGCCTCACACTAGCTTTAAAATGATTCTTTTCTTTTTTGTTTTTTAATATTCTTTACATTGCAATACACACCACCAACCCCAAATTAGATAGGAGCAGCCCAAAGGGTGCCATCAAAGATATGCTATGTTTCACTTACTCAATCTCATTTTCATACATCTGTTACTATCCCCGAACTGCTTTCTTCTACTGAATACCCTATGTTCAATTGATGAAAATCACCTCTTCTCCTATGATTTTTTTGTCTATGCCTCCAAAATCCTTTGTAATCCTGTCTAGTTTTCTTCTGGCTTTATCATTTATTACTATAAGACTCATCAGAAGTGCAAGAGAGAGGGTAATTAGGAGGTTTAATAAGGCTCAGAAAGCTCTCAATTATATCCTGGATAGTGAATAAATCACAGGACTTGAAATCAACATGTGTATTCAAATCCTGCCACAGACTTTTACTAGCTATGTGACCATGGGTAAGTTACTCTATTAACATTTCTTTGGAAGGTGTGGTGGATAATTAATAATAACTTAGGGAACAATTTAAGCTATATGATTTATTAGCAAAACAGGCATAATAAATGGGTCAAGGGACTCCCAATCAGTCCAAAGACCCTGAATACACAGAGAAACATAATTTTACATACTAAAAGCAATTAATCAAATAAGACCAACTAATTAAAAGAAATTTACAGGGTACAAACCAGGATACAAAATTAGGCAATCTGATTTCTAATTGGAGGAGAGATAAGGGACTTTCCAAGTTGAATGAGGGAGAGCAAACAGATGCAATTCCCTGAAATCAGAAAAAGAGATGTCCCACTCCCTTCAAGAGTCTGAGATTCAATAAGAGGAAATGGGAATAATAACTGATTGGCCAGTACAGGAAGAGTTTTCAGATAAGATACATGGTTTGCTTGAGATGTAGACTTGTGAGAAACCTCCGTGCATCAATCTTTGTATTGGACCAGGTTTCTGGTCAGCATAATCTAGTCCTTAGTTAATAGTCTAAGTAGGAGGCAGAGGCGGGGCAGCTTCCCCATGATGCAGGGCTAGGTTGAAGCAGTACAATAAAATTTTCTCACAATTTTCATAATTGAATAAAGTTTTCTCACAGGATAGAAACTGGATTGAATAGAAAGGGAACTGAGCTAGATCCAAAATCAGGTCACAAGATGGAGTCATTGTGATTCAATTTCAAAAGGAAAGAAACAAGCATTTATTAAGGGTTTGCTATGTGCCTGGAAGTATGCAAAGCACTAGGCAATTATTACCTCATCTGATCCTCACAACAGCCTGGCAAAGTAGGTGTTATTACCCTCCTTTTATGGTTGAGGAAACTGAAGCTGACAGAAGTTAATGACCTGTCCAAGTTCACACAGCTAGGAAGTGTGTGAGACCAAATTCGAACTCAAATCTGTCTGACTCCAGGCTTAGAGTTCTATTCATTGTACCAATTAACTAGGTAACCTTATGCTTTGTATAGTCTTCTAGTCAATCCAAGAAATATTTAATAAGCACTTACTATGCAAAGGGTACTTTGGAAGTCACTAGAGATATTATATGAAGATGAAAAAAAATGAAGTCCAAATCTTGTAGGATGTGCAGTCTAATAATATGGATAAGCATGTGTATAAATAATTATAATATAGTCTCCCCCTTCCCCTGTAATACTTGTAACTGTACTGTCATGGGGATGGTGTGGGGAAGGATATTCCTTAGTCAATAAGTTTTACATTTCAGGGTAAAGGGAAACTTTAACAACTCTGTAGTATGATAGATAGTACACTAGATTTGAGTCGGGGATATTTTGGTTTAAATGCAATCAACAACGGTGTGCTTCGATTTCTTCATATGTAAAACAAAGCCATTTGGACTCCACGACCTCCAAAGTACTGTTGAGTTATGTAATCCTATGGTTATTTCCATTTCTTCACTTCTTTTCATTTTTTTCAGTCCATATCTATCTATCTATCTATCTATCTACATATATGTGTATATATATATATGTGTGTGTGTGTGTATGTATATGCATGTATGTGTGTGTATATTTGAAATACATTATTAGTCATTTATGCTTTCTTATATAGAGGCAAAAGTGTCACAGAGAGAAACCAAAAGGGCATCCATCTGCAGTGGACTGGGCTGGAGCGTGGTGGGCTGTGGAGAGCAGAACTGAGGATGAGAATGGCATAGCTGTGAAAATGCATGAGCAATAATAACACCTCCCTTTAGCATAGAGTTTCACAGTATGCTTTCACATATATAATTTCATTTGATCCTCTCAGCAATCCTCTGAGGCTATTTTTCATGTTTTAAGCAATAACATCTCCATCTCTTCATCCTTTCCTTTCAAAAGTGTCTGACAGACAGTGAGCACATCAATATAAATGATCCTGGTTCTTTTAAAAAGATGTCTTGCATTAGCATTCATTGCAAGCAAGAAGCCAGACATACGGAAATGTTGCTAGGAGGCTGGTAGTTGGCCAAGTGTAAGGATTCTAAAGGAGACTATTGCATTTATTTAACTACATTAAAAGAAAAAAAACCCCTTTCTACATTTACCTATCATGTAGTCTCTGGAGGACACAAAACCTTTCATCAACAAAATTAAGTACATTCTTGGTGATGATCAGACCTCTTAATAGACCCCAAGTTGACATGTTTTAGAATAGTGAGGGGGTGGGATAGGGAAGCTTTGGTATAGTAGAGCTAACACTGGATTCTCCATCAGAGGATCTGTGTTCTAGTTGGCCACATACCAATGACCAACTAGAGGAAAGTAACTTAACTACTGTAAGCCTCAGTTTCCTCTTTTGTAAAATGGGAGTAATGATATCTTTCTCCATCAAGGGTTTTTATGAGGATCAGATGAGATAGTGGATGTGAAAGCATTTTGAAAATTGTAATATTGAGGTGTTATTATTGTCCCTTGTTGTTGTTCATTCATTTTAGTTGTGTCTGACACTTTGGTAACCCATCTGGGATTTTCTTGACAAAGACACTTAGACTGCTTGCCATTTCATTCTCCAGTTCATTTTGCAGATGAGGAAACTAAGGCAAATAGAGTAAAATTACCTGCAGTTAGTAAATATCTGAGGCCTGATTTGAACTCAGGTCTTTCTGACTTCAGACATGGTACTCTATCCACTGTACCACATAGCTGTCCATCATTGTTACTTACTGCTGATCTTTTAATGGTGGCTGTTGGTTGTGGACACAAAGGAACATATAAGTTAAAAGATCAAGTCTTAGTGAGTGTTGGCATAAATGGCCCTTGGAGATGTGCAGAATAATAAGACAGTGATATATTCTTAAAATGGATAATTTACCTCTACATTTAAAATTTACAGTTTGCTTTTCAGCTAACTATCTTATATTGTGGGAGGGTTATCTGTAATTTATCTTACTTCCGTATTATAGAGGCAATGTGATATAGTGATTAGAGAGCTAGCTTTGAATTCAGGAAGACCTGGGTTCAAATCCTCCTACTGACGTATTGACTGTATGACTCTGGGAAAGTCACTTAATCTATCAGTAACCAAGGCATATTCATAATACTATAATTTGCAGAGAAGACATAGAGCTGAATTGGCAAAGGGCATTTCCTTATACAGCATTCCCTATTCCAATGCAATCTTGGATCTTCTCTCTCTTCTACTTGCCTCTCTCTGATCCTATATCAAACAAATTTCCTGTAATTTCTTTTGTTGAATACTATCTTTTTAATTTTCAAATACTTCATTTAATCACACGTAAAAACAATTTTAAACATTCATTTTTAAAAATTTTGAGTTCCAAGTTTTCTTACTCCCTCCTTCACATCCCCCCCTCAATGTAAAGGCAAGCAATTTAATATAGATTATACATGTGCTCTCATGCAAAATATATTTGCATATTAGTCATGTTGTGAAAGAAAACACAAGCAAAAAACAATCAAAAACAAGAAACATGAAGTTGTAAAAAGTATACTTTGATCTGTATTCACAGTCCATCAGTTCTTTCTTTGGAGGTGAATAGCATTTTTTGTCATCAGTCATTCAGAACTGTCTTGGATCACTGTATTACCGAGAATAGCGAAGTCATTTACAGTTGATCATTGTACAATATTGCAGTTACTGTGCAAAATGTTCTCCAGGTTCTGCTCACTTCACTTTGCATCAGTTCATGTAGGTCTTTTTAAGTATTTCAGAAAATATCCCTGTCATCAAGTCTTATAGCCCAATATTATTCCATTACAAACATATACAGTAAGTTGTTCAGCTATTCCCTCATTTATTGGCACCCCCTCAATTTCCAATTCTTTGCCATAACTAGAAAATCTGCTATAAATATTTTTGTACATATAGATAATTTTCCTATTTATTTATTTACTCATTCATCTATCCATTCATTTGTTTGCTTCTTAATTTACTTATTTATTTATCTCTTTGGAATACAGATCTAGTAGTGGTATTACTGGGCCAAAGGGATTGTACAGTTTTATAGCCCTCTGGGTATAGTTCAAAATTGTTCTGCAGAATTATTGGACCAGTTTACAATTCTACCAAGAGTACCTTAGTGTATCTCTTCCTCCCTTCCCCCCAACCCCCATACTCTCAAGTATTTGTAATTTCTGATAGGTGTGAGGTGGTACCTCAGAGTTGTAATCAAGAGTGATTTAGAGAATTTTTTCATATAACTATAGTCAGCTTTGATTTTTTTTGTCTGAAAACTTCCTGTTCATATTCTTTGACCATTTATTAATTGGAGAATAACTCATATTGACTCACTTTCTCTATGTATTTGAGAAATGAGGCCTTTATCAGGAAAAAATTGTGGTAAAGTTTCGCACCTGTTTTCTGTTTTCCTTCTAATCTTGGCTGCAGTGGTTTTGTTTGTGCAATTATTTTTTATTTGATGCTATCAAAATTTTCTATTTTATACCCCACAATGCTGTCCATCTCTAACTAGTCATAAATTCTTCCCTTATCATAGATATGACAAGTAGAATATTTTGTGCTTCCCTATTTATCACATCATCCTTTATGTTTAAACATTGAGTATTATCTACGTTGGGTAGAGGGACATGTTTTAGATCAAACAGAGGCTAAGTAAATATCCCTTCCTTACATCAATTGTGAAAATACAAGTAGGTAATATTTGAAATATCTAATTAACAATCAATTTCTTCTCTAAGAAAATTCACATGGAAGAACAAAAGCTTAAGGATATCAAGGTATTTATGAAAAAAAGGAGAGGAGGCTTGCATTTTTAGATATCAGATTATATATGTAGTAATTATATGATACTATTTGATAATAGTAATATACTATTTGATAATAGTAATTATCAAAATTCTCTGGTACTGATGAGGTGTAGGCTCTGGGACCCCCCTTGAGCTCCTTGAATCTTTGAGGTACAGGCTCTGGGAAAGTAAACCTTCCCAGGGAAGACATTTGCCTGAGGTCATGGGCCTTAAGTTGTGCCTCTGCCCAAGTCTTTAGCCCTCCTTTGTTCCAATAGTTTCCCACCCTTAATGTTCTGTTCCCACCCTTGAACTGGCCTGGCCCACCATTGTCTGTGGTCTCCATGTAGCCTTCAGCAACTTCCCACCCTTAACTACTCATCATGGAGTCTGACCTCATCTTGACTCCTGAAAACCCTCCCTACTGGAGTCTGATCTCATCTGACTCCTCCTGAAGACCCTCCCCAATCTCCTTCTCTGGACCACCTCCCACCTTTCTGTATATAGAACCCCATCTTCCCTCCATGTGTTGTGAGAGCACCATAGAATAGCTTAGCAGATAGACTGACTCCTTAAGAGTCTACCCCATATCTTTCAATAAACTTTACTTTTTCTTTGGCTGAGAAGACTTGAGCAGAATTCTGGTATGTGAATGTAGTCTTATTTATTGCAATATAATAAATGAAGAATATGAAGAATTTTTAAAATGAGACATAAAGTGATACTTAATGAAGCAATCAAAAACAAAGGCATGGTATAAATATTATTATAAACTTTTTAACGATAACAATAACAATGATAAATTCATGCTTTAAAGAGTAAAGAAGATAAAGGAAATCAGGAAAAAAGGATGATATGGGTTAGAATTAGATATTTACAATTAATATATTAATGTTAGAATTAGTATATTCATTTTTTAGAGGTTGAGTTAATGATTTGTAAATTATAGACAATCACGCTTTTTATAATCTGAGGATTTTTATTTGTGTGTCAGAATACATACTCTTCTTATTTTATTCTTATTCTCTTGTTCATATATTAAAAAATATTGTACTCATCAGAAATCTAAATAAATTTTGTTAAAAAAAAGAAAGGAGGGGACTGGAGTCAAAATGGCAGAGTAAAGCACAAACTTGGTGTGGGCTCAGCTTCAACCATCACCAATACCTGTAAAAAAATGACTCAAACAAATTTTAAAGCCACAGAACCCACAGAGAGACAGAAACAAATCTCCCATTGAAGGCAGCCTGGCAGGCCAACAGGAAAGGTCTATCACACTGAGCTGGGAGCTGAATCCAATCCCCAGGGAGTCAAGTCCAGTCCCCAGTGAGCCATGTTTCTGGCCCCAGAGTGGCCCTGACCAGCGCCCAGACTGCCAGAGCAGACGGTAGGAGAGTGAATCACCAGCATCTGTGGCAGCTTCCAGACTTCTCAACACATAAACAGCAAAGAGAAAATAAAATGTCAGTCAGGAAGTCTGTTGTAAAGGTGAAGGTACAGCACAATCTGGGCCCTGCCCCCAGCATGAAAAGTGGCAGATGCGCTGTGGTGCCAGGTGGCTGCTTTCAGAGCTCCTTTCCTGCAGATCTTAGGTGGACCAAGTGACCATGCAGCGAGTAATTGCTCTTGCTTTGACCTTCCTGGATCTGTATCACAGTTGTGGGTGGTGGTTCTGGGGTGTGTGGCCAGTGAGCCAGAACTTGTAGGGGCAGTAGAGAGGGTGCCCAACTAACAGCTCTGGCAACTGCAAAAACCCCAGCAATTCGGGACAAAGTTCTCTCCATTCTGGAAGCAGAGTTGTATGTGGCAAAGAGCTCAAAAGTTAAGTAATTGGCAAGATGAGGAAGCATAATCAGACCATACAATCCTTTTTGGGAGACAAAAAGGATCAAAGAATGGAACTAGAGGAGGACAATGAAGTCAGAACCCCTGCATCAAAAGCTTCCAAGAAAAATACAAACTGTTCACAGGCCATGGAGGAGCTCAAGAAAGATTTTGAAAATCAAGTAAGAGAAGTAGAGGAAAAACTGGAAAGAGAAATGAGAATGCTGCATGAAAATCATGAAAAGTGAGTCAACAGCCTGCTAAAGGAGAATCAAAAAATACTGAAGAAAACAACACCTTAAAAAGTAGACTAACTCAAATGAAATATCACATTGGAAAAACTACTGACCTGGAAAATAGATACAGGAGAGATAATTTAAAATTTTTGGACTACATGAAAGCCACGATCAAAAAAAGAACTTAGAAATCATCCTTCAAGAAATTCTCCAGGAAAATTGCCCTGATATTCTAGAAATAGAGAACAAAATAGAAATTGAGAGAATTCAACAATCACCTCTTGAAAAAGATTCCAAAAAGGAAGAAGAAGAAGAAGAAGAAGAAGAAGAAGAAGAAGAAGAAAAAGAAGAAGAAGAAGAAGAAGGTGGTAAACAGGAAAAAGAAATCATAAGGAACTTATTAAAGTTGAGCTATTTACATTCCTACATGGAAAAATGGTAATTGTAACTCATGAAACTTTTCTCATTATGAGGAGAGTTGAAGGGAATATATATGTATGTATGTATACAGACATATATATGTATGTATAGGAGGGTATATGTGTATATAAATATATATGTGAGTGTGTGCATATGTGTATACATGTATACATAGACAGAGGACACAGGATAGGTTGAATATGAAGGGATGATATCTTTAAAATACAACTAAGAGGTGAGAGAGGAATATATTGGGAGAGGGAGAAAGGGAGAGAGAGATTAAGGTAAATTATGTCATATAAAAGAGACAAGAGAAAACTGTTAAAATGGAGCAGGAAGATGAAAGGGAATGGGTCAACCTTACTCTCACTAAATTTGGCTTAAGGAAGGAATAACATCCACATTCAATTGGGTATCTTTCCCTCAGGAAAGCAGGGGGAAAGGGGATAAGAGAGGGGATGTGTGCGATAGAAGGGAGGGCAGACTGGGGGAGAGGGTAGTTAGAAGCAAACACTTTTGAAAAGGGACAAGGTCACAGTAGAAAATAGAATAAGTGGGGGGCAGGATAGGATGGAGGGAAACATAGTTTTCTTTCACAATATAACTACTATGGGAATGTTTTGTCTAACTACACATGTACAACCTGTGTTGAATTCCTTGTCTTCCCAGTGTGGGTGAGTGAAGAGGGAAGAAGGGAAAGACTCTGGAACTCAAAGTTTCAAAAACAAATATTTAAAAAAATGTTTTTTACATGCAACTGGGAAATAAGGTATACAGGCTCTGGGTTATAGAAATCCATCTTGCCCTACTAGAAAGTTGGGGGGGAGGATGGAGAAGGATATAAGAGAGAACAGATTGGGGGAAGGGGTATTCATTAGGCATGCTATTTTGGAGTGGGGGTTTGGGGAGAGATGGGGGAAAAATTTGTAACTCAAGATCTTGTGGAAATAAACGTTGAAAACTAAAAATAAATTTTTTAAAAAAGGAAAAAAATATAAAACTCCAAATAATAAAATTCATATATAAGTAGAATGATGATTTAGTGCTCAATTATATAGATGAGCAGGGCTTAGATAAACTTCCCTAGAATAGCAACATAATGGTGGAGTGGCTGTTGTTCAGTCATTCAGTCCTGTTTAACTCTCCATGACGCCAAGGACTCCAGGCCCTCCTATATTTCACTGTGTCCCAAAGTCTGTCTAACCTCATGTATATTGCTTCCATGACATTCTGCATCTCATCTTCTACCATCCCCTTTTGGTTTTGCCTTCAATCTTCCCCAGCATCAGGGTCTTTTTCAATGATGCCTATTTTCTCATTATGTGGCAAAAATATTTAAACTTTGGCTTCAGTATTTGACCTTCCACTGAATAGTCTCAATTAATTTCTTTAATTATTATTTACTTATTTGATCTTACTGTCCAAAGGATTCTCAAAACTCTTCTCCAGCACTACAACTTTTAAGCATCGGTTCTGTGGCACTCAACTTTCTGTTTAGTCCAACTCTTACAGTCACACATTACTACTGGAAAAACCATCACTCTAACTATATGGACCTTTGTTGTCAAGGTGATGTCTCTGCTTGCTTTTCTGCTCTACCCCTCTGCAGTGATCTTTGAGCCTAGGAATATAAAATCTGACACTGCTTTCATTTCTTCTTTTTCAATTTCTTCTCCATTAGCCAGGACAGACTAGTTGGCTGGGAATGACCAAGTATTTACTCTTAAGAAGCATGCTTAAACATGCTGACTTTCCAATGTACAGCAGTAAACATGTAATTACATGAAAGGCACATTTTATATGTTTTCAGTGTTCATTCATCTGTTTTGTGTTAAGCTCATACTATAGTAATGTCTATAGTTCATTATAGACTGAACTATATATACAATGAACTATAGTTCATTATAAATGTTCATTGTTTTACATATATACTAATCCTTACAGTTCAACTAGATTTGATATATATGCCTATCGGTAGGATTACTACTGCAACTAGCTCATTTTGCATTGTTAGTAAGCTGTGTTTGCTTCTTTTGTTTGCTGTATGCATATACATGTACTTTGGACATTTGTATGTGTTATATTTTTGTATACTTGGGCACGTCACTGTAGTATCCTCTGTATGCTCTGACATGGTGATGCTCTGTATAACGTCATGGCTACTACATGTACTGCTTTTTGTTTTCTTTCAGCTTCAGTGGTACCAAAGTTAGGAAAATCACCCTTGTAGTTTCAAAATGCTGATATGTGTGTATATACTGTATAGTTACAGGTTTTGAACTTGCCCAGGATGATTTTTGCAAGGTATTAAAAAGAGTTTCAAACCAGGGGAAGAATGGAACCCAATTCCTAAAGGCCATTGGCATGCAACTCTCTCTAATTAGTGGATTAATTAATTAATTAGTCAATTAATGCCATATGTCTACATGGAGTTCAAGGAAGAGTTAGAGAAAGGGAAGAGAAAAAAGATCCAGTCCATTTAGGGTCTTCTGGCTTCCAGGTTCAAAAGTGAAGATAGACAATGCCAATCTCACTTCAAGTTGATGAAAGGAGAGAAAAACTCTGGAAAGAAGCTGACATCAGGTTTCAGAAATCTTTCATTCCTATTCCTGGATCCAATGATGTCATTTGGTAAAGGATAGCAAATGTACTTTACACACATTTCTCACTCCATCTAGTCACGATTCTCTTTGGTAAATGATCAAAGTGAGTGAAATAGTATTGACTAAGGAGAGTGCTAGATCAAGTGTCAGGAGTTCTGAGTTCTATTTTGAGCCATTATTGACTTGGTAACCTTGAACAAGTTACTTGGCCAATGTTTATGTCAAATATCTTCCTGCACTGTGCCCCTCTCCCAACCCTGACTCCAGTCTTCCTAATAACAATCCATGTGACGGTTTCAGAGAAGAGCACACTCAGGAGTTAATATTTATGCAGTATGTTTCTATCCTTCGTGTTTGTTTGCTGTCTCAGCTCAGCAGGTAGTATCATTGTATAACCATTATCTAATGACAAGATTGGCATAAAGGGAAGACGGCTGATTCATGCAATGTAGACTAAAAACAAAGAGATGAAAGGAAAGCACTTCAGAGAGGTAGTCTTTGACTTTTTTTGATCCAATTCTAAGGCCAAGAAATCATTTTAGTTTAGAATTTTCTTAAAGACTTGAGGAATACCTTGAAGAAACTATGTGAACTAAAAGGGAAAAAAACAATTCTGTGAGTAGATGGTGAAATGTTATATAATGGCAGCCCAAAACATCTAACACGGTTTCTGGGTTGTGTTAAAAGAGTCCAAGTGTCAAGAATAGAAGAATGAAATAATATATTCTCTGTACTCAGCCCAGCCCTGCTCAGACAACATCCAGAGGATCAGGTTCAGTTCTAGGCCTCATATTTTAGGAAGAAGAGGGGTATAGTCAGGATGTTGAAGGAACGACAGACAGTGCCATGAAAGGGTAGGGATCTTTAACACAGAGAAAAACAACAACCACAAAAAAGGATTGCTGAGATATGAACAATGTTTTCAAATATTTGAAGGGTTGATAATGGCAGAGAGGATAGACTTATCCTACTTGGTCCCAAAGGATGAAACTAGGAGCGCTTGACGTAGCTGCTCAGTAATATATTTTGATGAGTAGAAATTGTAGAAAAACTTTCTAATGTCCCAAAGAGAACTCGTTAGCTTTTTCCCTCTCTCTGACTGTTGTTGGCACCACCACTATCTTTCTAGTCACTTGAGTTTATACTTTCCTGTCCTCTCTCCCAGGTCTAATTCAACAATTAATCAAAAACCTTTTATTAAATGCTTACAACAGTCCAGGCTCAGTGCTAAGCACCATGGGGGAGAAAAGGATAAAAACCTCTGAGTCTTGTTGATTCTGTATCCACAATATCATTTTTCTTCATCACTTCATCATTTCTCTCTCAGACTATGGCAATAGCCTCCTTATGGATCTCCTTGCCTTTGAGTTATTATGCTAGGCTGTTTGTCTGGAAAGTGTCAGCAGAAGAAAACAACCTGTTACTAATTAGTTAATTTTTCTGTACCAGAAATTCAGATAAAGCATTCCATTGTTCTTCATTTCATGGTTAGTATCTTTAGATACTAAAACGGACACAGAATATTTCCTCAGAGAACCTTATAAATAGAATAGACCATGAGTGGGCAACCTGAGGCCTCAAGGCTACCTGTGGCTTTCTGAGTCCTTGGGTTTGGCCTTTGGACTGAATCTAAACTTCAAAGAACAAATCACCTTAATGAAATAATAAAAAATAAAATAAAATAATAAAAATAAAATGATTTGTTCTGTAAAGCTTGGACTCAGTCAAAAGGCCACACCTAAGGACCTAGAAGGCTACACACGACCTCTATGAGAGACAAATATCAGTCTTAGATTTTTAAAATTGTTAAGCCTTTTATAGACCCTCAAAAAATAGTAATTAGCTTTTATGTGGCATTTTAAGGTTTACAAAGGGTTTTATGTATTTAATTTCATTTGATCCTTACAAGGCTGACAGAATGGTGCTATTTTTAATTCCCATTTTCTAGATGAGGTAAGGAGTTGAGAAATTAAGTGACTTGCCCTGGATCATACAACTGGTAGGGTCTAAGGCAAAATTTGAACTCAGGTCTTCCTGACTCCAAGTTCTATATACTCTTTCCATTAATTTATTGCTTTGATTTCAGGAGAAGATGATTCAAATATTTTGCTTAGTTTGGGATTCTGAGAAGGTAACTTTACAACCAATTCATTCAAGAAAACCATAAAATTAATGAGTCCAAAAGTAGTATGCATCATATTTTTGTAAGACTGTCTTTTGGTTTACATATTTATTTATTTGGTCTACATATTCTTATTGAAAAGAGAAGAAACTTTCAGTATCAATAGGAAAAAAAGAAATACATTGTACTTTGTTTTTAAAGTCAGATAAATTCTCCTATGCATAAAATGGTTTAGCTGGAGGCAGCATGTTTACCAGGGAAAGAACGCTTACTCTCCAGAGGATTTGAATTCAAATTCCTGCTCTGAAACTACTTGTCTAATTTTGGGCAAGTCATTTTAGGATAGACAAATGACAGCCTGAGGTTGAAACTCTGTTAATGAGGGGTTGATTAGGCTGGATGGCTCCAAGGTCTCATTCAATTTGATCTGGATCCCTAATTATGAAATAAGGAAGGCAGATGGATTAGTATTTATCAGGTGCATAAGAGATGATAAAATGATACCTCCGTTCATTTGGTATTTTCATTGCTTTTACAAAGAAGCAAAAACTGAGAAGAGATTTACATTTAGGTAGCAAAGGATACCCAATTGATAATGCAAATGAATGATGTAAACATTTCCCAGCACTCTCAAGCACTTTAGAAACAGTTATTTGCCTTCACACAATTGATTTGCTCATTAAAAATCAATCTAATCTATTTATGAGAATAGATCACCTAAGGCCCTGTCTCCTAGGCAACAGTTTGAACTAATGAACGAAATGAGGCAGCCAAGTCTGAGTTGTATCATAGTTGATAAACTGAATTTGATAAACTATAATAAAATTGTATTTCTTTAAAAAATATTCCGTGATTTGGACTTTTTACTGATTCAAACCAGGCTTCCCCCTCATCCAGTTAGAATTAATAAAGTTTCAGAATGGAGTCTGACTCCATTTTCCATCACATTCTGCCATCTAGTGTTCAACTATGTGAATAGCAGCCAAGAGTAGACACTAACTGGGGGGGGGTACTTTGATAAAAGACAGTGAAATTGCAACTGACAGAACTTTGGAGTTAAAATTTTGAATTAGGGGTGCAGATGTGCTATATTAAACCAAACAAGCACCAGATGTACTTTCTGGGTCATATTTAAAAATTTTTCACTTTGATTTCCTGTTTTATTTACCTTCTTTCTAATTTTACTTTTACCTGTAAAATGTAAACTGCAATCTGTTGCTTCCTCTCATCCCAGGCTGCTCTCATCTAAATCTTCTAGTTCCTAGTGGGTAGAGTATGGCTCAGTGGATAACGCGCTGTGTCTGGAGTCAGGAAGGAGTCTGGGAGTTCAAATCTGACCTCAGATGCTTACCAACTGTGTTATCCTGGGCAAGTAACTTAATCCTATTTGCCTCAGTTTCCTCATTTATGAAATGGGCTGGAGAAGGAAATAAACCACTCTAGTATCTTTGCTCCCAGCAAAAGCCCCCCCCCAAAAAAACCCAACAACTCCCTCAAAATGAAACAAACCCAAATGGGGTCACAAAGAGTTGGACACAACTGAAATGACTGACCAACAGGAAAAACAACACAAAACATGAGATCTAATCTAACTCTCATTTTGTGATTTCTCAAATGGACAGAGTCACTTTCACATAGAAACTTTTTTTTTTTTGCCATATTCCGTGTGGAGATATTTCATGGTATTCCTGTATAATGTCATTCCATCTGTGGGTAAATTTCTTTTTGATTCTATGATAAACTTTTTATTTTGTTTGCTTTTTGGAGGGCAATTGGAGTTAAGTGACTTGCCCAAAGTCACACAGCTAGTTTTTTGGTGTGTCAAGTGTCTGAGGCTGGATTTGAACTCAGGTCCTCCAGACTCCAGAGCAGGTGATCTATTCACTGCACCACCTAGATGCCCCCTATGATGAACTTTTAAAGTTTCATTAGTTACGTAGACAATTACTTAGGAATAATTGTTATTATTATTACTTATCCTAATGATCCAGCTTTATAGACACACCATAATAATAAAAGGTCATATTTATATAACTTAAAGAGTACAAAGATTTTTGCATATTTTATCTGAATTTGATCCTTGCAAAAACCCTTTGAGGTAGATCCTCTTGTTCTCATTTTACAGATATGGAAACTAAGGCTGTGTCATTTGCCCAGGGTCAGACAGCTAGCTGTTAAGTACTTAAACCAGGATATGAATTCAGTTTTTCCTCACTCCAGTTCTGTTGCCCTATGGAAGTATTTGCATGTGTCTAATTAAATCATGAGTGGAGATCTCATTCTAGCTGCTTATTATGTCCTTGGTGCTACTTGGATCCAAGCATCACGATATAGCCAGCTTCCTCACACACTTCGACTCCATTATGCCAGCTCAACAAGAGTCCTAGGGACTGTGAAGCCTTGTTATTCCTCATTTGCGTCTCTGAATACAATGTCTTCAGCTTCCATGAAAAGCTGGTGCAACAGAGACAATAATTTGCCTCATCTAGAACAGACTGAGCAGCAGCAATAGTGGTGAAGACCCTCCTGGGCCCTAATAAACCCTACAGTCATAATCTCTTTCTTAGTCCCACAGGGTTACTTGAGATCTAGTTTCAGATCCATCTCTGCCAAATGGATGTCCTTAGGCAAAGAACCCAAAGACTCCAATGGACCTTAGTTTCTTCCTCTGAAAAATGAGCTACCAGTAAGACAGTCATCAATAGCATTTATTAAATGTATATTATGTGCCAGATACTGTGTCTAAGATATAGGAAGCAAAAAGGAAGGTGGGAGCAGAAACTGTCCTATAACCTCTTGGAGCAAACATTGTAATGAGGGAATCAACAGGATAATTACTAGGTCTCTATAAGCTATATACAGAAGATATGGAAGGTAATATCAAAGGAGAAAGAACTAGGAGTGAAGGGACCAGGAAAGGCCTCCTGCAGAAGGTTGGCTTGAGCTGAATCTTGAAAAAAGCTGGAGAAGCTAAGACTTAGCTAACTCTTGTAACCCTTACAACAAATATGCATAGTTAAAATAACACTAGCTAACTTTTATATATCACTTACTACGTGCCAAGTCCTTGCTAAGTGCTTTTACGTTATTATCAAATTCCATTCTTTTTTTTATAATAAATTTTATTTGTTTTCTTGTTTACATCATTCATTTTCATGAGATTTTTGAATTACAAATTTTCTCCCCATCTTTCCCCTACTCCAACCCCAAAACAGTAATCCCACTGTAAAGCCCTTCCGCTGGTCTGCTCTATAACTTTCTGGTAGGGCAGGGAGGGTCTCCCTACCCCAGCCCCTGT
>CM053594.1:104271085-104273585 GCA_028646575.1 Pseudocheirus occidentalis
GAATGCCTTAAAAAGTTGAATTTCCCAGATGGAAAAAGAATCTCAAAAGCATTCTGAAGAGAATAATTCCTTCAGAATTAGAGTGGAGCAAGTGGAAGCTAATGACTTTATGAGAAACCAAGATACTATTAAACATTTACAAACAGTTATGAAAAAATAGAAAGCAATGTGAAATATCTCCTTGAAAAAGCCAACTTCTTGGTTAGCTCTCTGGTGTTGGGATTTGAGTAAATTTTTGGTGTTTGAGTAAATAGTTTGGTTCTGTCTTCCATGTGAGAGTCTGTTACATTTTGTGATTCACAACTACACCAGCATATTCATAGCTGCCATGGACTCTGTGAATATCACATTGGCATTATAAGCTTGCAGCTGTGGTGCAGATGGAATTTTCCTTACAGTTTCAAAACAGAAAAGAGTGCTTGTGGTCACTCACAGACTAAAGCACAGGCCAGGAGAGGAGCTCTCCTTTGATCACATCACTTTTGAAGAACAGAAAATTTACAGGTCCCTAGAAATATCTCTTAAAATAGCTGCATTAAACCCCTGAAGCTTGGGACAGTACACCCTCCACAGTAGAAGCAGAGTCCTACCTTAACAAAGAGTTAAAAAGTCAGGTAATTGACTGGACAAATGAGCAAAAAACAAAACACGTCATACTATAGAATCTTACTTTCGTGACAAAGATGATCAAAACGTACAACCAGAAGTGGACAACAAAATCAAAGTTCCTACATCAAAAGTGTCTGAGAAAAATATGAATTAGGGAGCAACTAGGTGGCCCAGTGAATAGAGCACTGGACCTGGAGTCAAGGAGGACCTGAGTTCAAATCCTTCCTCAGGAAATTATCACTTACAAGTTGTGTGACTTTGAGCAAGTCACTTAAACCCAATTGTCTTTTCCTCCCCCCTCAAAAACAAAAACAAAAATATGAATTGGTCACAGGCCATAGAAGAGCTCAAAAAAGATTTTGATAATCAAGTAAGAGAAGTAGAACAAAAATTAGGCAGGGAAATGAGAGTGACACAAGAAAATCATGAAAAATTAGTCAATATCTTGCTAAAGGGGACCCAAAAATATACACTGATGAAAATAACATCTTAAAAATAGACTAACCCAAATGTCAAGAGATCCAAAAAGCCAATGAGTAGAAGAATGCCTTAAAAAGCATAATTGGTCAATTGGAAAATGAGATACAAAAGCTCATTGAAGAAAATAATTCCTTAAAAATTAGAATGGAGCAAACGGAAGCTAATGACTCTATAAGAAATCAAGAAATTATAAGGCAAAACCAAAAGAATAAAAAAATAGAAGACAGTGGGAAATATCTCACTGAAAAAACAACTGACTTGGAAAATAGGTCTAGGAGAGATGATTTAAAAATTATTGGACTACCTGAAAGCCATGATCAAAAAAAGACCCTAGACATCATCTTTCAAAAAATCATCAAGGAGAAGTGCCCCAATATCCTAGAACCAGAGGGTAAAATAGAAGTTGAAAAAAATCCACTGATCCTTTCCTGAAAAAATGACCCAAAAAGAAAACTCACAGGAATACTGTAGCCAAATCCCAGAGTTCCCAGGTCAAGGAGAAAATATTGCAAATAGCCAGAAAGAAACAATTCAAGTACTGTGGGAAAAATCAGAATAACAGAAGATTTAGTAGCTTCTATACTAAGGGATCAAAGGGCTTGGAGATGACCTTCTGGAGGTCACAGGAGTTAGAATTAAAATCAAGAGTCACCTACCCAACAAAACTGAGCATAATCCATCAGGGGAAAAATGAATATCTAAAATAGAAGATTTTCAAGCATTCTTAATGAAAAGACCATAGCTGAATAGAAAATTTTACTTTCAAATACATGACTTGAGAAGTTTAAAAAGGTGAACAAAAAAGAGAAATTATAAGGGACTTCATAAGGATCTTATTAAACTGTTTATATTCCCACATATATATGCATACATATATGTGGATACACGTATATGTATACATGTATAGACATTCTATATATACACATACATGTGTGTGTGTTTGTATGTGTATCCAAATTAAGGAATTTGTATCGCCTGACTGCATATTTGTTACAAGAAATTTGTTTTAATTTATTGTTTTTCCCAGTGGACTGGGACTTGGGAAGGAATGAAAATAGATTTTTGTCAATTTAAAAAAATAGAGATATGGATGTGTGTATGTGGGCTCTACGGATGTTGCATAAAGTTTCAGGTGAACTACATTCTTAGTTTCATTTAACTTTTACTTAACAACTTATAAAATTAGCTTCTTTATTGCAAAGACCTCTCACAAGAGCGAGTAATTTACAAATGTTTGTAATGTAAAAACAAATGTAAAAGCAATAAAACATGTTTTTAAAAAGTAGAGATCTGTGACATAAATCAGGTCATGGAGTGCAGGCAGGAGATAGCGTGTTAGTTTTAGGGAATGCTTAGAAATCCGATTTGGTTAGAAAGCAAAATATGTAAAGAATAATTGTGTGAAATATAA
>CM053594.1:104276085-104313337 GCA_028646575.1 Pseudocheirus occidentalis
ATTGGTGGGTTTCTCTCTCTCCAATTTAAGGAGGAGGTTCGGGCCAACCATGTCTTCATTTCTCTCCAGCATGCATTCCTGACTTTCCACAGGACTTTCTTTATACTGGGTAGCTTCATCACCACCCCTACTCCTACCCTCGCCTCCTGATTTTCACCTCACTTTTATGTGTTGTCTTTCCCAGTGGAGAATGTAAGCTCTTTGAAGACAGAGATGAGCTCAGTATCATACCTTCCTTGTCCAAAATAAAAGCTTAATAAATGCTTCTTAACTTATTTTTGATTTGACTAACATCATGCAGACAGTATGTGTCAAAGGTGGAAATTGAACCCAAGTTTTCCTGGTTTTAGGGAATGTTTCTGATTATTTATAACATTCCTTTCAAATCTGTTCAGAAGAGAATGGGTTTTTGTTTTTGTTTTTGGAGTCTGTGTTGGTAGTGGATAGAACGCTAATCCTGGAATCAGGGAGATTAGCAGAGTGACTAAACCAGTCACTTCACCTCTTTCAGCCTCAATTTTGTTTTGCTTACAGAAAGAACATAATAATTATGTCAAATACTTTGCAAATCATAAAGCACTACTTAAATTTCATTTATTAGTGTCATTGAGATATTTTTGAAATGGAAACCAAGGCAAGTAGATACTTTCAGTTCTTTCACAAGTTATTGCCCAACTTTGATCAAATAACAGGTTTACTTGTATAAAATAGTTGTCCTCAGAGTTATCATAAGACTATTCTGTAAAATGTTAAAGAGGAATTGGCTAATTCAGGGGTGGGGAACCTGCAGCCTCAAGGCCACATGTGGTCCTCTAGGGACTCAAGGGTGGCCATTTGACTGAATTCAAACTTCACAGAACAAATCCCCTTAATAAAAGGATTTGTTCTGTAAAACTTGGACTCAGTCAAAAGGCTGCACTCAAGGACCTAAAAGGCTACATGTGGCCTCAAAGGCATAGGTTCCCCACCTCTGGGCTAATTGATTGATTAATTGTCTAAAAAGTGATTAGAATATGAAGTTGATAAGCTAATTATGATGCCAAATTCTGCACAAGATATTAAAATTTTAAAGTGTTCTTATAGTGTATACAGTTCTTTTCCAAAATGTGGTGGATGGACTTGGGATCAAAGTGGTAGATGGGCTTGGAATCAGAAAAATTTGTGTTCAAATCTGGTCTCATACTTACTAGCTTCGTGTCCTTGGGGACATCACCTATGTTTCTCAGGCAATTATACAGGACACACACAAGAAATTCCTCATGATGACAACATTGTAGATCCTTTAGGTACTCACACAGAAATTACAGCCTCTGTTAATTTAAATGTCAGGATAATAGCCAAAGAGCAAGCAAATGATAGCCTTTTTAAGGAAAAGAAAAGCATGGTTATATAAGCACAATATCCTCAATGAAGTTCAAAGGTCTTATAATTTTACTTTGAAAGAGACATTATTTCATTGGCCAGAATACTTCTTGTAGAGTTCAGCTAGTAATTCTTCCAAGTTTCATGAGGTACCATAGCTGAAAAATTCATTATTTTGTAGTAGCCAACCTTAGGGTGATGATCCTCACCCCACTTAACTAGTCTGGTCTTTGTACAGTGTGCCCAATACTTAAAGCATCTCCAGCTAGGGATCTCCTGGCACAGGCTCTCAGAATATAGTGTCATCTTCACCCAGTAATGAAGGATTTCTTGTAACAATATGTATAAGCAAGTAAAGCATATTTTCTCATTGGTTATGCTTGAATAATACATGTCTGATCTGCACCTCAAATCTCTCTACCACCTCTCTCAGGATATGGATATATTCATTGTTAGTCTTCTAGACTAACATCAATGATTACTGTATGTATTGTAGTTCTGAGAGCTTTCAAAATGGTTTGTTCTTAAAGTCTTGATATCACTTCCATAAATTGCTCTCATGTTTTTGCACATTTCATTCTCCATCCATTTACAAAATCTTCAAAATTATTTATTTTTCTTGTATTGTTGTTATAGTACCAATTATTCTTGTTTTGCCTCAGTTCATACTCCCTTGTCATATCTCTTTGAAATCATCCATTTGCTCATTTCTTAAGAGACAGAATGTTAGGCATGGAGAACAGTAAGGAGGGCACCTTAGATGGAGTGGACATATGTATGTAAAGGGGAATAATGTCAAAAATGGACTCATCATGTTGCCCTCCCAAATCCTCCCCTCTTCCTAACTTTCCTGTTATTATTGTCAAAGGTGCCATTATCTTCTTAGTCACCCAGGCTTGAGACCAAAGTGCTGTCCTTGACTCCTTGCTTTCTTTCACATAGACCCTTGCCCCCATTGATTGGACTGGATCCACTGACTGGATAACCAGTGTTCAAGTCGTGTTACTTCTACCTTCATAGCATCTCTCATTAAATGCCCTCTTTTCTCTGACACCAAATTGTTGCAAGATTGTCATCATATCTCACTTGGACTATTGAAGTAGCATGCTATTCAGTCTTCCTGTTTCAAATTCTCCATTCCAATCCATCCTCTATTTATCTGCCACTGTGATGTCCCTTAAGTGTGAGTCTGACCTTATCACAGCTGCCTTCCCCATTCAGTAAATATCAGTGTCTCTCTAGTGCCTACAGGATCAAATACAAAATCCTCTTTTATTTGTAAAGTCTACCATAACCTGACCTTTTCCAACCTTTCCAATATTCATATATATTACTTATATATTATTCTGCAATCTAGTGACTTATTCTGCAATCTAGTGACACTGGCCCATGTTCTGTTTCTCTCACAGGATACTCCATCTCCAAATTCCCAATGTTTTCACTGGCTATCCCTCATATCTGAAACACCTTCCTCATGTCTGACTTTTAGATTCCTTGGTCTTCTCCAAGTCTCAGCTAAGTCCTATCCTCTGCAAGAAGTCTTTCTTAATACTCTTTAATCCTAGTTGCTTCCCCTTTGTATAGTTGTATAATGAATGAAAAGCAGTCTGAAAACTAGAGACTCATGTTACACCCTCTGGAGAGGAGGTAGCCCAATGGAAACTTGATTTGGCAATCCATTTTAAATAAAAGCAGTATATCCTAGGTATAACTACCTAGCTATAAAATTATATCATACAAACAGTAAAGATAGATGAATGAATCAACTGGTAAACATTTATTAAAAACTTCCTATGTGCCACACTGAGCTGGGAAGGGCTGGGGATAGCAAAAGCAAAACAGGACTTGACCTCAAGGAGCTCATATTTTAATGGGAGTGGGTAGACAACATGCATATAAATAGGTGTAAACACTATACACAGTAAATGGAAAGTGATTACAGAGGTAAAGGCAAGAGCAATTAGAGTGGGCGTTCCAGCTGAATCTTAAAAAAAATTATTTATCTTATACATGTTTCTTATCCATCCCTCTTCTTCTCCCCACCTTCATTCAATAACAATTAGGACAACAACAAGACGCTATAAGTATAAGGAGACTGAAAAGATTCCCTCACTGGCCAGACCTGAAAATGTTCTTTTTAATTTCTTCATTTCCTTCCAGATGTGAGGGGCATGTTTCATCTTCAGTTTTCTGGACATATAGTTTGTAATTACATTGATCATAGTCCTGAAGCCTTTTGAAGTTGTTTCTAATCTGTAATATTTTTATTATTTTATAATTTTTCCCTAATTTTGCTTCCTTTGCCCTGCTTAATAAAGGCTTTCCTGATTTCCTCAGAAACTGTTAATTTTTGTAATATTTCTGGCATAATATTATTCCATTATGTTCACATATAATAATTTGTTTAGCTATTCCCCAATAGAAAGAATAATCTCTTAATTTTTGTTTTTGGAAATAAAATAAATATTTGTACATAGAGATCTTTTACTCTTTCTTTTATTTTGGAGGTATAGTCCTAGCAGTGATATAGCTGGGTCAAACAGTATATACAGTTTAGTAACTTTTGCAGTATAGCTCAAATTGCCTTCCAGAACAGCTGACCCAACCATAACTCCACCAACATCGCAATATTATATCAGCTTTCTCTTGTTTTTTTTTTCTTTTGAAATTTTATATTCGTTTTCAACTTAAATACAAAAAGACAAAATGTGCACAAAACAAAACAAAGAGAATTCAATTTGATATCATAAATCTTCACCTCATAGTTTAATTCATCTGAAAACTATGTAACAGATACTCACAGATCGTTTTCAAAGCTACCCTGCTTTATGGTTCCCTCTGAGATTTCTTCTGCTCTCTGCTGTGCACTTTTTTCTTTCCTCCCTCCATCCCTCCATATCCCACACTAGAGAAGGCCACCTTGAACACAGATGTGTGTGTGTGTGTGTGTGTATTTGTAACCATACTGTACATATTTCTATTTATTAGTTCTTTCTCTGGAGGTGAATAGCATCTTGCTTTATAGGTTCTTTGTAGTTGATTTGATTATTTATGATACTCAAAATAGTCATTCACAGTTCTTCAAACAATATTGCTATTACTGTATGCAAAGTTCTCTTGCTTCCACTCATTTTATTCAATATTTCATGCAAGTTTTTCCATGTTGTTGTTTTAATCAACTAGCTCTTTATTTCTTAGAGCATATTTTTTGGCATTTTCAACATTTCTCCTTTATCTTTTTTGTCATCTGTGCCAGTCTGATGAATGAAGTGGAACCTTAAATATGCTTGAATTTTCATTTCTCCAATCATCAATGATTTATAGCATTTTTCTTTTGTAGTGGCTGTTAATGCTTGTACCTGTTTCTTAGAAAAGTTCCTGTTCATATCCTTTGGTTACAATTGAGGAATGGCTGTTAGCTTTCAAAATTCCAATCAGTTTCTTTTATATCTTGACAAAAAGAGGCTTATCAGAGAAACTTGCCAGAAACATTTAGTCTCTTCACCCCCTTCTACCACAGTGACCTACTTCCCTTCTAATTTTAACTGCATTCAATTTTTGGTGCAAAAACTTTTTTTAAAAACTTGCAATCAAAACTATTTTATCTTCCATGAGTCTTTCTATTGCTTGTTTTACCATGAACTCTTCCACTATCAATAGATCTGAAAAATATTTTCTTCCTTGATCCTCTAATTTGCTTATGGTCCGACCTTTTTATGTAGGTCATGTATTCATTTGGAGCTTATCTTCTTATTTGAAATGAAATGTTGATCTAAACCTAATTTCTGTCAGTTTTCCAGTTTTCCCAGAAGTTTTTGTCAAATAGTGAGTATTTCTTCCAGTAACTGAGGAATTTGGGTTTTTTAAGGACTATTTGTTTACTTCTGTACGTTGCATTGCTAATCTGTTCCACTAACCAACTATTTATTTATTTTTTTCAACTTTCATCGAATCTTTTTTATGTTAACAACTTTGTAGTACATTTTGAAATCTGGCATTGATAGGTATACTTCCTTGCTACCTTTATCTTTTACCTGCCCATGAGATTCTTGATCTTGTGTTCTCCCATGTGAATTTAGTTATTATTTTTTCTAACTGCATAAAATAATCTTTTGGAAGTTTGGTATAGCCCTAAATAAGTAAATGTACATGGTATTATTGCTTTAATTATGTTGATTCTACTTATGAGCAATTAATGATTGTTTAATTATTCAAATCTTCCTTTATTTTTTGCAAAGCATGTTTTATGGTTGAATTCATTCCTTGCCATATCTTGGTAAATACTCTCCTAAATAATTTATATCTTTGGGCGGCTAGGTGGTGCAGTGAGTAGAGCACTGGCCCTGGAGGACCCGAGTTCAAATTTGTCCTCAGACACTTGACACACTTACTAGCTGTGTGACTTTGGGCAGGTCACTTGACCCCAATTGCCCTCCAAAAAGCAATATATATATGTAAAAAAATATATTTTATTCTTTAAATTTTGCTGACTTCATTTTTTCAGTTAATTTTTATTGACTCCAAGGTTTAATGAGCAAATTGTCGGCTAAAAATAATACTTTTATTTCTTTTTTGCTTATGCTTATTTCTTTGATTTCTCTTTCACATTTTATTGTTATGTCTCTAGCATTCCTAGTTTAGCCAGTAAGTCACCAAGCATTTATCCAGCACTTATTATATGCCAGGCACTATACTAAGCACTAAGCAGAAATATAATCCCTGCCCTAAAGGAGCATCCATTCTGATAAAATAAGCCAACAAATTAAAGGGAGATGAAAAGGGATAAAGGGACTAACCAACTGGGAGCATGGTAGAGAAAGCTCTGACTGGCATTGAGTGCATCTGAGAGAAATGAAGACATAGCTAACTTGAACTTCTCATTTAAAATGGAGGTTTGGGGAGGAACCAGCCAATCAGAGGGTAGAAAGGGAGAAAGTATTTTCAAGCGTGGGAAGTCAAAGGGTAGAGTCAACTGCCAGGGTGAAGAGGTCTCTGTGGCATGCTAGAGAAAATTCAGAGCTTCAGGTGAGCAGCCTGTAAAATGAGGGAGTCAGAATACAATTTCTGAGGATACCATGTTAAATAGTTAAGCAGTGATAACGGGGATCCTTATTTTATCTCTGATCTTCTTGGAAAAACTTCTAATTTTTCTTATATATATATATAATGTCGCTTTTGAATTTAGATAAATTTGTTGCTATGTTAAGGAAATATATTTTTTATTCCTATGCTTTTTTGGAGGTTTTTAATAGGAGAAAATTATTGGATTTTAAAAAATGTATTTTCATATCTAGAGATATAATTTTTGGTTTTATAATTTGTATTTTTCCTTGAATGACTATATTTATGGGTTTTCTTATATTGAATTGAACTTGTATTGCTGAGACAAACCCAATATTATCATATTGTATAATATTTCATTTATGTTTTTGTAGCCTACTTATTAATATTTTATTTAACATTTTTGCATCATTTAAGGATGTTGGTTTGTGGTTTTCTTTCTCTAATTTGTTTTTCCCTGGTTTATATATCAAGACCATACTTATATCGTAGGAAGAGATTAGAAAGGTGCCTTCTTTTCTTATCATTGGGTATATTTTGCATAACATTAGATTTATTCTTTGAAAGTTTGATAAAATTTACTTGTAAATGTATTTAGTCCAATAGGTCAGATCATCTGATCTGAACTCTTTGGGAGTTCGTTCATGGTTTGCTCAGTTTTTTTTTCTTATATTGGGTTATATAAATAACCTATTTTTTTTCTTTTGCTAGCCTAAATTACTCATCTACTTCCTCTAGTTTTCATTTTTTTTTTTTTGCTTTTTGGAGGGCAGTTGGGGTTAAGTGACTTGCCCAAGGTCATATGGCTAGTTTGTGTGTGAGGCTGGATTTGAACTCAGGTCCTCCTGACTCCAGGGCCGGTGCTCTATTCACTGCACCACCTAGCCACGCCGTTCAGTTTTCTTAGAATATATTTGGGCAAAATAGTTTTTTCAAACAATTTTCTTTATTTCATGTTTGATTTTGAACTCTTCTTTTTCATATTTGATACAAACAATTCGATTTTCTTCTCATTTAGAAAATCAGATTAGCTATTCAGATGTTTTTTAATTTTTAAAGGTCTGATTTTATTTAATTTTAAATTATTTAATATTAATTTTTATTTCATTTTTATCTATTTTTATTTTGTTTATAAATTCATTAATCTTTATGCTTTCAATTTTATTAATTTTTTTAATTTTTAGAGTTTCTGCTTTGTGCTCGTGATAAATTTTGACTTGTTGTTGTTCAAGAATTTTTTTTGGTTACAAACACAATTAATTGATTTGTTCACTCTTTTGTTAGTGAAAATGTTTGGAGAAATATATTTTTCCTAAGAACTACTTTTAGTTACATGCTATACGTTTTGTTATGTGGCTCATTAGTGTTATTTTCTTCCATGAAATTTTCTATGTATAGATGAATTCTGTTCTATAGATGAAATGTCCGTTTCTATAATTTGCATTTCAACTTAACAATTCTTTAGATTACATTATTTAATCTTCAATTACTTTTAAAATTTTTCTTTAAGGGATCTTTATTGAATATAATTTTTATTGAATTGGGATAAGTAAGTAAGGTTTGGTATTTCTGCTTTTCTACACTTTAGAGAGGGTCTTTATTTCCTCATACATTGGCAGTTATAGTCAAGGTGACATTTACAGGTGGTGGGTTTGGAAATTTCTTTCTGTTTCTATTTAGCAATCACCAAAGAACTCTCATCTCTAATTTTCCTAAAGTTTTATGCAGATACTTCTCTCTTGTTTATTTTGTTGTGTCATGCCCTCCTTTGGACTGTCTGACATGATACAAACCTGTCAAAGGAGGACATGATACCACAAAGGTTAAGAAACCCTGCCCTAAGGGTTCAAAGGATTCATTGGGCACTTTGATTAAATCTGCTCAAATAGTCTAAGAGGAATGGGAAGGTAAGGGGCACTCCTAGGTAACATATGGACCTCTTAGTCTGGTATTTTCTGAAATGTATCCACAAATCTGTTGTTTCACCTGTTACTAACTAGTGGTGGGAATTTCAAGGCACAGACAGGAGGAGGAGTAAGCAGTGCCTGGCTGTTTTGGGGAGTTAGGGGAGGAAAACATATGAGGCCTTGGAAGTCTCTTAAATCATAGCCTGTGGGTAGTCTTCCACTCAGTCTGGGAAAAGGACTTTATCTGGGAAGGAATTTAACATGAAAATGAAACAAAATGGCATATGGTTGACCACAACATGGAAATACTTCTTAGAAAAGGATAGCATGAAAAACTTGGAAAATGGATGTTTATATTTGTGACCTTTGTCCTAAAATTAATTTTTAGCTTAACATCTGGTTTACAGAAACTTTCTTCATTGGTTATAAAGGCAATTAGAAATGCATTTCCTGAGATAAAAGGCAAAAATAGAAACTAAGTAAAGTGAATACTTAACAAGGAAAAGGTCTACTTCCATATGTCAAACAGCTTGCCTAATAAAATAAGGGCTGAACTGGTTGTGTAATTACATGTTTTTCTTTGGTGTGGATGTGTGTCAGGCATTCTTACACATGTATAGGCTTTATGTGCTTAGCTTTCTTTTTTATTCCATTCTTAAAAAGTAATATATGATGGGAAATTGTAGTTCTCCTTAAAAGAGCATAGGAATTCATGCATTAATCATTTTTGCTCTGGTTTCCAGTTTCTTTTTACTGGTTCTTTCCCTCTTCCTCCAAAAATGCTTAACTCTCTCCTGACCGTTTACAAATTTCAATCATGCCCTCCCATCAACCAGTCATCTCCTATCTCTCCTTTCTTTCCACCACCAAAGTCCTAGAAAAAACTAACTTCAGACGTTTCTTGCTGATGTCAATTCTCTGTGTATTCATTCTTCAACTACTTGGTAATCTGCCTTCAGATTCTTCTTTAATGTGAGAGACAACAGAACATAGTGGATAGGGCACTAGGACTGGAGGCAGGAAAACTTGGGTTCACATACAGGACAAACACTAGCTGTGTGACATTGGAGAAATCCCTTAACTTCTGTGCCTCTGTTAACTCATCTGCAAAATAAAGGGTTTATATTAGACTGTCCCTGAGTTTCCTTCTAGCTTTAAAACTATACACTGATTATTCAAATATTCTATTAAACTGCTGTTGAGATAACATGATATGATAGACCGTTGGACAGGGACTCAATAGTTAGCTTCTAATCTCATCATGGACACTACTTATCTGTCCATGGACATGCCACTTAATTGCTCAGTCTTGGTTTCCTGTAAAATGGGGTTAATGATATTTCTATTACCTATATTACTGGTTGTTATGGAGATTATTACAGCCTTTGAAATCCCATACAAGTGTATATTATTGCTCATTTCTCAGTCTTCTTATTCCTTGACATTTCTGCAAACTTGCTGTTTGTCCTTCATTCTTGAAGAGGAACATGACACCAAAAAGGTAAATGCTATGGCATGCAAGTGAATTGCATAGAAGGAAAGGGGACGGAAGGGAAGGGAAGGGAAGGGAAGGGAAAGGAAGGGAAGGGAAGGGAAGGGAAGGGAAGAGAAGAGAAGGGAAGGGAAGGGAAGGGAAGGGAAGAGGATGGAAGGGAAGGGAAGGGAAGGGAAGGGGAAGGAGAAGCAAGGGGAAGGAAAAGAAAAGGAAAAAAGGGAAGGGAAGAGAAAGAAAAATGGAAGGAAAAGGAAAGAACTGTGTTGCCCAACTGGCCAGTTCCAGTTGGGTTCCCAGTAGGGCAGCTCCTACTCCTGCTTACAGAGGTTGTTGTTTGTCCTTCATTCTTGAAGTGGAATAGCACGTCTAGGAGGTAATGCTATGACATGCAATTGAATTCGATTTAAGTGAGGGAGGGCTGTCTGCAACCTTAAGTTTTGTTGAAAGCCTCTTTTTCTTTGGCACTACCTTATCCTGTGACTTCAGTGACGATGGTTTCTTTGTGTTTATGTCCTACCCAACAGCTCTGTCTTGGTCTCCTTTACTCATCCACCTTTCCCTAGCCCTCAGTTACAGAATCAATATGGTACAATGCAAGGAAGTCTGGATTTGGAGTCAAAGGATAAGAGTTTGAATTGTGAATCCACCACTTATGTCTGTATCAGAGGTTCCCACTTATTTGACCTACCATTACCATTAAAAAAATTTACTTAGTACCCCCCCTGAAATCTACTTTTTAACCCTTTAATATATTTTTAAAAATTTGCATCATTTCAAAAAATATATAAAATAATTTTAAAGAAGCGAAGCACCTTAAAATAATTAATTTGTTAGAAATTTGTTATTTTTTCCTGCATTGAAATTTTGATGACTCAATATTGCTTCATGTAACTGTATATTATTGTATTGTAAACAAGTCGTTACAAGCACATATTCCTGCCTATGTGTGCTGGACTACATGCTAACCTGCTCACTTACTTTGTCAGTAGATTTGACCACTGATTGTTTATAACTTGCATTTTGTGTGTTTATTTGGAAATAATGTAAGCACTATGACTTTATTTCTGTTATACAACAGATGAAATCTGTATGAATGGCTTTTCAGAATTGTCTTTTTTCTGTTCTTTGCTTATGCTTCCACCATCCCCTTATTTTTAATCATTGCCTTCCTATTGCAACTGAGGCTACGGACCCCCTCCCACATTGTTCCAGCATCCCCTCCCCCCGAGGTGGTATCACCCACTTTGGCAGCCTGTGGATCACATGATCTTGGACAAGTTACTGGAGTTCTCTGATTTTCCATAATCTGTTGGGCAATCCTCAATTTTAATCTTTCCAAGGTTATGGTATTCCATGACTTGTAGCTATTTGACACCATCAGCACCATCATCATCATCATCGTCACCATCACAATAAGTAACATTTATGAGTTTTGTTAGGCAGTTTACAAATTCATCTCATGTCATCTTCATGACAATCCTGGAAAGTCGGTATTATTTTTAGCTCCATTCTACAGGTAAGGTAACTGATTCAGAGCTCTGTTGAGTAACTAGCTAGTAACTTAATGTCTGAGGCTAGAAAGAACTCTTACTGATTCTAGTTCCTGACTTCAGAGATCTATCCACTGAACCATCTAGAGGCCTCTAAGGGTATTGTTAAAAAAATCCCTTTAGGGAAAAGTCTGGGTTCATCAAAGTCATTAAGAGAATATTAAATATTAGTCATCCAACTCCTCCTTGGTGTTTTGAGTAATAGTTATTCTATACTACAACTAATTTCTTCTATTGAGTATGAAAGAAAGAAAATTCTAGCCTTGGAGGGCAGGATATATGACATTCCCTCAATGAAAGTGTGTCTAGTTCATTTCTGTAATTCCTGTATTAATGACATTATAAGTATATTATAGATAAGGACTTGGAGCAAAAATAAAAAAAATACTGCCCACGTAAAATCGTCATGAAAGAAATTAGAGCCAATGAATATCAGTAAGAAGAAATTCAACATATATAAGCAGGTTATGTACAAATAATAAGGATAAATTAGTCTTACCCAGGACTTACGAGCAGCAATAATTCAGCAAATGTGGTTGAATAGGGTATTTATTAAGTACTTGCTGTATGTGAGCAACTACACTAAGCACTAAAGATGGAAATAAAAGCAAAGAAGACAGTCTTTTATTTCAAGGAGATTGCACTCTAATCGGGAAGGACGAGTGCAAAGGAGTGGCTGGAATAATGTGCTGGTAAGAGCATTGAGTCTTTGCCAAAAACAAAACTCACTCAAGTGGGCTTAGATGGAAACCTCCTTTGGAAAAATTATCTTAAAATAACCAGTGGCAAGAGCACCAGTGTATTCTTAAAATCAGCCAGTAGAGGGCAGCATGAGAATGACTAACCCCAAACACATTAAATGCAATCACTATTAATGAATTTTCTTTTTAAGTCATTGTGGAGAAATAAAATTCATCATCTTGCCATGTGTTGTCTCTGGGTGCTGCATTAATTACCCACCAACAATGTTTTATTTTTCATTGCAAAGTGAAATATTTTTGCAATTTTTTGCAATCAAAATACTTTTTGATTTTAAAGTATTCAATAGCTGAGAGCTAAGAACTCTGTCCAATTGACTCAACTTACACCAACGTCATTCAGCTGAGGTCCTGACAAAAAGGACTTTGTAGACATAGGCTGTCTTTGCCCCTAAATAAAAGGCAGAAATGGTGATTAGCGCAGGGTTACTGCTTCAGAACAAAACTTTAGAGGCATATCCTGAGAATGAAAAAGTATGAGGTCTAGGTGGTGAGGCTAGAGATAGAAAGGCTCCTCAGGCTCAGGTTTATATCTGCAAAGTCAAATGTGTAAACTGAGCCTCCTAGTTACCCAAGCTACCCAGCTATTCTGAAGAAAAACTGGTCTACTGACTACAATGAAGCTCTTTTTAGTACAGTTACTGGTGTGGGCAAGAGAAAAATTGGACACAAATGGACTGGCCACAGGCTTGCATCACCCCTTCATTGTGTGCTATCTAACCGCAGGAAGTGGTGAACCAGTTATCTGTCAGAACTCAGAACCTCAAAAAAGAGGCTCTCCCACTTCAGTTCTCAAATTGGGTGAAAGTTAAGAGGGCTCTTATTTGTTCAAAATCACTTTACAGGCTAGAAGAAACAGAGATAAATGTGTGATTCTTCAAAATGCTCACTCTGCCACACGGCCACACCAGTCTCTAAAGAGCCTGTCATTAGTCTCTCAAATTGCCTTTTGTTCTTGGTGCTTTTTTTTCATATAAACTCCTCTTGAGAATTCAATAATTATCTTGCCGAATAAACAAAAAACCCACAAAATTAGACTTATTTCATGCTTAGCAAAGTCTATCCTGTTCACACATGCTCTTTGTTTGTAAAAGGGTTTTGAAACATTCAAATAATGTTTTAAGAAAGCTTATGAGCTAGTCAGCACTCATTTAAAGAAAATTTCTATTGACAACGCATAGCTGGAGGTGTATGTGGGAGGGTATGTTCACATGTTTTGGGGGTAAAATAATCTTTTAGGATATTTCAGTTCTTTAGAATGTTTTCATTTAGAAACAAAAACTTAACCTAGCCAGTTTCTGGAGTTGAAATTATTTTTGCCTTATTAAAAAAAAAATTTAGGATGATTTACAGAATCCTACAATTGGAAGGAACTTCAAATGACACTAAAACTAACCTGAACTTGAACAAGAATTCTCTCTGCAATAGTCCTAATGAGTGATCATCCAGACTTTGAGGACTTTCGGTGATGGAGGACTTGCCTTCACTCCCAGGCAGCCCCTTTGATTTTTGGAAAGTTTGAATTGTTAGGAAGTTTCTCCTTATAGGAAACCTAAATCCCCTTCTTTGTAACTTCTACACCTTGGCCCCAATTCTGCCTTGGGGGACAAGCAGAACAAACCTATTTCTATTTCAATATGACAATATGGATTCCCATTTGGACTACTTGAAGGTGGTTAGAACATACCATTGAATCTTCTCTCTCCCAAGGTAAAGATCCTGAAGTTTATTAATTTGCTAATATTTATTTATATACCCCGAAACACCATGACTATTTAAAGTTGCCTCTTAATCAGTCTAATAAATGGATAATATTTTAACTGGAAAAAGTCAATACTTTATAGATACAAATAGGATTGTTATATGAGGATCAATATGGAAGAAACCAAATTTTTAATACTTGAACCTGCTCCCTGCCTTGTCTTTTCTAGTTCTGTCAAGAGGTTCCATTTTTTTTCCATGCTCAAAAACCTGGCATCATCTTTATCCTCTGTTTCTCTCTCTGTCTATTTTCACACATTAATCCCGTCATTTCTTCCAATGTAATATCTTTTCCTGTGTATCTTCCTTTATATTCTTATGACCCTTTTATCTTATGCCAGGGCCTGTGTCTACTAAAGCAAAAACAAAACCCCAAACCAAAAACAATCCCTTCTCTTAAGGACCTTTTATTTTTTAATACACACACATATTTACTTAGACATGTCCATGTGAGAGTATATATGGAATATGTATTTATATATATATGGAGAGAAAGAGAGAGATAAAGACAGAGACAAAGTTATTAAGAAATAGAGATGGAGAGAGAGTTAGAGAGAGAGAATATAAATGCATGGTATTTATACAGGGATGGCACTAGTAGTTTGGGGGTAGGGATGAAGAAAAGCAACATGGAAAAAGATGGAGCATGAGCTCCATTTTGAAAAGATTCTGTGGGGTGGAGGGAAAGGAGTATACTAATGGCATGAGGTGATAGTGCAAAGGCAGCGAGATGAGAGTGCCAAGTGTGAGTGACAGAAAGTCATTCTTGACCAAAAGAGTGTGGGAAGAGGCAGAATCTATGCTGTTGTTGGAAAAATGGCTTGGAACTAAGTTGTGAAGAATTTTCAAAGTCAAATAGAGGAGTATCAGTTTATCTTAGAGAGGAACCACTGGAGTTTTTTTGAAAATGGGAATGACTTGGGCAGATCTTCATTTAAAGAAAAACACTTTGGCAGATGTGTGGAGGGTAGAATTGGTGTGGGGAGAGACTTGTAACAGTGATAGTAAAGGGGCCATTGTCATACTCCAGGAGTGAAATTAATCTTCACTAAGGAAGTGGCTTTGTGAATTGGGAGAAGGGATTCAGGGGTAGGGGAACCTGTCACCTCAAGACTACATGTGGCCCCTTAGGTCCTCAAGTGCAGCTCTTTGACTAAATCCAAACTTCACAGAATAAATCCCATGTGAAGTTTGGATTCAGTCAAAGGCTTTTACTTGAGGATCTAGAGGGCCATATGTGGCCTCGAGACTGCAGGTTCCCCACCCCTGGATTATCATTACAATTCTCTCTAGTTTTTCTTTAATCTAGTCTAAATACACCTTTCCAGTCCAAGCTCCTGAGCCAGGAATACAAGGTGCCTTAACACATGGTTTCCCACGTATTGTTCCAATCTTATATCCCAATGCTCTCCTACAGAAACCCTCCATTTGAACCAAGGTATTTTTCTTATTTTCTAAGCACCATGGCGACTTTTGCTTCTGGACCTTTTATCACACCTTTTCCTCAGTCTAGAATACCTCTGTTGCTTCTCTCTATGAAGCCTTCTGCCCTTGATAATGATTTCTACTCTTGAATTACTGTGACTATTTTCTATATAACACTTAACTCATCATACAGTGTCAATAAACACATATAATTGTATATGCATACACACCTAAGCACATATGCAGACTAACAGATCTCTCCCCAACTAGATTGTAGTTTCCTTAACAGCTTTGTATAATCTATATTTTCACAACCTGACACATCAGATGTCTAATAAATGGGGAGGCAGTATGTTGTACTAGGTTTGGGGAAAGAAGTCAGTTTTGCTACTTACTACTTGTGTAATCTTGGGTAAGTCACTTAACTTGAGCCTCAGTGTCCTCACATGTAAAATAAGCAAGTTGGACTCTGAGGTCATTTTCAGTTCTAGATTTTATAATTTTATGATTATTAGATGACTATTAAAGTTATTTCCAAGTCTAAAAGTGTGAGCTCCTGTATTAGTTCTGACTTTTTTTTACCTCATCTCTGATCATTCCAGAAATGGTTCAAAATACAGTTACAAACTTCAGGTTGTCTTCTCCATATTGGTCCTAGGTAAAAAAAAAGGAGTATGGTGTGGTAAGATATTCAGGAGATATGGCTTTGAGAACCAGCTTCCAGTGGTCAATTTTTGGATGAATATGGACAAATTACCCACCCCCCACCTCAATTTCTTCATCAATAAAATGGGGAAATATTTTGTTACCCATCTTATGGATTTTTGAAATATAACCTCAAAGTGCTCTAAAATGTTAGCCATTAACATTATTTGAGAAAAAAATTAATTTTGACATATGAATATAGTCTCAGAAATACACAATCATCAAAGTTTTTTATTTTTTCAATAAATGTGCAGACATTTTAAATGAACATATCTTCTAAATTATTTGCTTTCTCACATGTCTTTCTCTTGTGGTATAGTAGGAAAGACCCCAGCCTGGAAACTGAGGCACCTTTGGTTTTAATACTTACTATTCCTCTGACCCATTGTAGAATGTTGAGCAAATAATTTCTGTGGTCCTCAGTTTCTTAATTTATCAAAATGAAGGACTACAGTAGATCTTCAAGGTCTTTTTTGGCTTTAAAATGCTGTCATTTTGAGTTTGTTCATCAATTTCTGCACAATTTTAATCTGATGTAAGAAATTTAAAAGTTAATAGGACCACAGATTTAGAGGTGCAAGGGAGCTTAGAGATCCTCAAGCCCAACTCCTTTCTTTTACTGATGAAAAAATAGAGACCCGTTTTTCTTTAGTGACTTGCCCTAGGTTATGGGTGGAGAACATTTAGTCAAAGGGTTTTTTATTAAATGGCTTTATATTTCCCCATTGTTATCTGCTCAGAATTTTTTTTTGTCCAACAATTTTAAATCATTAACTATTTATTTATTATAATTTATTTCTTTATAATATTTTATTTTTTTCTGTTTAGAAAAATCTGACATTTGTTTGGGGGATATCATCAAAAGTAGCTGATGTTCTCAATTTCTGCTTGGGATTTTTCTCTTTCAATTTGACAAAATACCAACAAAAAATATTTTCTTAGAAGAAAATAATAGGGCAGCTAGGTGCCACAGTGATTAGAGCACCTGCCCTGGAGTCAGGAGGACCTGAGTTTAAATCTGGCCTCAGACACACACACACACACACACACACACACACACACACAAACTCACCTTGTGACTTTGGGCAAGTCACTTAACCCTAATTGCCCTCCAAAAAGCAAAAAAGAAGAAGAAAAGAAGAAGAAAAGAAGAAGAAGAAGAAGAAGAAGGAGAAGAAGAAGAAGAAAAGAAGAAGAAGAAAATAATAATAAATGCCAATTCTACTGTCCTAGGGTCACACATATCATTGTTTCCTACTCTCTTTAAGAAGTGGTTAGACTAACGACAGCAAAAATTGCAACCTATCCCCAGAGCCAGTAACATTTTTGTGTATGTATTAGATCCCTTTGGCAGTCTGGTGGTACCCATGGACCCCTTCTTAGAATTTAAATGCATAAAATAAAATGATAGGGTTATAAAGGAAAGCAACAGTTAGTGAAAATAAAAATGTAAGGTATTTTTCTCTCTTTTTAAAATTTAATTTTTTAATTTTTTAAAACCATTTTAAGTTCTTGTACCCTTTAAAAGCTATCCTTAGGAGTGAATTGGACCCCTGGTTAAAATCTCTAGCCCAAGAGTATGAGAATTTCTTTCTCTTCTTCCAGTTCTTGGGCATAGTTATTCTTTCTCAGTCATTGAAAGTGTGCCAAGCTGATCTGAAACATTGCCTATTTTGTGACCAATCTCTAAATTCTTTTTGGAGACTAATGTCATTGTATAATATTACTATTTATTGGACTGTTGCATTTCCCCAACTTGATTTAATTGCATAATATAAGTAGAAGTTTATCTAAGAAATTACCCTAAAGACTCAAAATAAGTCTTTTCCAAGTATAAACTTAATAGTCTAAATGGTCCCCTGAGGAGACAAGGTTGTAGTCTGAGCATCCACCAAGTTCATGTAAACTGCTACCATATGTCAGGTATGGGAGGCAAGGTCAGGGGGGAGGGGCAAATGGCAAAGACCCATAGGTATAAGAAAAGGAAAAACTATGAATTAAGAAGCATGATTTTCAGCAACTGGATCAGATTTCTTTGGTTCAGCTATCTTCAAAGACTCAACTTGTTGATGGTGCTAGAATATGAAATTGCTTAGGAATTTGGGAATTTCTTCAGGAAAAATTATAGTATCATAGGATGACAAGCATAACAGAGATCATTTAATTTAACTATGTGAGTTGTGAGCTTTCTTTGTAATATCCCCAAATTGTGATCTTCTACATTTCTCTAGAAGACTTTAATTGTTACAGTACTTACTACTATGTAAAACAGCTCATTCTGTTTCCAGTAAAGTTCAGATTGTTGGAAAGTTCTTTATCAGACTGAGCCAAAATCTACTGTGTAGCTTCCAATCATTGGTGCTAGTACTGTCCTCTGGGGATAAGCAGACAAAGATTTCTATATCTTCTACATGATAACTTTTAAAATATTGAAGGCAATTATCATGCTCTACCCTCTCCCTTTAGTCTTCTTTTCTCCTCTACTTGTGGAAGAGGGATGTATGGGGTATTCAGAGAGGATCAGCACTGCTTTTCAGGGCTGCTCATCCACGTTTGGTGTCTACCTCCATCCAACTCTCACCTGGGGTTCCAAGAAGCTGTAGCATGTACACCAGCCAACAGATTGAGAGTGAGCAACAGGTCTCAAATCCATTGGTGAATTAAGGGGTTGTATATTCTAAGCATGTGAAGACATCTCCCAGTGAAATGGTTGGATGAGAACAATTTGTTTCAATATCCATGAAGGTGACAGAAGGAGGTGTTGTGAAGTGCTTAGAGCTTGGCCAGATAGTGAAGACACCGATGTTATCAATCACATCCTGGGCCATCACCAGTTGTCTTGACTTTTGTCCTATCCCTGGACTTCGGTGACTCTGGAAGAGAGAGTGAGGCTAATGACTTTGTGCAACTCTGCCTCATTTAAATCCAGTTCACACACAGTTCAAGAAATCACTCATGATACTATTTGTGCTCTTCCTTTTTTTTTTCACAGAAACAGATGCAGATTTTATTAGTCTTCAGTAATCAAGAGATTAATAGAATTAAATATCTAGTATTCTTGCTTATCCAAAATAATTTAAACCCACCTGCTGCTCAGAAAAGTAATTCTAAACCACTGGCTTCTAATTACTCAAAGAAAGGCCATTATAAGCAAGGTTTGCATATTTGCATAGAAAAAGGCCCAAATCATGAAGTGACTGCAGGAGAAGCTGGAGGTATCTTATGAGAAAATTTCCTGTGCTCTAGGTCACAGAACTCCCCCTACTTGCTTCAAAAAGTTACTTCTATGAGGAAGGGGGAGGCTGGGGCAAGATACTTCACATGGCTAGGCTAAAGGCTGGGTGCATCAGTTCTCTGCTTTGCTAACAAAGCAGCTAGTGAACAGAAGGAAATTCTCAGTCATTCCCTTCATTGACTTCTAGATGCAGGGCTATAGCAGAGAACAGTGCAAATTCATTTATACTAGTTGCATCTTGGCTTGACCAATTCAAGATCAGTGAGGTGACAGAGAGGACTAATCATTTCAGTGCCCAAATCAGGCTCTGGTCTGCAAAGCCAGGACAGCTTCATTCTGGGGTAGACTCACTGAGTCTCTTTATAGAGAAGTAGAGGCCACAGGCTAGTAAAGCCTGAACTGTTATCTGAGCTAACAGAGTGATCCAAAAGGATGAAAGTTAACAAGTATCTCAAAGATGGGTCATCAGGACACCATCCCCAGAGAAAAGAAGGACTGAATGGATTTAGTAGTTTTAGGTTTAGAACCAATCTTGACTCATTTCTCTTAAGAGAGGCTTTCTGGCCGACTGTACCTGAGGCCAAGAGGTTGTGACACTTTTTAAAATGAGTGGCAGAACACATGGTCATCATACACCTGCCGCTCAATCTCTGAGAAGACCTCATGACAATATGGAAAGTCCAGGATATGGGTCTGTAGGTGCTGCTCGAAGACGGTTTCCTTCACATTACCTGGGAAGACCTCATTGCAGACAGGGCACTTTTTGATTGAGGGCAGGATGGGGACATGGATGTCTTGGGTAGCGGAATAAGGATTTCCAAAAATGAGGCCAGTGTTTCTTTCTAAGGCTTCTTGAACAGGAGTAGGGTTAGAGAGATTAGGATCAGAAACCTCAGAAACATAATGCAGCAGCCTCTCATTTTCCTTCTGCAAGAGATCTTTTTCCTCTTCTAATATGGTCTTCTCCCTCTGTAGCTCCTGAAAGAAACCCTTGTTCTCATATAGCCTCTTCATCGAGTCACTGATCTGGTTCGTGAGCTCCTGGTGCTTCTGGACACATGTGGTTTCCTTTTGCTTCATCTCCTCCACAATCTGTTCAACCTTCAGCTGCTGCTCCCTCTGTTTAGTCAAATTGAAAAGTATCTCTTCATTTTCCTTCTTCAAATGCTCCAGCTGCTCCGTTTTATCCTGGTCTCCTTGAGTCAGCTTCTCTATTTCTTTCTCTCCAGCTGAAATCTGTGCCTGAAGCTGATCAAGGTGATCAAGAGTGTTCTTCAGCCTCACACCCATCTTCTCATTTTCTGAGGCCACATTCTGGTTCTTCACTTTAAGTTGAAGCAGTTCTGTCTCCCAACAGTCCTTCTGCACTTTCAGCTCCTCATTCTCTTCCTTCAGAGACTGACTCTTCCTTCAGAGACTGACTCTCTGCTCCAAAGTCTTATTGGCCTTGGTCAGAGACTCCAGTCTCTTCTGCAGATCCCGAGTTTTTTGGAGTTCAGCATGCAAGTCTGAGTTTTGTTTCTCAAGACTAACACAACTGTCTTTTAACTCTTGGTCCTGTTGGCGAAGTTCCTTGTTGAGTTGCTCAATCTCTTCTACCTCTTCCTGGGTGGTGACCACCAAGATACCAAGATGTCCTCCTCATTTTCTGGATGAAACTGGAAAGGGACACTGGCCCCCCATACAACACCATCCTGATCCACATAGCAGAACTGATAATACTCATCATCTTTGGGTAGGTAGTATGCTTTAAACTGCACTTGTTGCTTCAAGGATGATTTACTGTTGAGGTCGGCAGGCAAAGAAGCCCACATAAAGGTGTAATATTCTCAGGTTGTCTTCCATCCTGCCCTAAAGATGCCAACCCAGTCCTTCCTTCGGGGAATGAAATGCTTGGTGAGGGTGTAATGGCACATGATGTCTCCTCCAGGGATGTAAAACTTCTCCACATTGTTAAAGATGATCTGAGAGAAATGGCAATGATCCAGCAGGACAGCTGATGTTGGGGGCTCCTCGCCTGTCCCTTCCATAGTGGGGGGATCCCGAACCAGCAACAGTCACCAGCAGCTGCATCGCCTAGCACAAAGTTCTCTTTCAAAATGAAGTTTAAACACATGGGGAAAAAAATTTAAAGCTGAGGAGACAACTGAAGTCTTGAAATCCAGTCTCAGACTTACCTAGTAAGCACATAATCTTGCTCCTATATGCTTGTAGATGTCATTGTTGGTGGGGATAGGAAGGAGGAGAAGCCCTCCTCCCCTTTTCACAGGAAGTCCAAGGGAGAAATGGTAAGGGCTCAAAGTTAGCAACTTAAAAAAAAGATGGATGAAGCCTCTATTTTATAAATTACTTATTGGGTGGCTCTTCTTGGCTTAGTGGCCATTCATCTTGAATGAATACCCCCAGCTATTTGGACTAAAGGAGCAACTAGGAGCTATGAGTTACTTATGCCCATATCAGTCCCCATGGAAAGTGTTCAAAGTCACTGCCTCTATAGAAACATCATCATTTCTTCCAAACAATACTCAATGGAATGGTTTTGTGCCCCATGTTTCATCTTCATTTGGATATACTCTAGTTTGTCAATATTTTAACTAAAATATGAGATGTAGAAAAAAATAGAGCATTCTAGATGATGTCTGACTGGTAAAAAAAAATACAGTGGAATTGCCATCTCACTCTAGAGGCTATATTTTTATTGATTCAGTCTAAGTTCTCATTTCACTTTTTAAAAAATTATCACATCACATTGTTTGAATCATACTGAGCATGGAGCCTCCCAAACTTCACATATGAAATTCTGTCTGCTTTCCCCATCCCATACTAGGATAGTTAATTTTTAAAATCTAAGTTCAGGAACTGTAATTGGTTGACATTCATCTCCTTAGATGAGACCTGTTTTTTAGCCTACTGAGAATTCTTTGGATCTCAATTTTGTTCTCCAATATATTCGCCATCCTTGCTGAGCTTCACTTCATATAGATCTGATAGACATGCTAAATGTCTTTCTATGTATCAGTGATTTTAAAAAAATGTTGAAAGAACAGGGTTTAAAAAGGAAAGAATTGTGTCAGGAGCAGAGTGTTATGCCATCCCATTAAGGGATTCTCTCTTGGTTGATATAAATCTATTAATCAAACCTTTGGGTTCAGTTATTTAACTAGTTTTGAATTTGTATAACCATATTATTATCTAGTCCATATCTCTCCAACATGTCTTCAAGGATATCATGAGAGATATTGTCAAATGTCTTTCTGTAATCTAGGCATACTATGTCTACAGCAGTTCCATGATCTGCCATTTTGGTGACCCTGTCCAAGAAAGACTGA
Source organism: Pseudocheirus occidentalis (assembly GCA_028646575.1). NCBI lineage: Eukaryota > Metazoa > Chordata > Mammalia > Diprotodontia > Pseudocheiridae > Pseudocheirus > Pseudocheirus occidentalis. Next base: position 104,298,674 of record CM053594.1, read on the forward strand.
CATAACTTATTCTTAATTAACCCATTATGACTCTTAATGATTAACTCTTACTCTTCTATGTACTCATAAAATATCACTTTAAAAATACATTACTGAATTTTTCCAGGAAGATTTGCCATTGTATTCATAGCCTGTCCTCTACAATCTTTTCCCCTCTTTGAAAATGGATACATTAACCAATTTCTAGTCCAAAGGCACAGCTGTCATTATCTACCATTCTTCAAAGATCACTAACAGAAATTCATTAAGGGTGGCTTAGTTCTTTTAGTATCCTGGGAAGGTCAGGTGGACTCATGGGTGGGGGATGGAGGGTGGGTAAGGTACCTGGGTATTGTCTTGCCATTGCTTCACTTTACTCTGAAGGAATGAGAGGGAGAAAGAATTAAGAGGGTGGTTGAAACCACAGATAAGTGAAGAGTTTAAATCACCTGGCTTAGATGAATTATATCCCAGAATACTGAAAATAACTTACAGATGTGCGAACTGAACACACAGACACACACTCCCACCCACACACTTAAGAGTGCTAAATCTTAGTCAATTTCTTGTGATATTTCTTATCCAAATTTAAGCGTGACTTTTTTTGGGGGGGTGGTAAGCCAGCACAAACCTCACAACATAAACTCAGGGAGTGAGTTGTCCAAACTGTGTTTCTAAGCATTTAAATTTTTCTTCTCTAGGTGTTGTATTGTTGACGTGATCTAGTGTTTGGAAAAAAACAGCTTCTTTCCTCTGGCAAGATCATTAACTAATATGTCTTTCTTCCCTATAGCTAAGATTCATGGTTATGCCTTGGAGACAAGAAATACAGTTGGACCTCCTACTGAACTTAACCCAAAGAGAACTCACTATTTTTCACCAAAAAACCCTTCCTACTTTTCAATTCCTATCACTACTGAGAATGTTGCTGTTCTCCTATTCATCAAATTTGAAACCTTATTGTTATCCTCAAATTCTTACACACTCTCATGAAACTTACTGAATCAAATTTTGTCATTTCTACTTTCAAAACAGTTCTTGTAGCCGTTCACTTACTTCTACCTCCACAGTCACTACCTTTTCACATACCCTTTTCACCTCTTCCCCTAATTATTGCATATCCCCCTAATTTGTCTCCTGGTCTCAAGTGACTCCTCATTCCAAATCACCCTCCGCTCAGCTGCCAAAGTCATTATCTTAAAGTACAAGTTTGACCACATTACCATCCTATTCAATAGATTCCTCTGACTTTCCATTGCCTCTGGGATCAAATATAAGCTCCTCCGTTTGACATTTAAAGTCCTTCATGACTTGAACCCTTTATATTATCTTTCCAGTCTTACACTTTACTCTCCTTCTTGTACCTACAACTCAGCAACACTACCCTTGTTGGTGTTTCTTGCATACAATATGGTACCTTCTGACTGTATATTTTCACTGGCAGTCCCTCATATCTGCAGTGTTCTCCCTTTTCACTCTGCCTCTTCACTTCCTTCAAGAACCAACTGAAATCTCACCTTGTACACATCTTTTCTGTGTTCAATAACTGAACAAATGCTTCAAATTTGCCACTAGAAAGAGTTCTATCATCCTAATTCTATTTCATGACCTACTCATTAATTTTCCACCAGAAATAGCAGTGCAGTGTCACTGAAGATCTTGGAAAGACTCAATACTTTCAATAGTTAGCAAAACTGGTTATTACTTTTTTTTTTAGAAAACTGTAACAAAATGGTGATTTTATAGTCTCATTAAGTAAAGAACTCTGTGCCTGACTTATTGAAAGGTGAGTTTCCTTACAATCTGGCTTCTGCCTCCATCACTCAATTGAATTTGTTTTCTCCAAGGTCACCAGTGATCTCTTTATTGCCAAGTTGAATGGCTTTTTTCCTCAGTTGTTGACCTCTCTGTAGCATTTAACACTGTTGAACACCTCCTTCTGGATAATCTTTCTTTCCTGAGTTTTCACAGCACCACTCTATTGTGGTACTCTTTCTACCTATCTGACTGATCCTTTTCAGAGCCCTTCACAGGATCATCCTATATGTCCCATCCCCATTTGCATGGATTTAAATCTGATCCTCTTTTCTGGACCTTTTCCTTTTTCATCTGTACTTTCCCTTAGAGCTATCAGAAGCTCCATCATATTTAATAACATTCTATTAGCTATGATATCCATAATCATTCTATGACTATTATTTTTATGCTTATGACTTCCATATGTGCACATCCAGCCATCATCTCTCTCCTTTACTCCAGTCCTACATCTTTTAACTACTTTCTGGATATCTCTACTTAAATGTCCTATAAACACTTTAAAATTAACATACCACAACCGAACTCATTTTTCTTTATAAAACCACCTATCTACTTAAATTCCCTATTTCTTTTGAGGATAACACCATTTCTTTTTTGTCCTGTAGGTTCATTACCCATGTAGTTAACCATTAAAAATTTTCAAAAAATCCTTCCATTTTTCCTATTGGAAAGGAAAAAGAAAGAAAAGCCTGGTTACAAATATGCATAGTCTAGCCAAATTAATTCCTATGTTTGCCTTGTCTTTAAAATATATGTCTTGTGGGTTGGCTAGGTGGCACAGTGAATAGAGCGCTGGCCCTGGAGTCAGGAGGACCTGAGTTCAAATCTGACCTGACACTTAACACAAAAAACTAGCCATGTGACCTTGGGCAAGTCACTTAACCCCAATTGCCCTACCTTAACCCCTCCAAAAAGAAAAAAAAATGTCTCTTTCTGCACCCTGAGTCCATAATCTTTCTGTCAAGCAGTAAGTATCATGGTATTTGGAGATTGCCTTTGGGCACTGATTAAAATTCTTAAGAGGCTCAAATTTGTTTGTCTTTACAATGCTATCATTACTGTATGTGTTATTCTCCTGTTTCTGCTCACTTCATTCGGAATCACTTTATATAAGTCTTTAAAGATTGCTCTAATCATCCCCTTGTCATCTCTTGTTGTGGTCATTGTTCACTCAGTCATGTCCAAGTCTTTGTGACTCCATTTGAGGTTTCTTTGGCAAAGATACTGGAGTGGCTTTCCTTCTCCAGTGGATTAAAGCAAATAGAGGTTAAGTGACTTGCCCAAGACCACATAGTGAATATGTGTCTGAGGCTGGATTTAAACTCAACTCTTCCTGACTCCAGACCCAGAGCTGTATCTCCACTAGTGCCTCTTAGCTTATAGTACAATAATGTCCCATTACATTATAATATGCCCCATAATGTCCCATTATGACATGTCATATTTTGTTTAGTCATTCCTTCTTTAATTGATGTGTACTCTCTTAACTCACAGTTCTTTGCCACCACAAAAAAGTTGCTATAAATATTTTTGCAAATAGTCCTTTTCTTAATTCTTTGATCATTTTAGAATATAACAAAATTATTGCTGGATCAGAGGGTTGCCCTGACTCCCTCATTCACTTCCTCGATTCAAGTAGTTGACAAATCTTGTCAATTTCACTTCCTCAACTTCATGCCCGCCAATACTTACTACTTGTGTGACCTTGAGCAAGTCATTTCTCTACCTCAGTCTTACTTTCCTCATCAAAATAGCACTATGTAATAATCTCTGAGGACCATTCTAATCATATAACCTCTCCTCCTGTGATCTCCTGCATGTATCCCTTTATCTCTGTTTATACAACAACCTCCTTCACTTAGTCCCTCATCTCCTTTTGCATTGATTATTTGAAATAGGCTTCTAGTTGGTCTCCCTACATCTAGTCTCTCTCTTTTCAAGCCATTGTCCACATACCTACTATATTGATAATGATAAAATTTTGAATTCCTATCACCATTCAAGGTTCAGCTCAAGTGCTACCTTTTTCAAGAAGCTTTTCTTGATTCCCCCAGCAGTTAATGTCCCTCAACCTGAGAAATTACTTTCTTTTCATTTTGTATATAACTTCTGTTTACTTGTCTTTGAACATAAAAGCCTTGAGAAAAATGTAATCTCTTTGAAGGCAGGTATAGATGGATACGTTACCATGATGCTGGGCAAGTCCACAGCATGAGGAAAGGCTTTATCTTACATTTTTTAATGTCCTTCCCCTACCCTACAGGCAAAAGAGTTTACTCTAAGACTTTGTCTTTCCATATTGAGTACTTAGTATCATAGGTGCTTCATAAGCACAATTTGGTGGTTCGTGTACCAACTCACATACTTTGCAATAATATATTTATTTGATGAAGGGAAGCTGGGTAATTATTAGATTTGTTCCTAGTGTAGAACATGTCCCCCAGTGAATTCCTCTCTTGATTTTTTGCCCCATCTTTAAGAGACTGACTTTGCTAAAGAGTTTTATTCTTCTCAGGTCCAGAAAGATCATGGTTTCCCTGAGGAACTGACATCTTCTGTTTATCTTCAAACCCCAGGTACGACCAGGGTGGGCTGTAATGTGATCATTTCTTTTAGTCCGCTCACATTCACCTTAGCCACAGTGTGTGGGAGGCCAGTCAGTCTTTTGGTGGCTAAAAGACTCATTCATTTTTTAAAATGCTGATAGAGTCCTGTGGCTTTGATTAGCTACAAGATGGTTTGTGTAGGTGTTTCAGAATAGAAGTTGAGTCAACTGACCTGACCCTGTACTTTCAGTTTAGAATTTGCCCTCAAGGGTCAAAAGGTTACCATCTGACTCTTTATAGTAACAAAAGTCTATCTTTTCACTTTTGAAGCCACTTTCATACCTGGAAAGTTAGCTATAAAGTGATCTCTTGTATCATCAGCTTGTATCACTAAAAAAAGAGAGTTTTCTTCAGCAAACCCCAAGGCTTTATTGGAATCTCAAAGGATAATGTCACCATTTTTTTTAATCTTCAGGAAGCATGAGGTCATTACTGCACTTTGGGTATCTGTTATTCCCATCTTCCTGGCCTCCACTTTCATGATCAGATAGCACAGTTAATTCATTAAGTCAATAATAAAGAAAATTTAATTCCACTGTATTAACTGGAAAGGAAGTGTTCAATTTCACCAAATGTGTCAGACTACAAATCAAACCTTATATTATTAAGCATCATTGAAAAACATCAATCACAATACTTAAGGTGGTTTATTAAGTAAATTTCCCACTCAGCCATTCAAATTTGACAGAGCAAGAGATAATAACTGGTACTTATATAGCCCTTTAAAAGTTTGCAAAGTATCTTGTATACATTCTGTTCTTTGAGCTGCTTAATAATCCTTTGAGGGAGGCACTATAGGACTTATCTTGCCCATTTTCCATACGGATAATTGAGTCTTGGAGAAGTTAATTTATTTGCCCAATATCGCACTGCTTATAAGTATCAGAAAACAGATTTTACACAAATTTTCCTAATTGTAAATTAAGCACTCCATTGTGTCACATTGTCTCTTTACCTGTTTTTAAAAATCACCAACTAACCTCATCTAAGGAGGATCCAATTTGGGATTGAAATGAATGGGAGTTTCTATATGTTGTAGACTTGGTGTAAGTTCTGCTAATATCTACTGCAGTATTTTGTGAACCAATTTGAGCATGGAAGATTAATGTATTTAAAATATATGTTTAGAACCTATTATGAAATGGGTCCATGGGACTGGGTGGATAAAGAAGGGTAGGAAAAAACATATGGCAAAATAAAGGAAATTAAGATTGTTTCATATTGGAAATGTCTGTTCATGATAAACAAAATAATAAAGCCTTCATTTGTAGTATTCACTGATTTCCAATGTACAAATTCTCACACTGAAAATTTAACAACCAGCTTTCCTGAACTAGTGCTCTTTTCAGCAAGTCTTTGAGTAATGTGAACAGTGAGGTAACAGAACACTGAGTATTTTGGGTAGATGCTTGGTTGGGGATTTACAGAAAGATCTAGGCAAAGATTACTTAGGATGTGAAGGCATAAATAAATTATGATCTGAGCCATTGGAAGTAGAAGCTACATGATGGAATAGTAAATTCTTAAACATTTTGAAAGATAAAAACATCTTTAGCCTTAAAAATCTTTTCCCACAACCTCTATTCACACCACTGAGAACATTATAGATTCATGGGACAAAGTTTGTGAAACCACATGCAAATTTTGGATTTCATAGATAAATCTGTCAGTGACTTTTTCCATTTATTATTATCTGGTGAATTTTGCAATCCTGTGACTATAACACACAAAAGGTCAGGGTTCATCACTATATCTTGTGTGTAGAAGGTGCTCCATAAGTATTTACTGATTTGAAAATGATTCGGCTTTTAATTATTGGATATAGTTCACCTGTACATTCTCTTCAAATAAAAAGTTGTTGAATGTACTCTTGGTCCCTGAATATGATAGAGGTTTGCAAAGGCCTCATTTGTGGAAAAATATGTTGATGATCCATTATCTTTGGTTGCCTTTCATTTATAAGCTCCAAAAGAAATTCATTTAATGACATATGATGTTATCACATGATTGTACAAAAGGATCAGTAGTCACTATTGGTGAATATGTCACATAGTGACATATGATGATAAGAATTTGCATGTTTATAAGTTGACTGAATATTAGGCATTTTTTATGGTTGCTTAATAATTGGTATATGCAATTTAATTTAAAAAGTCATTGCTAACTGCCTACTATGGGCAAGATACTGTGTCCAGTTTTAAGGATATAAATCACAAATAAAAAACTGTACCTGCTTTCAAGTAATTGAGCTTGGACAAATGGCCTAACTTGTTTGAACCTTAGTTTTCTTACCTGTACAATAAGAGAGTTAGACTGACTTTGAAGGTCCCTTCCACCTCTATAACTATGACTGTATGATAATGTGAGGAGAGAGAGAGCTTGCAGTGATGTCCTTTGGTAAAAGCTGTCCCTGGAAGGGGATGAACGAGCTGAACTCTGATGTGTATGTTGAGGTAGCTCTATTTATATTTAATGGATAATCTTCCATCTATTTCTACCTATCACTATTGCCATCTCTATTTCCCTCTCAATCTCTACCCATCACTATCCTATCTATATTATCTATATGAATACAAATTGCATTTGTTCCTATCCTACCTATTTACATCTACATCTATATCTATCTATATCTAAATTTCTATCTCTATCATCTCTGTTTCTGTCTCTATCATCTCTATCTCTATCTCTGTATCAATCTCTGTCTCTATTTCTATCTGTATCGCTATCTAGGGGTGGCTAGATGGTGAAGTAAATAGAGTACCAGCTCTGGCATCAGGAGGACCTGAGTTCAAATTTGCCTTCAGGTGCTTAACACTTACTAGCCATGTGACCTTGGGCAAGTCACTTAACTCCAATTGCCCTGCTTTCCCCCCCTCCAAAAGAAAAACAAATCTATCTCTATATATGCATTTGTATATCTATATCATCTATATATGTATCTATATCTAATTTCTAGCTTTCATATGGGGAAACTGAGAACCAGTGAGGGGGAAGATAATTATCAGCACATGATATGCCAAAAGACTGAAGACATATGGGTAGCTTGAAAACAATCTGGTCATGTACACATGGTTTTTTTTTTTGTTTTTTGTTTTTTACCAATAATCTACATGTATTTGAAAAAGAGTGAGATATCAAGTTACCACCTTTTTAATAGTTGATTTATATGGTATATTGCCCTAATAAAGATGCTGAATGTCTCGAAAATGGACACCTTGCCAAGGTAAAGGGAGTAAAAAGTGAAGTTATGAACAGAATTTCTTTTATAACTCCTAGTGCTGTCCTACCTCCATTCAGCACTTATTCCTTCTCCAATTTCTCTTTTAATTGTTTCTGTTGTTGGCATAAAAATGTGAACATAATTTCTCTTGGCAATTCAATTTGCAGTAAAGTAGTCCTGGCTTTCACTCATTTTCCCTTTGCTCTGACATAGCTTTAAATGTGTACTTAAGTGATATGCAAGCACTGTCTTTAATTAATTGTGCTTAAAGCCACCATCTGGAAAGTATAACTGAACATCTGTTTTGCATATAGCCACCTAAGGATTATCAAAATCTGGTATTTTAAGTTCTTTGGTAATTTAAGTATCATGTGTTAGCGGTACACAAATATAAATGATCTGAAAAGAAATTAAACAAACTGGCTTGTAGTTCAAGCTTGTATACATAATGCTTGGAGGCAAAGTTAAGTATTGGGTGTGGAAAAGCAACCTCTCTCAAAGGCAGGGCATGTTGTTTCTTTCCTAGTTGAGTGTAGTGAAGAATCAATATCGAATGAATATAGGCATTAGAATGTTATGGCAGGGCTGGGGAATTATTAAAATAACATGATATGATCCCTGCACTCCAGGAACTTCAAGTCAGGCAATCAATAAACATCTCTGAAGCACATACTATGTGTTGGATACTGTCTTAAGCATTAGGAATACACAAAAAGAGAAAATATGGTCCTTACTCTCAAGGAGCTCCCAATCTAATGAGGGAGACAACATACAAACAACTGTACAAACAAGCTATCTACAGGACAATTAGAAATTATCAACAGAGGAAAGACACTGGAATTAACAAAAATTGGTAAAGCCTTCCTGTAGAAAATAGGATTTTAGTGTGAAGTTGGAGGAAGCATGAGAACAGAGGGAGAGAGCAATCCATGAAGGGGTACAGACAAGGAAGAGTTTAATTGAGGGCCACTTGGTAGTGTAGTTGAGAGTTGATAATCCTGCCAGTGCATTCCATCTGTCCAGTTTTTTGTTTGTTTTTGTTTTCCTGGTGGGAATAACAGATAGAGGGCTGGTCAAGGAGTCAAGGAGAGCAGAGTTTATGCTGTGAGACAATGGGCAAGTCATTTCATGGCTCAGTGCCCTAGACAATCTTAGAAAAGTGTAAGTTTCTGAAAACTTGATGAGCAACATCAATAGGAGTTGCCACAGTTTTGAATTTACCCACACAGATGAAGACACAGATCTGGACAAAAATGAAGTGTGTATCAAGAAACCTACACACACACACACACACACACACACACACACACACACAAATTACATATGGTGCATTATGTGAAAAAGCCATTTTCACAGATGTGTGCTCCTTATACCGTCCTCTAACCACTGATCTTCTCATTGCATCAAAAAATATGCAGTTCTTCCATTGCCAATTCTATTTGAGTCTTCATAGCTGTCTCCCACACAAGGAATTCCAGTGCTTATTTCTCTTTCCAATTGACAGTTTTTATTAGCAGCTCTTATTTCACAAATTGGGCCTACATTGTTTTACATTAGCTCTTTTTTTATTATGAAATCCACATGGCATCTGAACAGACCCTATGTGGATTTTTAGAGGCATACTTGAGTAGAAGGAGCAAGGAGTGTTATTTATGCACACTGGGAAGTACTTAGCCTTCAACAAAGCAGGGCATAAACAAAGAAGTGATGGTTTTACTGGTGAATGTGAATTTGGGCCCAAATTTAGTAAGAGTTCCCCCAAACTACATTTTACATTTTCACTAATGACTTGGATAAACGTACAAGTGGGATTCTTATCAAATTTGCAGATGATATGAATCTGGGATGGAGAGTTAACACATTGGCTGACAGTCAGAATTCAGAAAGAACTTGACATCCTAGAATTTTCATATGAATCTCTAATAAAACAATATTTTGTTTTATTAGATATCTAACAAATGCAATATTTTATACCTAAATATTTTAAAATTTAAAATAAAAATATTACCTAAATAAGCAGGTTTAAAAGTACACTATGGGGTCATTGTTGTTTCTCCTTTTTTGAAGAGGACCAGTGACATAAGAGGGTGATAACCTGACTCGGGTATAAATTGGATTGAAGTGAAGCAGAGCTGCCCAAGCTCATTAGCCTCAGTCTCTCTTCCTGAGTCATTGATGTCCAGTGGCAGAACAAGAGTCAAGGTAACCAGGAAAGGAGTCAGAGAACCTGAGTTTATATACTAAATTTGTCCCTTGTTATCTCTTGTATTTGGGGCAAATCACTTAAGCTCTCTGAAATGCAGGTTTCTCATCTGTAAAATGAGGAACTTGGGTTAGATTATTTCAGGGTCTCCCATAACTCTATGTCTATGTTAATCCTGGCGAAAAGAAAACTTGTGTGCAGCTAGGTGGTGCATTGGCTAGAGTGCTGAGCTAAGTCAGGAAGACTCGTTTTCCTCAATTTTAATCTGGCGTCAGACACTTACTAGCTGTGTGATCCTATGCAAGTCATTTAACCTCAGTTTCCATATTTGTAAAATGAGTTGGAGAAGGAAATGGCAAACTACTTCACTATTTTTACCAAGAAAAGTCTAAGTGGGATCATGCGAAGAGTCGGACATGACTGAAAATGTTTGAACATGATGGGTGTGGTAGCTAACTTTTCAATAGCTGACTCTTTTTTGGTCTGTTTCAGAGGGCAGAACTAGGAGTGATGATGAGAACATTCAGATGCAGACTTGATAGCCATACAACTTCCTAATAGTCAGAGCTATCTCCAAGTGAAATGAGCTGTCTTGGGATGTGGTAGGCTCTCCACCACTGGAAGTCTTTAGGCAAAGTCTAGATTACCACTTATGGTTACATAGTAGATAGGAATTTCAATAATTTGAACTAGATGACCTTTGAAATCCTGTTCTCAGGTTCTGTGAAAAAAAATCCCAAATAGATTTTATGTGATTGTGGAACTTCTTTCAGAGTCTATAGCTTTCTCACCCTGAAATTTCCTTCCAACCTGTGGCCCCTTGCTCTCATTCTCTAGTTCTTTCTAAGGGCTCCATTGTGGGGAAGGAACCAGGCTAGACAGGCTCCCTTCCTCTCTCACTCTGCTTCTGGTGATCCTAACTTTGCTATCATTGTTGAGGCTTAGGGGTGCTGCGACGCCTAAATAGTGGTGAATGGGGTCTAGATAGGATCAAGGGTTGGAAGTATCCCATTGGACTAGGCTAATGAAAGATCAGTTGAGAGGATTACTGGAATGAGTAGATGCCTCAGGCCAATTCCTTTATGGGAAAGTTTAAGGGGAATTTAGGGGGGTTTCCAGAGCCTGTACCCCTCATTATGACAGGGATTATTCCCCCTACTCTCCCTGATTTTCAGTTCCCTTTTATGCAGTGTCACCCTATTAGAGTATAAGATACTTGAGGGAAGATATAATCTTTTTTTTTTTTTTGCTTCTTTTGCTTTGCAAAAGATGTGCATTTGTATTTACAGTTACTTAGTACAGTTATCTGTTGTACAGCAATCACTTAATAAATGCTTGTTGACTGATTCTAGAATAGCAAATTTAGGAATTAGCCTTGATCTGTCAGATAGTCACAAACAAAATTAATAATCTTGTTTTGTCTTTTTGCAACTGTGTGCCTGAGAAAGCATGGATGGATGATCAGTCATTGCTCTGTGGGTCTTCTCTATCATGGTTTCATGGTAGGATAAACTATCAACTCAGAATGGTACTGGGCTAAATGTGTCTGCCTTCCTAACAATTAATTTGAGTCTGCACTAGTCAGTATATTGAAAAAATAGAAACATAGTCATGGAAAATGAGCATAAAAAGAGGCTGAAAAGGTTACCCATAAAGAGAGTTACAGTTGCTCTGGAGTCCCCAAAATACCAACACGCCAGGTCCTGCTGAATGAATATGGCTTGATTTTTCTCAGCCAAAGGAACATAAAGATTATTAAAGGTTCATTAAAAGTTCGCCATATGGGGTAGACTCTTATGGAGCCTAGGTATCTGTGATGCTTGCATTGGGCAATCCAGCCAGAGTAAGTCTGTGCTAGGTCTATCAATGGTGCTCTCATACCACAGAAGGAAGACTGGGTCTTATGTAGAGAAGAATCTAAGGGTGGTCTAGAGGAGGAGTTTGGGGAGGGTCTTCAGGAAAAGTCAATGAGGTCAGACTCTAGTAATGAGTTTGGGAAGGGTTTTCAGGAGGAGTTAATCAGGTTTGTTGGAGGGTGGATTGATATTTTGATAGGCTTGAGGGTGGGAAGTAGATGGACAATGGAAGGCCGGGCTAGTAACAGAGGTTTGGGCCCAGCCACAATGAAAAACTTATGGCCTCTGCAAATGCCTCATCAAGTGGGAAGATTTAATCAGACTTTAAGGGGTTTCCCAGAGTCTGTACCTCAAAGATTCAAAGAAAGCTCAAGGGGGCTCCCAGAGCCAGCACCTCATTAGAGGCAAGGAAAAAGAGTGGAAGAGAAATGAAGAGAAAGTAGGTGAATTTTTAGGCCATGGTAAATGAATGGGAAAAAAAATGCAAATAGTGTGGGAAACATGCCAAAATAGCTAAAGGCATTTATCCCTACATAAGAATTCCTTCTAATACATCCCTGACAAGTAATCATCAATCATCTCAAAAAAATGAAACATAACTTCCCAAGGCAAACACTTTGGAGTAGTAGTATTGAGGCTTAGCAATGCTCAGGACCCCAAAATAACAACACGCCTGGTCCTGCCCCAATGAATTCCACTCAAGTCTTCTTTCAGGCAAAGAAAAATAAAGTTTATTAAAGATTCACCATATTGGCCGGACTCTTAAGAAATCTTACTGTTGGCTAGACTTTTAAAGAATCTGAGCATTTGTGACATTTGTATTGACAAATGGGTCAGATACAATCTGAGCTAGATTGAATATAAGTACCTTCATGGAGGCAAGAAGGATGTTCTCCCAAAGACAGAAAGTCTTTGGGAGGAGTATAGGGGTGGCCAAGTAGTCTGTGGTGACTAGAGGAGGGGTTTAGGGAGGATCTTGATGGGAGTGACCAGTAGTTGAGGTAACTAAAGACACCAGGAACCAAGAAAATGGGATTTTGATGGGACCAAGGGTGGGAAGTAGCTGAAAGGAATTGGTAGGTAGCAGACAATGGAGGGATGGCCTAGGTAAAGGGTAACAGATTTGGACATGAAAAGTCAGGTCAGGTGGGAAAACCTGAGGAGAGTTCAAGGTGGGGTTTTCCTGGGCCTATGGACAAATGGGACTCAAATTCTTTTGAGGAAAGGGGTGAAAGTCTTGGTGTGGGTCTGTATCCTGTCAGTACTAATTGTCAGAGTTTATTTTTCCCTTAATGCAAACCTAAATTTTATTCTTTGAGATGTCCACCGATTGCTCTCCAGTATTTTGATGTTAAGCAATTAGCAAAGCTTCAGAAAGGTAGAGAATAGACAAAAAGATATCATATATTATTATTGGCCCTACTTAATTTTTCCCATTAATTATCTGATTACTTGTAACCTTCCCCTAGAAGGATTATGTGTTAAAGATGCCACAACAGTTAATCAGTTAAAGTCCAAGAATCTTTTTAGCAAGGAATTTTTCTTGCCCAAACTCCTGGCTAAGTGGTTAGGTGGTACAGCAGATAAAGTGCAGGATCTGGATTTAGGAGGAACTGAGTTCAAATTCAGCATTAGACACTGTAATGTTAATAGGATTTAAGATCTCCCCACCCCTTAAAAGGCCTCACATGGAGCCTATTAAGGGAAGCTAGTTTAGGGGAGGTTTGCTTGTAGGAAGACTTTCATACCTTTTGCTAATTTCTAACTAGGTGCTGAGTCAAGAGGGTTGTGAAACCCTTTGACTCTAAAAAGGGTATATACATTTAAGAAGCGCACCCTCCCCCCCAACTTTGAAAAACTCAGATGTTGGTGCTTCTCTCTCTGGTAACTGTGTATGTATTGCCTTGGTCAGATAGTTGGATCTGTCTGTTGATGTGTGCTAATTTCTCAGACAGTCAGAAGCCCTGTATGTTGGTCTTTATTTCTCTGCTTGTATTTTCTCTATTTTCTTTGTTTGGATTTTCTCTTAATTTCAGGGTGCTGATTTTTCGCTTGAACTAATAAATGTAATTAAAAAAGATTGTTGATCCCTTGAACAGCTATCTTTCCTGGTAAAGCAGATCTAAGAACCTGTGCTAGCAGCCATCCTGGGTAAGCCAGTGTGGTTGCTGCTACAGACACTCACTAGCTGTGTGACCTTGGATGAGTCACTGAACCCCTGTTTGATTCAGTTTCCTCATCTGTAAAATGAGCAGAAGAAGGAAATGGCAAATCACTCCAGTATCTGTGTCAAGAAAACCGCAAATGGGGTCACACAGTCAGATATGAGGGAAATAACTGAATATCAACAACAAAACTTCTTCTAGTAGGCTAAGCCCCACTAAACATAAATAATAACTTAAAAGTTCTGTTAAATTGTTTGAGTGAAGATTTCTTAGTTTAATTTAAAAGATAGAAATATTTTTTGAAAAAAGAATTATAGATGGAGTCATTTAACAAGTAATTTTTAAAATTGATTAATTTAGTTTTATTTTTTATTTGTTTTCTTGTTTACATCTTTCATTTTCATGAGATTTTTGAATTACACATTTTCTCCCCCTCTTTCCCCTACCCCAACCCCAAAACAACCATCCCAGTGTAGAGCCCCTCCCCTGGTCTGCTCTCTAACTTTCTGGTGGGGCAGGAAGGGTCTCCCTACCCCAGCCCCTGTATATCTCAATTCCTAGTTGCAGGTATTGCAGAGCTTTAAATTCTAGATTCTTTCAATTCCTCCCTTGTCACCCACCCCCACTGGAAAGACAAGCAATTCAATACAGGCTGTGGATGTGTGATTATACAGGACATCTTCATAGTGGACATATTGTGACAGTGATCATCTGTCTCTCCTTCCTATCCATCCCCCCCTTGTTATGTTCTCTACCCTGTCGCTGTCCCTTTCCTGAAGTGTGTGCTTCCAGCATCCCTCCCCTAGACTCTGCCCTC
>CM053594.1:104313837-104332160 GCA_028646575.1 Pseudocheirus occidentalis
AGATGATTGGGTTAGAAGGGATGGGGGAGGGGCGCCTCGCTAAGTTTAGCTGTGCCTTTCAAGGGAATGTTGTGGATGTTGTTATGTGATTGGGCTAGGGAAGTTGGCAGGGAGGGATTAGGGGAGGAGATAAGCGTATATAAGGAGTGGCTGAGCTCCGGGGTCTCTCTCTTGTTCCGTGATGTGATCGTGACCGAATAAACACCACCTCCTTTCACCTCGGGTGCTCTGTCTGGTTATTCCTCCTTGGAGGCCGGTGCCTGGGACGCTGGGCTACCGAAGACTTGGTACGCAAATGCGGTAAGTAAAGAGGGCAGGGCTGACCCTTTATAGTCCCTTAAACCCCAAGTAGCCCGCAACAACTATGAATGTGAGATAAGAAAGACCCAAAATCTCAGGCTTCATTTCTCTTCTCTCACCCCACCTTACTCTAGCCCCACTCCTCCCTCCCCCCACCCAAACACACATACACACACTTTAGAAGAACTTGGTCCTGAATTTAAATGATGAGGTACACATTTAGGTCAAATCTTTGTAGTTCATAGAGGCCAGAGAGAAAGGTATACTTCACAGTTCAAGAGTCAGAACAGAAACTTTAAAACTAATTGACCACCCCTCCCTATTCTCAGAAAATTAACTTGGGAGCAACTGGAATTATCCATCTGTATCTCCAATTCCAGAGCAAAATATACCTCATTCTTCTGCTTCAATCCTTTTCTAGTGAAGGGAAAGTCATGTTTTGGATTAAAAAAGAAAAAGGGAACCTAATTCCTTTCTAGTTGCTTTGAAGGTAAACTGAGTTTCATGGAAGTTCTCTAGTAGGACTAGAGGCTTAAATTACCAAGCAAGAAGACCTAGGGATAACACAGCTTTTGAACCTAGAAGAAAGTTTCCTTCAATTGTCTTCAAAGTAGAGTTCTTAAGGACACCAAGCTCATTCACATCTCTCTCTCCTAATTGAATGACCACAGTTTATTCTCTAATCTCCCAATAAGTATGCTTTAGGATAAGAAGCCATTATATCTAGAGGAATCTCCAAAAAGGCCATCAGAAGCGTGAGGAGCATTCTGGGCTTATCTTCTTCTATTGTGCTCATCCACCACTTCATGGAGATAGTCCTGTTCCAACCCTGCATAGCTACACCTATTGTTCTAGGTTCTAGTTGACATAGCTAGCTAGTCCCCTGGTTGTTGAGGTTTGATACCAAAATGAAATTAGATACTATTAGTTCATCCAACAGATAACAAAAGATTTAATTAGCCATAGAAGAAGGATATTTAGTGAGAATGCCAAGCTGAGTGAATAAGCTGAGTGAAGCTCCCTTGCCTGGGTTGCTCAACATGGTCCACCAGCCAAGCTTCATAGAGAATCTAAAGCTCCCTTCAATTTTTTTTGTAATAAGGTGATCAGAAAGTGATGAGCCTTTAGTCTAGTCTAAGCCAACCAAGTCTTAGGAATGATTTCAATACTTACTGTCTATAGGACCCTAGGCAAGTCACTTAACCCCTGTTTGTCTCAGTTTACTCATCTGTAAAATGGAGGTGATAATGGCCCCTACCTTCCAAGGTTAACTGTGACAATCAAATGAGATAATAATTGTAAAGCACTTAGCACATAGTAAGTGCTACATAAATGTTAACTGTTATTTTTTTAAAGTTAAAGAATAGCCTAACTTGCAAGGTGGTAGGTGTTAAGATATTGCTCCCACTATACTTCACTACCAGAGTGAGTTAAGGCTTTGACTCAAGAAGCCTACACATGGTCAACAGTACTAATGAAAATATTAGTCGTTATTATATTACGACATTCCTTAGCCTGTTCAAGAGCAGACCAAGACAGTGCATATTATAGGGTTCACATGGATTCTCTGTATGGAGAACTGTTCTAGGTCCTGGGGATACAAAGACAGAAATGAAGCAATTCTTGTGCTCAAGAAGCTTCAAAAAAACTTATATTAGCTTATATATAACAAAACATACACATACACAAACGCACACACATACACTAGGTAGCCCATAAGTAATCAACACAATTATCTTTTTTCTCTGGTATATCTCTCTTTGGATTAAGATCTTAGATTACTTTTGATTCAGTAACACCACATGATTTGGATCCTACTGGAAGGGAATTGAATTTGGGCTGATCAGCATGGATAAATCATGATAGTGAAACATCTCCTCCATTAAGTCTTCCCAAGAATCATATTTCCACCTAGTGGTTAGTACTCCTCTAGAAGAATTACCCTGGGGGGGGGCGGGTTAAGCACTGGACAGGTCATTTGAAGGTCAACCTCATTTCTATCAGGTCTGCACTTTCCAAATGCAACAATATCTATCATTTATACAGTGCTTTAAGGTTGGTAAAGCTCTTTTAAAATATTATATCATTTTATTCTCACAATTATCCTGAAAAGTAGTTACTATATTAATTATTATTATTCTCATTTCATAGAAAAGAGACTAGGGCAGACAGATTTAGTCAGTCAGCAAACATTTATTAATATTTATTAAATTCGTACTATGTGCCAGACAGTGTTAAATACTGGCAGGGGTTAAGTTACTTGTCCAAGGTCACACAGCTAAAAAGGGTTGAATCAACATTTGAACTCACATCTGCCTGATTTCAGGTCCAGCACTCTAAACACAGAGCTACCTCATCTTTAACTCACATACCCTACTGCTCCTTTCTCTGCTTGGTCAGTTCCTCCTGGAAACTCCATTTTAAGGAAGGGACAGTGTCAAATACATTCATACTCATTACTCTCCAAGTTCTGCTCCAGTTTCTCCAGACTTATTTCTCTACTGTATCCCCCTTACAGTTACTCAAATCTGCTTCTCAGCTTTATTTTAAGTGTTTAAATTTAGAATGTAAGTTATTCAGAATGTAAGTTCCTTGAGAGTAAGGATTATCTTTTTGCTTATATTTCTATTCCCAGTGTTTAATTCAGCGCCCAAGACAATGCATGTGGTTAATAAATGCTTGTTAGTTTGACTTGACAGCAATATTGGGGAGCAACATCCAGGTTCTTTGCTCCCCAGCACTGTGGATTTAACCCCCTACAGTTCTTCCAGTTTTGAAGGCTCACATGTGCTAACCCCTTCTTTCTTCTTAGGAATATCCTTTCTATCTCTAGAAAGTCAGATCTTAGAAGTCTCAAACTGGTAAGGCAACCATGAAAGCTAGTGCTATCCAAGAATTGTCCCTTTTCTGGCTAGAAAGCCAAATGTCTCTTTAACACTTTACTTCCTAGGAAATCTCTCATAACTAGTAGACAGACATTCAAGAACAGTATATCTATGAAATCCCTTCTCAGGTCATATAGGCTAGAAAATTTGTCAGTCTGTGCCATAAGGCAGTGATGCATTTCTGCAAGATTATTGGTATCCCATCACTTTTCTGGCTGTTGTCATCTCTTAGACTGGGAAAGCCCACTCTCAGGGAAATTCTACTCTAGCCAAGTAGGTAAACATAGGTAGTTGCCATCTCCTTTTGCCTTAAGGTAGGAGTGGGGAACCTGACCCAAGGCCACCATTAAAAATTCCTAAGGGAAGGGAATTACTTCTCCCCAAGGTTTCCATCATTTTCTCCTCAGCATCAAGTTTTTCCCTGTTGGTAATAATCAGACCTAGGATATAATTTTCCCTTGCTAGTTCTCTCACTTTTAGATACATGAACCGTCGCTAAGGTAGCTCCAGTGTAGGAATTCTAAAGCTGATTGAATTCATTTCTTTAGGACCTGGGACAGGGATTCTGGAGTGTATAGGTATACAGGGTGCTACTCCAAGTAATGAGAAAAAAACTCAGATGACTAGATGACCCAATTGTATGTGTGCTTTCTTATGTTTCTCTGACTCTTTATAGATGTCATTTCTTATGACACATAATATTCCATTATATTTACATACCATAGTTTATTTAGCCACTCACCAATCAGTGGCTACATCTTTTGTTTCTAGTTCTTTGGCACCCTAAAAAAATGATGCAATGAATAGTTTGGTATATACGAGACATTTATTTCACCCTATCAGGGTATATATACCTAGCAGCTGGATCTCCAAGTCAAAGGACTTGGTCAACTGACTTGTTCCTTTTTTAGCAAAATTCTGTCTAATTTACAGCTCCACCAACAACATATTAGTACACCTGACTTTTGACAACCTCTCGTCCCTCATATTATTTCCATCTTTTGTCATCTTTAGCACTTTGCTGGATGTGATATGAAACTCCTAAGTTATTATAATTAGGGAAATAGAAACACTGGGAAGAGGAGTGGGTTATGGGAAAAGATAATGAACTTTCTACTATTACTATCCATCAGACATTCTGGGTTCTTTGTATACACATTTCTTTGCATTATGAGTAGTTTTCCTTGGGGAAAATGGGGCCAATTTCATGAATACTGAAGGGTATAGTGAAACCACATATTTATCTCTGAAAGATTTCTAAAGTCATTTTGAACTCAGGATATCACTAAAATTTTTCTATCATAGAACTTTCACGAGAGAAAGGAAAAAAAGGGTGGGGGAGCGGGTTACAAAAGTCAAAGGCATTTCAGTACTTGAATGATAAAACTGTGGGAAAGAGAAACTAAAATATTTACTGTGTTTTTCTGGGATTTTACTAAATGATAAAGACTATACAGATATTAATATCTTTCTACCATTATAATGATACTGGCAGTACACATTAGCTGTTACTGCATGACAACACTTTGTTGTGATATTGTAAAGTATGTTGCTGAGCAATTATCAAGCTATATTTTTACTCTGTATCAAGAGTCTTCTTTACTCAATACAGCTCATGGTGGGGAGCAACCTGAGTTGCTCTAGAATGAGCAAACATGGCTTCTCTAGAATGTGGCCAAAAAAAAGGTGATCACTTGTCTCTGTAGCTTGATCTTAAAAACTGCATTATTAGCTTTGAGAGAACCCCTACCACTGTGCCAATGCTCAAACATTGCTGCTGCCTACTCCAAAGCTCACTTAGCCCCTTCAAGTTTAAACATTTACCTTTCATTTAGCCCTTATCCCAGGCCAGTTAGGCTGAAAAGCATTGCCATTTTTAAACATCTGGGACTCATCATACCAGTCCTTTTAACCAATGGACCCGGGTGATCAGTTCCAGATGTTGAGGAACTAAAGTTACACAGGCATTGTTAGCATTTTTGAGTTACAGGCAGATCTAGCTTCCCATATCTTGAAAGAGCTTAATTTGAATAGGTGGGAGTTATATTTACAGTCATTTTTTTTAACTCAACAGAGATGAACTGAATGAGTTCATCCTGGAAGAGAATGAATATTTTTAAATAGCAAGAGATCTATGGGAAGGTGGCATCTTTAGCTCAATTTGCTCAAATATATGGTGGGAACCACTTACAAAAATGGTATTAAAGCTTAGAAAATGTGACCAGGAAATAAAGATTTAAAATTTTTTTAAATTAAATATCCATCAGATGGCCTCAAGGCTATTTTCCCAGAGGGCAACCACTAAATTAAAAAGCCATCTATTTTATTATTTCATCTATATTAGTGTTTGAATTGCTTCTAATATGCTTCTTTGTGCATATTAGAGGAAAGAAAGAGTCTGCTTCTTGGACACAATGTTCAGAGATCTAGGCTCTTACAAAAGCACCAAAAAATTTCTTTAAGTTAACAAGATGGTAGAGAGGAGAGGATCTTGTCTCTGTAATCACTCCTGTTTAGTTAGTTGTGCAGAAGGAATTCTTCCCACCTAGTGATGTCCCCTAACTTCTCTTACAAGGCTGAACTTGTTTTTCAGAAAGGCAAACTGATTTGACTTAGTAGTCATGTCTGGCTGAAAGGTGAAACTCAATAATTACCTGGCATATTCCTGGAGAAGAAAAGACTTTGGGTACGGAGTACATGTAATAGCTCTGTTTAAGTATCTGAAGGATTGTGACTTGAAAGGGAGATCTGATTTGTTCTGTTAGACCCCAGGACCATAACTAGTAGGAATGGGCAGTAATCACAAAATGGCAAATTTATGCTTGATATAAGGAAATATTTCCATCATAGTGACCTAAAAGAGAATGGGGCTGCCTCTTGAGGTAGCAGATTCTTCCTTATTGGAGGTCTCTAAGAAGTAGCTGGAAGACCACTTGCAGGGACTGTGATAGAGCTCTCAGTCAGGTATAAAATAGAATATAAAATAGAATAATAGAATAAAATAGAATATAAAATATAGATCTCTGAGGTCCCTTCCAACTCTGAATATGTGTGATTTTGTCCTTTGGAACAACCCCCCACCAAACAAAAGAATCCACGCATTACAGGAGACATTCAGCAGTCAACAATGAAAAATCCATGGTTCTGATGTATATAGAATCAGTGTATAGAGTCATAGCTGGGCCTCTCCTTAGCAGTGAGAAAACTTGTTTATTCTTGGGAATTCTGGCTCTGTTACCATTAAATTGCTGTTAGAACTTTTAAATGATTTTCCAACTCATGAGGCCAGGATGTCCTGGAACTAGATTTCTCCTCCCTCTCTATTCACCATGATTCTAAAAGCAAACTATTAAATGTTTAACTACGGTAGATGATGTTTTGTTTTGGGGGTTTTTTTCTTGTTGAAGTAAACAGACCTTTGGGGAGAGATTGGAAAGAGTGTCTAAATCCTGGAATACACAATACCCAGTTCCCATTTTTTATAACTATATGACAAAACTGAGTGTGATTAAAGCTTTTAAATGACTATTTGTTGAATTTTAATGATTTTATTATCAAATAATAAGAAGTACCTACATACTCATGGTGCTCTTTCCTAAAAAATTCACCATGAATTCTTTGTTCTACATTTGTTAGGTGATTATACCAACAGCAATCCCCTTAATGACCTTTTAATCTTCTGAGCACCTCTGCCAAAAGTGGTGATTAGTGTCTCATTGTTTAAAATAGTCTCCTGGCAAACACAATTCTATTTACTTTGTTCTAAATCTATTATCCATATGATTTCTGCCAATATGTACAGATACCTCCTCTAAAGTCATTGAAAGTTTTGTAGGATCAAAGCTTCATAACTTGAAGGGACCTTAGAGTCTATCAAGTCCAAGCTTCTCTGAGGCACCAAAAGACTAAATAACCTACACATGATCTCATAACTGAGGAGGAATTTGAACCTAGGTCTTTATAACTACACAAGTTCAGTGTTCAATGCACTATACCATGCTGACTCTCATTGAATTAAAATCAATTCAGTATGAATGTATTAAACACAAGACTGGGGAAATAAAAACACAAATAAACAGTGCTTGATTCCAAGGAACCTGCATTCATGACATGACCATGACTGGTTATACAAGTGGAGCTCAAGCCTCATCAGGTCAAACTAAGATTGATCAGGTTCAAATAGGAACCATGTGATGTGTTGTGATGGGTCTGTATTTGCTGTCTGAAGAGTAGACTGATTAAGTTTGCAAAGGCTTATCATTGGGGTGGCTACCGGATGACTTTTTGGAGTGGGGGCTGGGTCAGAGGAAAGCACAATTTGTGAAGTCTTCTATTAAGGCAAGGATGGATGGCTATCCTCCTTGATAGAAAGAGTATTAATAAAGAGATCATGAATGCTTTCAAGTATTGAAGGAAGTGTGCCAAAGAGACTGTTTCTATTCTGGAAACTTGCCAGCATGGATTTCACTAATGCACAACTGGCCAATAAAAGTCAGGTCACAAATTCCTTTCTCAAAGGTAAATATAAGTTTGTTCCTCTGAATTCTAGTCTAGGCAAAAAGCCAAGCCCAGACTAAGAAAAGCCATCTGTATCCCTTTGAGACAAAGTTTCCTAAACAAACAGGGATATCTTCAACTAATGAAATTGATTTCTTCAATCTGCTTTGATGAATAGTGAGAATGTAATGGTTAGATTATAGAGGGTTTTTTTTTAATTTCCAAACATTGCCCTGCAAAAAAAAGTAAGAAACTGCAGTATTTTAAAATACCCAAAGTTAAGTGAAAACCATTTAAAGACCAAGGTGCTATAATAGTACCAATAGCTCCCATATTCATGATATGGGAGCATCCAGGCAATCAGTGAGAAAAGATCAATAAAAGCTGGCAGAGATCCCACCAACCACCTAAGCTCTGGAGTTGGCAGCAGCCACAAAATCCAGGAAAGAGACAGCACAAGGGCAGCTAGGTGGTGCAGTGAATAGAGCACAGGCCCTGGAGTCAGAAGGACCTGAGTTCAAATCAGGCCTCACACACTTAACACAAAAAACTAGCCGTGTGACCTTGGGCAAGTCACTTAACTCTACTTGCCCTGCCTTCCCTCCTCAAAAAAAAAATAAAAAAAAAAAAGAGAAAGCACAGATATCAGTCAGCCTGGCAGTAGACTGACCCATCATCCATAGCTCTGAGTCCAGTGAAACACTAAACCAGCTGAATAAGGAAGCAACTTATCCATCAGTGAAGCCACACAGAGAGGTAAATTTGATGGGAACTCTGAGAAGAGAGAAAAGGACTCAGAAGGACAAAAGCCTTCTCATCTATGTGTTCCCTTAATAGGTGCCCCAATACTTTTGTGCTTTAAATTTGAACCCACTTTCCCTAAGAATCAAGTACGTGCAATGGTACATCCTTGCATACACTAAACCCACTGATTAGAAGAAATTTTATTGTAATTTCTCTTCTTGATACACTTCTCAGTAAATTCTAGTTTGAAAAGATTGATATAAACTGACTAATCATTTTGGGGGAGATAGAGTAAACTGAGATTAGGGAGAAAGCACTAATCAAACTGGGACTTTTGGCCTACAGCATTAGAAATCCTAACAACTCCTAAGAACTGCCCATAGAACTCTGAAGGGAAATGTAATTCCTTTGAAGACCTGAACTGATAGTATGAGCATGTTTTGAGAATTAGCCCCATAGGAATTTCTACATTAAGTACATATGCGCATACACACACATATGTATACACACATATCATTATATCCTTTATCCATTCTGGTCTCTCTTTGAGTCTAGAGAGAATGCAAATGACCAAGTTACTTTAGCTTTGGTTTTAAAACTCATCTTTGAGTAAATTATACATACTGGCCTATCACAAAAAGATTGTTTACATTTAATTATGTAAACTAAGTTGCCAAGAATGTACCCACATAAATCAGTAAAGTTTTCTTGCCTAGGAAGTCTCAAATACCAATGGAATCACACTAGGTCTAGTCCCTCCCTCTCCTATACCTCAGGTTAAAACTGTTATTATACTTAGAGCTCTGTGTTTCCCTTGATGATCTATTGTGGCAGACACATTCCTAGTAAAGCATCTGAATGTTTCAAGAATTAAAAGCTCTAAAGCACTATGATGTTTAACAAGGTAATTGACATTTCATTAGGTAATAATAATCTAAGGCCCGCCAAGGTCAGAGCAAGATAGAAGGAACGAAAGGAACAACTTGATCTCTCTTCCAGGGGCTTCTCCTTGATACCATTCCTTCTCGCTCTCTTCTCAGCCTCTCCTCTTTGCTGAGGGTCTCAGATGGGCTGGGGTTCCTCTCAGGAGAGGCAGTGTTGAACAGTAAAAAGAGTGCAATCACTAGAGTCAGAGGAGCACCTTAAATTGCACTTCAGATGTTTGCTACTTCTATGACCCTGGACAAGTTCCTTAGCTTCCATCATCCTCAGTTCACCCATTTGTAAAATGGGAGGGGGCTTGACTAGGATGAAATGACATCCTAGCTTCCTTCCACCTGTAGATCTAGAATCTCAAACAACTATAAACAATGTCCATTTGATTACTTGAACAATTATTTTTTGTCATTCTTTTTCAGTACCAAATCTTAGAAGAAGTTGTCTGTCTCACTATATTTACTTCTTCACACACACACACACACACACACACACACACACAATTCAAATTATCAATGTCACAAACACAAAATATGGGAGGTGTGGTTAGAAGACGATTCTTGTAGAAAAGATCTTGGGGTTTTAGTGGAACACAGCTTTAAGTGTGTCAATAGTATTACACAGTAGCCCAAACCACTATTGCTATGACAGAATACACTAAGTGAAGTAATGTGTCCTGAATGAGGGAGTTGGCTTATGTTATACTCTGGGCACACATCTGAAGAATTCTGTTCAAATTTTAAGAATATAAACAAGCGGAATTGTGTCCACTAGGGGGCGACCTAGATGATAACAGTTGGAGATGATGCCATGAAAGGGGTACAGAGAATGAACTGGGGATGTTTAGGCATGAAGAGGAAATATTAAGAGCACATATTTGCAGTCTTCAAGTATTAGAAGGCTTATGATAAAGAAAAAGAATCTGATTGTTCTATTGGACCAGAGATGGCAGAGTGAGGAATGATGGGCGGATTTGGTGGAGATGCCGTTTTAGGTTTGTATTAGGAAAAACTTCCTAATAATTCAAGCTTTCCAAAAGCAAAACAAGTTGTTTTGGGAGACATTGTGCTCCAGACTTCTATAGGTGTTTGGATAAAGGTGAAATTATCTCTTCCTGTGAGCATGGTAGAAAGAATTCATGTTCTGGCATAGGTTGGAGCCAGACAGCAGCTGGGTGGCCCAGTGGAAAGAGTGTTAGGTTTGGTGTTCAGTAGACTTCCATTCTGTTCTTGCCTCTGACATTAGTTGTAGGACTCTGGGCAATTTATTTAATCTCCCTTTGCCTTGGTTTCCTCATCTATAAAATAGGGGTAACTATAGCATTTGCATAATGGATGGAATTGTAAATATACTGGCATAGTGCTCAATCACAAAATGCAACTGTCTCTCCATATAAAGACAGAAGCAAAACATTTACTCAAACACCAGAAAACCAAATCCCAAAACCAGTAAGCCGATTCCATTATAGTAGGAAAGAAGTTAATAAGCCATAACAGCACAGAGAGCCACAGCATCCTTTAACCTTCCCACAAACCAACATTCACTCACAAGCCTAACTATATCTCTCAGGTGGCATCCTCTCTCTCCCGCCATCTAATTGCTCTAACTCCTAGCTTCATGTGGGCTTTGCTCCACCCTTGAAGGTCATGACCCCTTTGGGGGAAAACGTATATTTCTGATGGTCTTGGGAAACCAAGACACCACTCCTTTATCCATCTCCAGGCAGGTCCACATACAAGTATATTAAGAGTCACGGCATTAGGAAGGTTGAGAACTACTGCTTTAGAGCTATGAGCCTGTTATCTAGTGAGGAGGAAATATAACCTCCTAAGGGAACTGGTTCTAACTGTGCAAAGCTTTGGTCTTTCAGAAGTTTTGTCCTATATCCAATCTACAACTTCTATGTAATTCCATCAATTGAATCTAGATTTACTTTCTGGGACCCAGAATAGGTAGCCTCTTCCATATGACTATCTTTTCAAATATCTGAAGATAGCTAGTGCTGAGGCCACTAGGTGGTTCAGGGGATAGAGCATTGGACCTGGAGTCAGGAAGACTATAAAGCCAAGCACAAACAGTTCTCCAGAGGACTGCTGCTGTGAATAGCTTTAAAGTTCTGTTCACATAGTATAGTGAACTCTCTATTTATTCAGCAATAAAGAAAAGCAAAACATTGACCGAAACCAAAGTTCAACATTCATAACAATATAACATGACAACTTATTACTAAAATGGCCAAATAGTCTTAAACAAAAAGATATCATTCAGTAAGTCACAATCTGAATTAATCAATATAAAGTACTCATTTAAAGTCTTCTTTCATCTTGATTGGAGACTGCCTTCCAATCATCCTTAACTCAATCATCCTTAAGAAGCAATCATTATTAAGGGGTACAAAGTACAGAGGTCTCCCAACCCTAGGTCACATTGTCTTAATCTCTTAACCAGCACTAAGTTCCCAAGTGAAAATCCTTTCATTTTGACTTGAGACTGACTTCCAAACTCTATGGTTCTTTTTCCATGCTCCCAGCTCTTGCATAAATTCACCTGGCTGTCAACTGGATTCATAGGTAAGCAGCTCCCAGCTCCTGCTCCAGCTTCCAGTTCAGCTACACACATCAAGCTTATTTATATACATTTCCAGCACCATCATCAATTCATTTTCTGCCTGTGATATCAACACAGACCAACAGGCAAGGCCTCTGTCTAAGAAATCAACACAAATCATCAGTAAGGTCCCAGGACCTCTAAAACATCAATAAAACCCTCCTTCAGGACTTCTGTAAACAGAGAGCAGGCAAGTCCTCTTTCAGGGCTTCTGAACCATCAGTAAGATCCCAGCGCTCCTGTAAAAACAGCAAAGTTCTCTATCAGCAGACAGATCTAACAAAGTAACATCAACATGGACAGACAGAGTGCCGGCACTACAGGTATTCTTCCTCTCAGTTCTGCTCAGTCCCAGCTCATACATGAGCTTTTATATCATCAGCTCCTTCCTGTTCCATCCCCCTTTTATGTCCTTCCTCTTCTGGTCTTTGGCAAGTTCCTCCCACTGTGGACTTCACAGGTTCTTTTTCTAAAAGACTTGATATAATCACAGGGGAGGTTCAAAGATACTAGAAGAGCTGAAACAAGGAGCTAAGTACCATTTTGTTTGCCACTACAAAGACCTGAGTTCAAATTCAGCCTCAGACAATTACTACCTATTTGACCCCAGGCAAGTCACTTAACCTCTGTTTGCCTTAATCCCCTTGAGAAGAAAACGGAAAACCCCTTCAGTATCTTTGCCTGGAAACCCCATAAACAGTGCCATCTTATGAGGTCATAAAGAGTCAGACATGACTGAATGACAGCTGTCTTCAGGGACTGTTCTTGTCTTTGTTTCCCCAACTCTGCCTAGTGTAGTTCTTTATACGTGATAGGTGCTTATTCAAGGTTGATTGAATTGATTTGAAATAAGGTCTTAAATTTAAAATCCAATAAACAGCTTATTCTACTCTCTCTGTCTCTCTCTGTCTCTGTCTCTGTCTCTGTCTCTCTCCCTCTTTCCCTCCCTCCCTCCATCCATCCCTATCTCTCTCTGTCTTTCTCTGTCTCTCTTTCTCTCTTTCTCTTTGTGAATATGTTTGCATGTGTGTCTGTCTCTGTTGTGTCCATCTCTCTCTATGTCTCTCTGTCTCTCTCTATCTCCTCCTCCCTTGTTCCTTCTTCCTTTCTCTTTCAACAAATAAGTATGAATTACTTTTGACTGAGTTTTCGCATGGGTATTGTGACTCAATTTGGAAAAGTTTCTTCACTCTTAGCCTAAAAAACCTTGATTAACAGGGGAAATGATGACGCTACAATCTGAAATAAATCGAAGGAGGGGCAAGTTTAATTCAGGAGGAGTAGAGAGGTGTGGAGTGTAATCAAAAAGTCTTTTGGTTTGAATATGTACTCCTCAGCACAATCTTTGGTTCTGTCAGACTGACCTACTTCCTTTTCTGCATGACAATCTGTCTCCTGACTCCATTTTGCACAGGCGCTTCTTCCCCATATCTCTTGTTTTCTCTCCTCACATTCACCTCCTGTAATCCCCAACTCCCTTTAAGGTTCAGATTGGAACATCTCCTACAAGATGTTGCCTCTCTTGATTCCTCCAGTTCTTAGATTCTCTTTGAAATGGTGCGTGCATGTGTGCATGTGTGTGTGTGTGGTACATATGTAAATTCATTTCTTTGTATTTATTCTTTTCAGTAGAACAGCTTCCTAAGACAAGGAAATGTTACTTATTTTTATCTTGTAACTCTAGCACTTAGAACAGTGTTTAGCATATAGATGCTTAATAAGGGGATCTGGGTGGTGCAGTGGATAGAGTGCAGGGCCTGAAGTCAGGAAGACTCATCTTTGTGAATTCAAATCTGGCTGTAGACACTTACTAGCTGTGTGACCCTGGACAAGTTACTTAACCCTGTTTGCCTCCGTTACTCATTTATAAAAAGAACTGTAGAAGGAAATGATAAACTACTCCAGTATCTTTGCCAAGAAAACCTCAAATAGAGCTACAAGAAGTTATACATTACTAGAACAGCAGAATAACAACAAGGATGCTTAATAAATATTTGTTTCATTAAATTGAATATCATAAAGACCACCCAGCAATGATTTCTTTCAGCCTACCTAGAAAGTATTTCAATAAAGATAATTTTTCATCATCTGAAGAGCAAAGAGCAATGACCTTAAAATATTAGAATGTGAGCTGGCAAAAAGATCTTTCATTGTGAATACAATCAGGTTATGACATGTAATACCAAAGGATATGATCAGGACTCCATCACTGCTAATAATTACTAGTATTTATTTAACTTCTTCTATAATCAAGGTCCTTTGACTATGGTTATGAATAATAGTCAGGTAACATTAATGTGTAGAAATCTCCAGAGTGAATAACACCATCCATCTTTTTTTTCTCTCTGAATAATTCATCTGCTAATTTCAGAGCTGTATTATACAATATAATTGATGAATTATTTGGAGAAATCTGAGGAACTTTAAAATTGCTGTTATCAATGATCACTTGTCTATGGAAATTAAAATGAAAATTCAACAAACATTAAGATCCCTTTATGAGAAAGACATTTAACTAGTATATAGAAATATAAAGATGAAAATTTGATCAAGTGACTACTCTAAAGTTTAAAATTCAGCAGGAGGTTAGAATATGTACATAAATAATTCAACTCAATTTATAAAATGATTAAGTACATAGGAAAGGTCATACCAAGTAGCTTAAGAGATTTACAAGAAGAGTCACTCCTAGCTCAACCCTGGGTGGTCAGATAGGAGAAAGGGGAAAGTTTTATAATAAAGGACATAATACCTGAGTTAAACTTAAAAGCGGGGAAGGAGGTAAAAAAGTAGAAATCAATGGGGAAGAAGGGAGGAATTCATTACCAACATAGATGACATGACATAGCTCTGCTCTCCACCTGCAATATGCCATGCCTAGTGGCTCTTGCTTCCAATTCCTTAACTCTAGCTCCCATCCTAGGCACCTTGGCTCCTGACTGATGAAAGTTCTCCATATCTATCCTAGACCCAGACCCACCTCTCTACTTTCTGTCCATCTTCATGACCCACACAGACAGCTAGGTGAGACAGTAGATAAGAGTGTTGATCAGGAACTCAAAAAATCTGAGTTCAGATTCTACCTAGACATTTATGTGACTTTGGCCAAATGATTTAACCTCTCTCTCAGCCTCAGCTTCCTTATCTGTAAAATGGAGGTATCACTAGCACCTACCTCACAAGGTTGTTACAAAAAACACATACAAAGTACTTTGCAAACCTTAAACACTATAAAAATGTTAGATATTATTATCATATTATCTCATAGCTCTGGGAATAGTAAACACTATCATTACTAGAGAGAATGAGTAAATTAGTTTCTGTGCGGCCACTTGCTCTCTATACCTGTGATTTTCAGAACAAAACATACTTCTCTGGCCACTGCTTCTCTATTAGTGTCTTCCCCAGTTAGAATGTAAATTTCTTGAGGTAGAGACTGTTTTTGTTTTTATGTTTATACTCTCAGTATTTGATGCATTGCCTTAGCATATAGTAAGCACTTCTTGCTGTTGTTTAGTTAATTAGTTGTGTCTGACCCTTCCTGGCCCCATTTGAGGTTTTCTTAGCAAGGATACTGGAGGGATTTGCCATTTCCTTCTCTAGTCATTTTACAAATGAGGAAACTGAGACAAACAGAGTTGAGTAACTTTCTCAGGATCACACAGCTAGTAAGTGTTTGAGGCCAGATTTGAACTCAGGTCCTCTTGACTCCAGGCTCAGCCCTCTATTCACAAAAACAGCTAGCTGCCGTAGTAAACACTAAATAAGTGCAGTTTCAAAAACACCCAATAAAGGGGAGGGCAGGGAAGGTCAATTAAATTTGTATGTATGTTCATAAACTGTTATGGCAAGCAAAGAAGTACTTAGCGTTTTGTTTAAACTATTTAATTATTTAGCACCTTGTTTCATTTCAAGTTTTTTTTTAAGCATTGCCCATTATTATATCAAGACTTTGTTAAGAAACAGAACTTGTGAACCCCACAACTTGTGAACACCAGAACTTGTGAAACCCTGTTGCTGATGCAACAGAAAAGGGGTGGAACAGGTAGGAGCTTAATTACCACAGATAAGGAGAAGCCCAAGCTGGGAAAGAGCTGAACTGAGAAGAGAATACTTGTAGTGGTAGAGTTGAGAAGGAGAAAACTTGTGATATCCCAGCACTCTGGTTGTCTGTTCTGTCTGTGTTCATTTGTGTTTGCAATACTTTGTACAGAAGCTCTGGGACCTTACTGGAAACCCTGAAAGAGGATTTTTGGTTTGTATGTTTACAGAATTCCTGGAGGAGGGTTTCAAAGGTCCTTGGACTATACTGATGATTTATATTGAGTTCTCAGACTTTGTTTGTGGATCTGTGTTGATTTCACAGGGAGAAAATAACTTGATAATGGTGTTGACTGCGTGTATGAATGTTGTTTTGGCTCTGTTAAGCTTTGTCTTTCCAGAAACAGCAACTGCAAAGGACTTAAGGTGGATGGAACACTGTGAACTTCAATTTAGAATGGGAACTGGATGAGGAGCTAGACAAGCAGCTAGAAGAATTGCTGAGAGCTGCCTACCTTTGAACCTAGGTGACAGTTGAGTAGATTCAGGCAGGACCTAGGACCATAGAAGAGGAACCATGGAATCTGGGAGCCAGCCTTGAGTCAAGATGAAAACACCTCTCCTTGGGTACTTAGTGCTGACTGAGAAAATCATGGTTTACTGTGGCCTAGGGGTGGGAGAACTTTGTACTCTGTACCTTGTACCTCTTAAGGATGGTTGGAAACTAATCTCCAATTAAGAAGAAAGAAGACTTTTTGACTGAGACATTAAGACAATGTGACCTAGGGGTGGATAAATTTGACCTTAGTACTTTGTGTCCCTTAAGAAGGCTTGCACCTTAAGGATGACTGAGTTAATGGCTTACTGAATGATATATTTTATTTAAAACTATGTGGCCACTTTGGTGAAAACTATGTGGTCGCTTTGGTGATAACTTGTTATGTTATAACATTGTGAATGCTGTGCTTTGATTTCTGTGAATGTTTTGCTTTAATTTACTGCTGAATAAAGAGAGAGTTCACTATACTATATAATTAGAACCTTAAAGTTGTTCACAACAGCAGTCCTCTGGAAAGCAGATCGTCCTTGATTTTACATAAGCTCAAAAAGAAACACCAGGAAATCATGCTGGAAAGGCAAATTATAAAAGGATTGAGTTGGGCATTAAACACTTTGCTAAAGAATTTGCATTTTATACTGCTGCCATTAAGGAGGGGAATGAAGTGTACATGCAGAATTCTACTTTGCTGAAAAGATGGGCTAGAGAGGAAAAAGTGTGGAGGCAGAAAGCCCAGACAGGAGACGATTAGAATAGTTAAGGAGAGAAATTATGAGGCCCTGCACGAGCTTCCTGCATTAGTGTGAGAGAAAAGAGAGGGAACAGGCAGAGCCAAGATGGCAGCGTAGAAGCAGCAAAGTTTCGCAGCTCCCACACAGCCACCCTAAATACCCATAAAATATGACTTCAAACAAATTCTAGGGCTCTCAAACTCACAAAAATACAGAAAACTCATCTCTTGATAAAGGCAGCTAGGCAGGAGGGGCTCATTGCTGGCAAGCCAGGAGCCAAGGCCAGCTCATCCCGCAAACAAAACCGCAGCCAGGCCCCAGGGCGGGCAGGAGGAGCCGAGCCCCCCAAGCCACAGCATGAGTCTATTTCAGAGAAGATCTACAGGACCTCACACAATCTTCACATCTATCAAGCCAGGACTAGAGAATGTCAGTGAAAGTGAGTGAAGCTTTCAATCTAAATTTGGGGGAGGTAAAGCAGTTTGGCCAATCTGCCCCCAGGGCAAGGAAGCAGTGGGGGAAGAACAGGAACTGCTGTAACCAGCGACTGCCCCCACCAGGCTGCTTCAGAGCCCCTGGCCGGCAGACCCCACAGTGGGGCTGAGTTGATTGATCAGAGCCAAGTGCTCTTGCATTGAGCAGCCTGGATCCAGATCATGATCTTGGGTGGTGGTCCTGGAGTGCACTTTCAGCAAGCCAAAGCTGGTGGGGGCTGCAACACCCCCCTAATAGCTCTGGCAGCTGAGAAAAGCCCAGCAATTTGGAACAGAGCTTTCCCCCTTGGAAGCAGAGTTCCACAAAGTGAAAAAAAAAACAATCTATTAATTGACTGACCAACATGAGGAAAAGGAAGCAAAATAAGAACTTCAATAAAAATCTAGAATCCTTTTTTGTGGACAAAAAGGATCAAAGCATGGAACAGGAGGAAGAAAACACAGTCAGAACTCCCACACCAAATGCTTCCAAGACACTTGAAGAATTCCTAGAAGCTATAGATCAACTGAAAAAGGACTTTGAAAAACA
>CM053594.1:104332660-104349903 GCA_028646575.1 Pseudocheirus occidentalis
CACTGTTGAGAAGGTGTGAACTCCCCTGTTGACATGTAAGAAGGCTATTGGCTGAGACAGGAGGCCAGTGCTGTATATAAAGAAGAATTCTAGAGACAGAGAGACAGAATTATAATTTTCCTGTGGAGGAAGCAGGATTATCTCAGCATCTGGGAGCTGGGCTGCTAGAAGTCAGTTGAAGTTTTCTTGAGAGAGTTAGAGTTTCTCTCCCAGCATCTAGAAGCTTACTGAGAATTGAGATGGAATTTTCCTGAGACCAGAATCGGGTGTAGGGCCACCAAAAGGCCAATATTCCTTCTGGGTCCTAGGGCCAGCTGAACTGCTGGAGGCTTGAAGCAGCATGACTGGGATAAGACTTTGTCTGTTCATGGCCTGGCTGATCCTTGGGTTCCAGGAAAGAGAAGTGGTGAAGGGTTTGAGATGTGCTGGACCCTGTGAACTTCAGTGTGTGCTGGGGATTGCCCTGAGGGCTGGACAAGAACCTGGCAGCTGTCTGCTTCTGAATCCAGGTGACTGTTTGATGGATTCAGGAGGGAGCTGGGACAATGGAAGGGGATCCAGGGAATCGGAGAGACCACCCAGAGTCAAGATGAATAAAAGGCCTCCCCTTTGACAAACTGAGGTTTTCTGGACACTGAGGGTTGGAGGGTTTGTGTGGTTTTCTAATGACTGTACTAGTGATTAATGATATTTAATAATTGGGAATCTAGCTTAGTGACTGACTGCTAAATGAGTAACTGATTAAGTTAATGGTTGCACCATGATTGATATATTGGGAATTGACTGAATGAATGGTTAGGTGAGAAGCATTTCCCCCTTAGGGAAACCAGGTGATTATTCTTTTGTTCCTTGTTCTAAATATTGTGGCCACTGTAGTGAAAACTGTGTGGCCATTCTAATGTTAAGCTGTTATGAACACCATATTGTGACTTTCTGTGATAAGATGCAATGTTGTGAATGTCATATTGTGAATGTTTGCCTTGATTTGTAATGGAATAAACAGAGTGTTCATTTTTACTGTGTAATTCGAATCTTAAAAGCAGTTCACAGTAGCATTCTTTTGGGAATCTGCTGGTGCGTAGCATTACACAGGGCCAGTGCTCTATTCACTGCACCACCTAGCCACCCTTATTCATCATTTTCTACTAAATGTCCTAAATACTCTCTACTTCACAAAATTGCTATGAAATTGTGTTTAAAACGCTATATAAATCTAACACTGCCACCAACAACTATAACAACTACTGTTGCTGCTGCTACTACTACTACTACCACCACTACTACTACTACTGCTACCCTCACTAACAATAGCAAGCACCACCCTGTACAGGATGAACTCCATAAGGCACAGTAGGTAGAGAGTTGGGCCTGAAGTCAATAACACTTGAGTTCTTTTTCTTCTTATTCTATAAAATGTATTTAATAAAATAGCATAGAAAGAAAATTTGCCATACATATATTTAAAGAGAACATTACATATGGTAATAGAAGTGTTTCAGGAGCAATTTTGAGTGACTCAGCCATTTTGACTACTATAAATACAGAAACTGACTACAGAAGACATAGGAAGGAAGACACTATCTGTATGCAGACAAAGAGCTGATAAATACATATATGTATAGAATGGTTTTATGTTTGTGGGTGTAGGTGTGTTTCCATGTTTATATAATGGCATCCATGTTTAGGGAAGAGAAAAAGGAAAAAATAAAGTTACATAACTTTATTATGTATTTAAAAGGAACAGCAACTTTTTCATAGTAGATTTGCCTTTTCATGTACAATCATCTTTGTTGCCCTATTCTACTGTTGTGGAATTGCTTGTTTTATTTCTTAAGTTCAGAATAAAATAAATAATTTTTTAAAAGGCTTGAGTTCAAATTCAGACACAGAATCTCAGTAGCTATGTGACCTTGGACAAGAACAACTGTCTGCCTCAGTTTCATTAACTGTGACATGGGGACAGTAACAGCATCTTCCTCTCAGAGTTGTGAGGATTAAATGAGTAAAGTTCTTAGAACAGTGCCTGGCACATATAGGAATTTAATCATGTATTTCCTTTCTTTTTCTTTCATTCCTCCTTTCTTCCAATAGGGAGTCACTTATTACTTATACTCTTACAAGCTGATGCTCAGACACTTTGTTCTTCTCTGAATCACTCATAAGATTATAGATTTAAAGCTAGAAAATTCCTCAAAGGTCATCTAGTCCAAAACCATTCTCTCATTCAATAAACATTCATTAAGTGTCTACTATGGGCTATACACTGTGTTAAGAAGAAGAAACACCCCAAGCCACAATGGGGGCAGGAGGGAAGAGGATGGGAAAGAGGAAAGAAAAGAAGGGGAAGAGCATCTTCCCTTCCAAGTTGAGTTTATGGTGCCCACACTGTGGGTGAACTCTCTGTTAAGTTCCACTCTGGACACACAGTAGGAAAGAGTCTACAGGAGAAAGAACTACAGTTATTCCTTCGACATCACAGGGATTAGGGAAGCAATGTCCCTGAGATCTAGAAAGTCCATGTAAAATGTTTTGGTCCTGCATTCCATACCAGAGAAGAAGTCTGAGGTTTTTTTTTCTGTTTCTTTTATGGGCTGTTTGGAGTATCTTATTATAAATTTGGGGTAGATATTATACAATTTTAGACAGACAGACATGTATACACACACATGCACACACATGTTTATGCATTTTGAGTTTCTCAACATTTTCTGTGTAATGTGTTGGCCTTTGCAAGTCATCCACAGCTTCCACAAAACTCCCCCTACCCCAATTAGTATTTAGTTTCTTGCAATATCTGAAAACCACAGTAGGGAAATGTGGAAGGGATAACTGCAGACTGCCTCTCTCTGTCAGTTTTAAAGATACAATCTGTTCAGGTCATATAGACAATGAAGGAGTCTATTACCACTCATCTAATAGGAAAATATAAAATGAAGTTCTCCCCAAAGGAGGCCCTAGTATTTCCCAAGTGGCTGCCTCCATTTTAGGTAATTTGGACATGTATAAAGCAAATCCCCTTTACATATATAAGGAAGCAGATTCCTGTAGCATCGAAGAGACTTGCCAAAGGTCACACAAGAACTTAAATGTCAGAACCAAGGCCTGAACACAGGTTCTCTGATTTGAAATCCATCACTTTCCACTAAACCACAAAATCTCCATTATATATTTTCTTAAGAACTTATATGCGGGGCAACTAAGTGGCACACTGAATAGAACACCAGCCCTGGAGTCAGGAGGACCTGAGTTCAAATTCTGCCTCAGACACTTAACACTTACTAGCCATGTGACCTTGGGCTAGTCACTTAACCCCAATTGCTCTACCCTCCAACTGTCCAAAAAAAAAGGAAAAAAAAGAACTTATATGCATCATTTTGTTTGTTACAAGCAATAAATATGGAAGCAAATTCTACTGTGCTCTAATTATCAAAATTCTTCACACCCAAATTTACACTGATATTTTGGAAGAAATTGGATCCTTTGCCATTGATTTTATTATTTTCCTTGGTCAGCTTATGTATTCCAAAAACGATGATGTATAAGCAAAATTATAAGTAAAATACTATTATTAGTAAGAGAAGTACTTTTTTTTGTATGCTCTTTGTATTCTAGTGTCTAGCACAGGACCTGGTACATAGGAGACATTTAATAAATGCTTATTGATTGATGGTTTGAATGACAGAGGACTGGATTTGGAGTCAAGCAGACCAGGAATGAAATTCTTTATTAAATATATTAATTATTTGATTATTACTTAAACTCTGCATCTCCAAGGCAATTCTCTAAGACTTTAAATTACAGAGCAGTTATAAATCTGCTTCAGTGGAGGGCGTTTCCATACTAGAAGTTTTCTACACTGATTTAGTTTAATTCTGTATCCATTTTTCTCTCAAAAAAAGAGAAAAAAGTAGAGAGTAGTGTATAGTCATGGTAAAAGTTAATCAGCCCATTACAGCTCCTGAAATTAATTTTATTGCTTTCTTCCCCCAAATATCTCAGATTCCTACATTTTCCATATTTACATCCTGACCTTTTATTTTTTCTTTTTCTATCCTACTCAAAAGGATTGACATTGGTACTACAGTTGGAAGCTATGGTGCAAAGAATTCCATTTACTTCTGAGCTTTGACCTACAGGAAGTGAGAATTTTAACTATGGCCAACAGTACTTATTACAAAAGTGACAAAAGAAATGAACGTGTTTTAAAATCTGAAGATGAAAGCACAGAGAGCTATTATTATCAATGCCTACTCTCAACACCATGTTCCCTCTCTAACCAGCTGGGATCATCTGCTTAAACACACAAAAGTCAGTTAACATTGCCATTATAAAAGAGAGAAATGCATTCTTCTGAGGAAAATTAAATGAAAAAAAGAGAGAGCCAGACCCGATGCCATAAAGAAGTGCCTTAGAATTCTCCCTCACTCTCCCTACAAGCTGTGTGAGCCTGGGTAACTCACTTGATATCTCTCAGCTTATTTCTTCATCTCTAAAAGAGAAATGGTAATTTCTATAGCATTCACCTCACTGGGCTGTTTTGAGGATCATATGAGACAATATACATAAAGCACTTTGCAGACTTTTTAGTCATTAAATAATCTAATATTCTTATCATTATCCCCTCTTTTCGTCTTATTTTCACTGGTCTCTTTGGACCCCTTCTAGATGAAAGAAGGAATAGATTTGCTTAAACTTGCCCCATACATAGGAAAGGCAATTCATAGAGAATGATAAGACATCTGGAAACAAAATTTTCTTGGGTCTTCGAAGGGCAAACTCACTTAAAATCTAATAGTCTTGGGTCAGCTATTATCACATCTAGGAAGACTCAGATACTTACAGCTTCAAAACTTAAAATAGCTCTGGAGTGTTGGCAAAGATATAGTTGTTGTGAAGGGACATAAAGTGTCCTTTGTCAAGTTTACCTCACAAGTGTTATCCGACATTCAGCATGCCATGCTTGACAGTTGAGTTAAAATGCAGTTTAAAAGAAACTGACAGAAATACTGAGAATTTGGCTGCTCATTAGAGACACCACTTTGGCAAGCACACTGTTGAGGCATCAACGCTCCCCAAATGTTGGAAGATCTAAGTCAGACCTCTGACAAGGAAAGGAAAACTGATAAACAATTTTCCTTATTTAAAAATAATTTCCATGTAACCTTATTGTTCTGTTACCATCTGAGGCCACAGAACTTGAAAAGTTGGATTAGAAATGTCTGTTTAGTACATGTTGATTTGTTTTGTAATGAACCTATGTAAAATGCACTGTGACTTCTCATCTGGGACTAGAAACTTGTTTCTAAGGACAAGTTCTTC
This sequence comes from Pseudocheirus occidentalis, assembly GCA_028646575.1. Taxonomy (NCBI): domain Eukaryota; kingdom Metazoa; phylum Chordata; class Mammalia; order Diprotodontia; family Pseudocheiridae; genus Pseudocheirus; species Pseudocheirus occidentalis. Next base: position 104,337,980 of record CM053594.1, read on the forward strand.
TGGCCCTACATTTCCTCATCTGTAAAATTCAGAGGCTGGCCGAGATGATCTTTGAATCTTATGATCTATATAATCTATTCTTATAGATAGCATTTGTTTTAGAAAAATGCTGACCTTGTAGTAAGAAGAATTAAGCCCATGTCCAGACACTTTCAATTAACAACTTAGTGACAATGTCACTTAATAGTAACCGTGAGTAAATTACAGAATCATAGAATCTCAGTTGCGATCACCCCACTCCAAGGACTATTCTCTCTATAATATTCTCTAACTGATCTTTTTGAAGATTTGCAGTGATGGCAGTCCTACCACCTCCTGAGGTAGCCTGTTCTACTTTGAGAATGCTCTAACTTTGAGAAAGATTTTCCTTACATGAAATTAATATTTGCCCTCTGCAACTTCCATCTACTGCTCTCTAGGTCCAAATAGAACAGGACTAATGCTCCCTCCGAATGACGGTTGATCAAATACTTAAAAAAAGATTTCATCTGTCTTCTTCACAGACTTGAAGGTAGTTCAAGGATGCTCAAATTCATCATCTGCAAAGTAGGGCTAATAGTTGCTTGACATCTCACAGGTTTGTTTTAAAGAAAAGAGCTACGTGCATCTTGAAGTACTACATAGTTGTGAAGTTGAGTAGTGGTAGAAGTAGGAGGAGGAAAAGGAGAACTGGTGATAGTGAAAGGAGGAGGAAGAAGAAGAAGAAGAGGAGGAAGAGGAGAAAGAGGAGGAGAAATTGTTCTCTGAAAGTTGAATTGAGTCAAGGTACATTTGGGTTCATTTCTAAGTGATGAGGTCACAAATCTCACATTCCATATATTACATGAACTATGTAACCAAAAGAATTTTCTATTGTCTGTATACAAAGGAAGTGGTTTTCTTTTATTTAATACCCCTTTATGTCCTCTATTGTACAGGAAGCAGTATTTGAGCTCAGGCCTTCTGATTTCCAATTCCTATTTCCAATACTCTTTTCATTGTATCCTACTGCCTAAGTAGTATAAGATTAGAAATAATTAAGGATGATTGTGATAATAATACCAGCCAGCATTTATATAGTATTTTAAAGTTTGCAAATACTCTATGACTATACAAACATACATATATACATGTACACACATTTAATAGTCCTTCAACATTCACTGGGGTTAAGGGCTCAGGAGAAAAACTAGAAACAACTCTAGGTCCCACTGCAAACATTTTTTAAAATAATTCTGGTCATATTTATTTAACAAGTAAAACAACACACTATACCCCTAAGGAAGTTTCAGTTTCTACAGGAGAGAGATTATTATTTCACATTCTTTTCTGGGTATTTACAGCCACCAGAGTAACTGCAGCAATTGCTTTTTAGATTGCTTACTAGAAACTCACGTAACAGTGCGGATGGAGACAAAGAGGAGGCTTTCGCAAAGACAGTGCCTATTTTAGTCCATAAATTAAAATTAAAATAACTATAAAGAATATTGCCTAGTCCACTGTCCTTTAGTGCACTGAAATGTTTAACAAAATTTAACCATGTATATGTGTGTGTGTGTGTGTGTGTGTGGTAGTAAATAGGTAGACAAAATAAATCAATAATATACATTACACATTGGTTAATTATTAATTTTTTTAAAAAGTTTTCTTTAGATATGAGATCACCTGAAATTTCACCTAGTATGCTTTTTTACTTATCAGTGGCCAGCTCTCAAATAGCCAAAACGGTATTTGATGCTAACCACAGCCCTGATGGATAGGTTTTATTATTATCCTCAATGTACAGATAAGGACACTGAGGGTGAGAGAGACTGAATGTCTTGCCTAGGATCACATAGCAAAAGAAATGTCTGAGAAAAGGATATGAATTCAGGTTTTCCTGTCTCCAAATGAAACCCTCTATCTATTATATCACTTACCTGCCTTAAAAAAAGGAGGGGAGGGAACAGGAAGGAAAAAAAAGTTTTACACCTTATCACTTTTGACCTTCTAAAAGAAAATGGAGAAATTGGCACTAGTAAAGAAAAACTTGACATCAATAACAAATAAAGCTATAACGAAACCAATTACTAATAAGAATTAGCAACCTGGATAAAGTAGTATAAAAGAATAAAAATATCAAATCAAGGAGAAATCGAATTCTAGTACTAAGAAAACAAAGTAGTAGAAACATGAAAAAGAGCAAAACAAGATGAAAGGACATTTTAATTGGGAGGGTTTTGAAAAGTTTCTGAGCAAAGACCAAGAGGCTAGAAGATAGAGCACAAGGAGATGATTTACAAGTCATCAAATAACTATCTCCCCTAAAAAATATTTGAGAAAGAGTTCAACAGCCATTTTCAGGTATTAGAAAATATGCTTCTCCAAAATATTAAGATTGAATGATTTTACATGTATATGTACATATTTGCATCTAATGGTAGCCATCCAGGGGGAAGAGTAAAAAACAGAAAATTCCATGATAACTTTATTATATATTTAAAAGAAATAACAAGTTGTATATAATAGATTTGCAGTTTCATGTGCAATAATCTTTTTGTTTTCTATTCCACTACACTATGGAAATGCTTTTATTTATTTCTTAAGTTCAGAATATAATCAATTTTTTAAAAAAGTCAGTGGCAGAATACAAAATCAATTCACTGCATTCGATCATAAAGAAACTTCAGATTCCGCCTACTGAACAAAATTGTCGTCAAATTCTAGCAGTGTATTAATAAGGAGGTTTTTTTTTTCAGGAAAAGCTTACCAAGGAACCACAGCATTATTTACCCAACACAAGTGTTAGAGGTGCCCCCACTAAGCTTTGAAACCACTCTGATATTTGAGATCAGTGCTAATTCAGCTGAAGCTTTCATCCAATACATTTCTCTAGCAGCAAGTACCCTAGCATAGCCAAGATGGCTGCTAGCACAGGTTCTTTGATCTGGTTTTCTAAAGAAAAGCAAGTCAAAAAGAATTAACAATCTTACTTTAATCAAATATATGTCATTTACTTAGTTCGTGGGGAAAGTCAGCACCCTGAATTTCAGAAAACATGAACAGAAATTACAAGGAAACAAAAAATACAGACAGAGAAAATAATGCAATTTGACAGAACAACAGACAAGATTTCTAACTGTCTGATGATCACATACCTACCTAGTTAGTTACCAGAAAAATAAGCACCAACATCTGGGTTTTCAAAGCAGAGGTCTCAATGGCTGCCCAGAGTCTCATCTGGCCAAATAACACAACTTTTTCCATAAGTGAGCTCCAAAGCAAAACTTCACCTCAGGGATTATATATAGCCTTCTCCAGGGTTAGAGAACATCACAAGCTTCATGATCTACTGCCTAATTACAAAGTAACAAAAGATGTGATGAAAAACAAGCCTTCCCCCAAGCAAGCTTCTCTTGTTAGGCTCCAAATGAGGCCCATTAAGGTCAGGGAAGATCTTCAAATTCCCTTACCATTACATTCTCTACCAACAGAAAAATGCAAGAACCATTGATTAAAAACTTCTAATCCTGACAGTATAGCAAAACAGAGAAAATTAGACAGTAGAATCATTCTGAACCCTACCACCAACACCTCCTCAGTACTTGTATAGGTGTAATCTTCCAGACTGCCATAATGGTGGGGGAAAGGAAAAACTCCTTAAGAAATCCATGCTCTAATGCAAAAAGTGTGACACCATGCCTGGAGCGCCTATCAGACCTGCATTTAACATTCCGTCTCCCAGGAACCAGCCGTGTCTCCTTGTTTTGTTTCCTGTTTTGTTTGGCTTTTTTTATTTCCTTGGTATTTTCCTAGAGAACTCTCACCATTGTTGTACTACTTTATCTCCACCTCTACTGCATCCATTTGTTCTGCTTTCTTCCTCCCAAACTCCTTTGCTCTGCTTTTCCACAAGGGTATGACTGGTATTCATGAAATCTGTCATTTGTTACTGTGGCTGTTTTGTTCTTGCACAGGGGGCAGGCATCATTTCAGCATGAGACCACACCATAACATTCCTCAGGCTTATTCAGCACATTTTCAGCTCTTTTGTTAGTCAGGCCTATACCGACCCAGCGGACATAGAAAAGGGTTGCTCAGGTGATTTTCAGTGTTTTGGTTGCTCACCCTTTTTATGGAAAGGTTCCCAGCCATCACTCATAGCTGGGGTTAGAGTAAGTGAATTCTTTTCTTTTTTTCTCTGTCTGAGGATATAGGCTACATGCCCACCACACACTCAGCACCTCCCACTGAGTCTTTCTGAGGCTGAAGAAAAATACACATACTCCTTTTTATTTTTCCTTTGAACTACTTGAAAATATTTTAATAGAAATTAAGGAAGAGCTAAATAATTGAAAGCTATGTGTATACTTAGTCTGAGCTAAAATAGTAAAGATTATAAAAATTTCCTTAATTAATTTATAGACCTAAAAATAAACTAACCAAAAAGTCAGTCAAATGATTTATAGAATCAGATAAAATAAAAATAATTATAGAGATAAAACACCAGAATTTGTAGAGTAGAAGAAAAGATCAAGAACATCAAGTGAAATTATGAAAAAAATGGGGATATACATTTTTATAATAATGATTATTAGAACTATATTATGCTGGGTAGAAAAAAATATATATATATGTATGTATCAGTAGAACAGATTAGATAACAATGAATTAGAACATAAGATGCCTAAATTAGTTTGAGAAATTTATAATCATAGAACATTAAATTACATATTTTAATAAAATTATTAGGGAAAATAATGGAGTAGCAATTTACTAGAAAAAAATGAGAATAAACCAGCATCTTATACCATACACCATAATAAATTATGAATGTTTCTGAGGTCTAGGTATAAAAAAATTTTTTAAAAAACAAATGAAATAGTAGAAAAATGTAATGAGCATGCTCTATCCTCATTCAGGACTGCTAAGTGGCACAATGGATAGAGTGTCTGATCTGGAGTCAGGAAGACCTGAGTTCAAATCTAACATTGGACACTTACTTGATGTGTGACTCTGCCATGCCACTTAACCTCTGATTGCCTCCTTTTCCTCAACAGTAAAATGAGAATAAAAACAACATCTACCTCCCAGGTTTTTGTGAAGATAAAATGAGAAAATAATTGTAAAGTGCTTAGCTCAGCACCTGGTACATAGTGACATCTAAATATTAACCATTATTTTTATTATTCTTCCAGAGCCAGCAGCGACCTCTCCTCTTTAGGACTCTAAGAGTGTACTTACTGTGGTGCTGGTGATGCTTCCTCTCCGTTGTCATTGACTTAAACCCTAATTCTGAGTGTCTAACCCTCATTGTTAGGTACAAGGGAGTGATTAGTAAACTGGTTCATTTAACAACTTTATATCAATTAGGTTTAAAAAAAAGGATTTTTTTTAAAGCATGACAAGAATGAAAATACAAACATTTATACTGAACTCCTGGAGGACATATTCTACCCCGTCCCACCTCAGTGTTTGAGTAAAGTAGACTCAGCCTTTTTATAATTTCTGTACAACATGGGCCTCATCTAGTTCACATCCAGTAGCACCCTGACTGTTGGATGAATTTTCGTCTCAGCTACTGTTTGACTGGATTTCAAAGATCATTCTTAGTTCTTCACATCATTGATGATGGACTGGATGCACAATTTGACATGGATTCCAACTTCTGGTCCTTCAGATCCTTACTTCCCTAACCTTTTGCAACTAACAAGGTTAGTGCTTCCAGATTAATATCCTTCACCTATAAAGGAAAAAACAAAGAAACAAGGAGGCAAAAGCTTCAAGGTCCATTTACACAGGACCACATGATAACCTCAGACTGAAAAAGTCCCAGAGCCTCTTCTCTTAAAACATTGTTTCACCAAGTACCATCAGAAAAGGAATTAAAAAACAGAGAGCAGTGGAAGAGGATGACAAGGCAGACTAAGGCTTTTTGAAGGCACTCTCAATTCCATCACCACAACTGCAACCAATCAGAGAGACTACCATTCACCATTAAAAAAACAGATTGGAACCAGTTAAGATTCTAGCATTCAGATATTAAAATTAGGAAGTATATGGAATGTTCATTCTAAAACAGGTTATCTGACTAAGGGAACTAAGCAATTGGCACACAATTCAAGGGAAAAAAAATAAGCCTAAGGTGTCCAAGAGGAGGTTGTTTTCCTTTCAAAAGAGTTTGGTGCCTGGGGGGAAGATTCTTCTTCTGGGAATGAGTGAAAGTGAGATGTTTTATGGCCAAAATTATTTTTTAATTCAATTTTTATTTTTATTTTCAATTCCAAATTATTTCCCTCTCTCCGCCTCGCTGCTCACACTTTAAAAAGTCAAGAACTGCAGTATCTATTATACATATGAAGTCATGTAAGACACATTTCTGCATCAGTCATATTCCCCTCTCCCCCACAAAAAGGAAAGGAAAAGAAAGGCAAAAACAAAAAGAAAGAGAAAAAAACATTATTCAGTTTCCACTCTGAGTCTATCAGTTCTCTGTCTGGAACTGGATAGCATTTACTGTTTGTGTGTGTGTGTGTGTTTTAACAGTCCTTTGGAAATATGGTAGGTCATTGTATTTTTTAAGATTATTACCTTGTTGTTCGTTTTTTAAGTTGATTATATTTACAATACTGCTATTGCTGAATAAATTATTCTCCTGTTTCTGCTCACTTTATTCTGCATCAGTTCATACAGGTTCTCCCAGGTTTTCCTGAAACCATCCCCTTCATTTCTTATAGCCCAATAGTATTACATCACATTTGTATGCCATAGCTTTTTAACCATTCCCTTAATAATGGGCTTACTTGGAGTTTTCAATTCTTTGCTACCACAGAAAGAGATGCTATAAATATTTATATACATATGGATCTTTTTTCTTTTTCTTTGATCTCTTAGGGATTTAGATGTAGTAGAAGAATCTCTGACCCAAGGGATTTGTACAGTTTTATAGCTTTGGCGGCATAGTTCCAAATTGCCTTCCAGAAAGATTGGGCTAGTTCACAGCTCCACCAACAGTGTATTAAGATGCTTATTTTTCTATATCCTCTCTAGAATTTGTCATTTTCCTTTTATCTCATTGTAGCCAATCTGATAGGCATACAGTCATACCTCAGAGTTGTTTTAATTTGCATTTCTCTATTTTTTTGTCATTTGGAGGACTTTTTCATATTATTATTGATACTTTTGTTTTTTTCCTCTGAAAACAGCTTCTTCATAGCCCTTGACATTTGTCCACTGGGAAATTACTTATATTATTGCAAATTTTGCATATATTTAGGGGAATTAAGAGTTTTATCAAAGAAACTTGCTACAGTTTTTTTTGTTTTCTGCTTCTCTTTAAATTTATGTTTCTTTGAAAACTTTTAAATTTTATGTAAAAAAATATCCATTTTACCTGTCATGAATCTCTCTTATTTAGTCATGAACTCCTCCCCTATCCCCACATCTGACAAAAAAGTTTTTCCATGCTTCCCTAATTGTTTTATGATATCACTCTTTATGTCTAAATCATGTACCCGCTTTGAGCTTATTTGAGTATACTGTGTGAGATGTTAGTGTATGTCTAGTTTCTGCCAAACCAATTTTCATGACAGTTTTTGTCAGAGTGAGTTTTGCCTCAATAGCTGGTGTCTTTGGATTTATCACACATTAGATTACTCTGGTCAATTGCATCTGTATATTGCATACCTAATCTTTTCCATCGATCACCCCCTATTTCTTATCCAGTACCAAATTGTTTTGATGACCAAAAATTAATAGTATAATTTGAGATCTTGTACTGCTAGGCCCCCTTCCTTTATACTTTTTTTAACGGGTTCTCTTGGTATTCTTGATGTTTTGTTCTCCAAGATGAATTTTGTTAGGATTTTTTCTGTTTCTGTAAAATAATTATTTGGTAGTTTGATTAGTATGGCATGGAATAAGTACATAAGTTCAGGTTGCATTATCAGTGTTATTATATTTTCTCAGCTCATAAGCAATTCATATTTCTCCAAAATTATTTAGATTTTTTTTTATTTTTACAAAGAATTTTTATAGTAGCGTTAATATAATTCCTATGTGTATTGGCAGGCAGATTACCAAATATGTTATATGGTCTGCAGTTAGTTTAAATGGAATTTCTCTATCTCTTCCTGCTGGGTTTTGTTGAAAATATGTAGAAATACTGGTGATCTGTGTGGGTTTATTTTATATCCTGTAGCTTTGCTGAAGTTGTTAATTATCTTGACTAGATTTTTAGTGGACTCTCTAGGGTCTCAGTATATCACCGAATACAAAATGTGATAGTTTTATTTCATCATAGCCTATTCTTTTTTTCTTGTGTTGTTACAATATCTAGCATTTCTAATCCTAAAAACTTCATGTTTGATTTTATTAGAAAGGCTTCGGATTTATCTCCATTACTGATAATGTTTTCTCTTGGTTTTAGATAGATACTACTTAATCATTTGAAGTAAGACTCCTTTGAATCCTATATTTTCTAATGGTTTTAGAAAGAAAGGTCTTGTATTTTGTCAAAAGCTTTTTTCTGATCTCTTGAAATAATAGTGTATTTTTTTTGTTTTTGTTATTCGTGTGGTCATTTATGCTTACAGTTTTCTTAATGTGGCATAAGGTCAGCATTTCTGGCATAAACCCAGCCTGGTCATAGTGTATGATGATCTTTGTGTTATATTGCTATAATCTCCTTGCTAACATTTTATTTAAAATTTTATATCAATATTCCTTAGGGAAATTGGTTTATAGTTTTCTTTTTCTGTTTTGACCTTTCCTAGTTTAGGTCTCAAAATTATATTTCCGTCATAGACAGAATTTCATTGGACTCCTTTGTCTATTTTTCTAAACAGTTTATATAGTATTAAAAATTATTTATTCCTTAAATGTTTGGTAGACTTCACCAGGAAATCCAGCTGATGCTAGAGTTTGTTTTGTTTTGTTTTGTTTTCCCCTTAGGGAGATTATCTTGTTCAATCTTTATTTTCTGAGAAACGATTATTAAAGTATTCTAATTTCTCTTCTTTTAATTAGACCAATTTTTTTTGCAAGTATTCATCCATTTCACTTAGATTATCAATTGTATTGACATATTCTTAGGCAAAGCAGTTCCTAATAATTGCTTTAATTTTATTGTCATTGACTGCACATTCACTCTTCATTTTTGGTACTGGTAATTTGGTTTTTCCCCCCTTTTTAAAAATTAAACTAGCCCATGCTTTATCTATTTTATTGTTTTTTTCCATAAAACCTGCTTTTAGTTTTATTTTTAGTACAATGTTGCTGCTTTTTTTAACTTTTAACTTTATTAATTTTTCCTTTCATTCTCTGTTTTTATTTGTAAGGTTTTTATGTCATAATACATTTACATTAGGGTCAAGATTCTGAGACTCTGAGGTAACAACAACACAAGAATTTAGTAAAGGTAGATTTTGGGGGGGGGGATGTAGGAGGTGATGGAATTAATCCAAGGCAAAAATTTCTGCTTATTTCCCCTAAGAATAAAAAAGAGCCATAGGAAGAAAAAGCCTAGAGGGATTAGATAAAAGATTGGTCTTCACTTGAAGAAGAACTAACTAAAGATTATAATTGAGTCAGAAGCTGAAGGTGGAGAGCAACATCCATTTGACCAGTATCTAGCCTATCAAGCAGAGACTATTCAGTTAACCCAAATTCAAAATCCAGCAAAAAAAGATGTGACTAGTGTAGGAGGTATGGCTCCTCTCTCCATCTATTTGTCCTGGCCAAACATTCTCTCCGTATTTGACTTTCTACATGGGTGACCTCACTCAAAAAAATTTTTCCCTTTTTGTACACCCTTTCAAGTATGCTTGACCACATGTGTTTAGGTCATAAGAGCTCCTCATGTGTATGGCCCACATGTTTCCTAAATGTGTATATTCTTTGTATGTTGTATATATTTGTGGCTGAGTTTACCCTCAGGTTTATTAGAGAAATGTTTCCATTGCTACTTTTCTAAAGTGCCATTTCATTAAATGCCTTTGTTTAAACTGACTGTGTCCTTTGAATGACCCCTGATATTAAATTTGTAAGGTATGGTTCTAGGAAGAACTGACTCACAGAACACTTTCAACCAGGAGTAGCCATTTTCTGGGTAAACTTCTCAATGAGTGGGTGATGCCCCAAGACATAACACAGTGTATCTAGAGAAAGAAAAAAGACAACTTAAAAGAACTTTTTTGCTTCACATATTTCTGAGATTATGCATACTTCTCCAAGACTACATTTTAGAGTATATGGTGACCTGTATCTGTCCTAGAAATTCTAAAGCAGGAGTTCCCTATACTAATGAAATGACAAGCTTCAGGTGTCTTGTCAAAACCAAACAAAACACCAGATTAGTAGTCATCTCTTAGTTATGTATAAAGTATAAGTATAAAGTATAAGGTACTAGAAAATATAGGTACAGAAAAGGACTGAATGGTCTAGAATGAATAGTCCAAAAAGGCTGGTATAAACACACACACACACACACACACACACACACACACACACACACACACACACACCCCTTGTTAAATTTGGATGTGTCTAAGAACTGTCTATTGAAGATGTTAAGATGCTGTGAATTGCACTAGGGAAACCAAGAACTGTGTCTGAGAGTTCCTGGAACCTAATTGGTGATATGGACCAATGAACCATGAGCATTCCCATTTGACTTGTTAAATGAAGTATAGATTAAGATGGGGGAAGAAAATTAGAAGGGCAGATCAGGGAAGTTCCAATCAACATGATGGAAATTTCTGTTTGGTTGATGAGAAGTTGCTCTTATGGCCTATTAAAAGTAAGCTGTACCTACTCTGGGACTGTCAGCTCTTGAAGGCTTGCTCTTTGATATTTCCCATGTATCTGGTAGGGGAAAAGGATTCCCCCCACCCCCACCACCTTCCACCTTAACGTCTAGTCAGGAGTAGCAGAGAAAAGTTGACTCAGAAGCATGTGGTATATGTAACTCAACTAAAATGTCGACTTCTGTAGGAAGCCTTTCCCAGTCCCCCTTAGGGCTAGTGCATTCCCTCTGTTGATTGTCTCCAGTTTTCCTTGTGTACATATAGATATATATATATATCTTGTTTTACATAACTGTTTGTCTATTGTCTACCCCTTTAGACGATGAGCTACTTGATACCAGAGGTTTTTTTTTTCCTTTCTTTATATTCCTAGAACTTAGTAAAATGTAGATGCTTAATTAAAGGTTGTTTAATGAATAAAGTCATCGCTTCTAAGATACGTAAAGATTTGACAAAAGTTTAAAAGAATATGAGCTCAAAATAGTTCTTAAAACAATGTTGCTATTACTGTATATAACATTCTCCTGGTTCTTATTGCTTTGCTCATCATTTCATGTAAGTCTTTTGATGCCTTTCTAAAGTCATTGAGCTCATCATTTCTTACACCACAGGAGTATTCCATCACAACCATACACCACAAAGTATTCAGTCATTCTCCAATTGATGGAGGAACCTGTAATTTCCAGTTCTTTGACAACACAAAGAGAGGTGCTATAAGCATCTCATTCACATTCAAATTTATAATCTCTATTTGTGAATTCCCCTCCATCTTATTTTTGCCTACTATTTTCTTTTTCAGATTCTCTTTTTATCCTATCCCTGTTACCTGACTTTCTCCTACCATCTTCCCCCAGAGAGATGCTATCTGCATCCAAAGAAAGAACAAATAGAAGTAAGTATTGAATAATTACATGTGTGTGTGTGTGTGTGTGTGTGTGTGTGTGTCTAAGGAAAGCCATCTTTAGGGTAGGGGAGGGAAGAAGAAAAAGAGAAAAAAATAAATTTACATGATTGTTGTATATTTGGAAAGAATAGCAAATTGTACATGGTAATGTAATCAACTTTTTTATTATACTGTGCTACAAAAATGATTGTTTTATTCCCTGAATTGAAAATAAAAGGTATTTTAAAAATTAATAAGTAAAATAACAAATGAAAGGT